>CM035169.1:137559236-137648639 GCA_020205615.1 Panax quinquefolius
GTTTTCATATTCCTAACCAACTTGTTTATGCGAATTCAAGCAACTAAACCATTAAAATCAATCAACATCATATCTAATCATAAAGCTATTCGTTTATTGAAAAGCGGATGTCAAGCTTTCTTAGCCCATGTTATGGATTTGAATAAAGACACGTCAAATTTGAATAATATTCCCGTTGTTATTGACTTTCCCGGCGTATTTCGAAGAAGAACTACAGTCTACCCCGAGCGTGAAGTTGAATTCTTTATTGATCTTGAACTGGTACAAAGCCCATTTCTAAAACCCCATGTCGAATGGCTCCTATTGAACTTCAGGAGTTAAAGGTCCAACTACGAGAATTGTTGGACATCGGTTTCGATCGTCCTAAGTACATCTCCTTGGGGTGCTCTGTTTTTATTTGTAAAGAAGAAAGAGGCGGGGAGTATGCGACTTTGTATTGACTATTGGGAATTGAACCATGTCACCATCAAGAATAGGTATCCTCTACCTCGTATTGATGACTTGTTTGACCGATTACTGAACACAATTCTTTTCAAAAATCGATCTTAGATTACGGATATCATCAATTTGAAGATTAGAATCGAGGATATTCAAAGACCGACTCTAGAACTTCGATGCGGGCATTATAAATTCTTAGTCATGTCTTTTCGGATGACTAATGCTCCTATGACTTTCATAGATATGATGAACCAGAGTATTCAAGGAATATTTGGATCGGTTTCGTTGTTGTTTTTATTGATGACATCCTCATATATTCCAAAAGCCGTGAAGATCATGAGCACCATTTAAGTGGTACTCCAAAGGCTTATGTGAAAACAAACTATATACCAAATTAAAGAAATGCGAGTTACGGCTTGAGGAAGTAGCATTCCTTGGGCGCGATGGTTAATCGAAACATGGATATCTGTTGATCCGTGAAGATTGAAGCAATACAAAGTTAGGGCAATAGAAGTCGATGGCCGGAAATCGTAACTTTTGGGCTTATTTGGTTATTATCGGAGATTCATAGAAGGATTTTCTCGAATCGCTACTCCATTAACTTCACTTAACTTCGGAAGGATACAAAATTCGTTTGGAAGCGAAGAATCGAGAAGAGTTTCCAAGAGCTTAAGAGGAGACTTATTTGGCACCGTGTTACAATAATACCATCCGGTTCGGATGGATTTGTTATCTCTGATGATGCTTGAGGCAAAGGGTTAGGATGTGTTCTCATGCAACGTGGGAAAGTCATAGCCTATGCCTCATGACAACTTAAAGAGTATGAGAGGAATTATCCTACTAATGATCTAGAGTTAGCGGCCATGATCGTTCAGCTAAAGATATGGAGCACTATCTATATGGGAGAAAGTGGAGATATATTCAGACCATAAAAAGCCTTAAATATTTCTTCACTCAAAAAGAACTCAACATCTTGGCGGACGTTGGCTCGAGCTATTGAAAGACTACGACCACACTATTGATACCATCACGGAAAGCGAATGTAGTAGGCGACGCGTTGAGTAGAAGATCATATCTTGGGGAGCAGTGCGATGATGTCAAGTATACACATAGAGCCAACTTTAATAGAAAAGTTAAGGTTGCTCAAGCCACCCAACCGGGCGTGATGCGTATGAAGAAGAAAGTACAAGAAGGAGCTATAGAAAGCGAGAATTGATGAAGAAGGAATACTTGAGTCCACTCTAGACTTTGTGTTCCTAACGACTCGATTTGAAGTACAAGATTATGATGGAGGCACACAATACACCATTTGTAATCCATCACGGAAGTACTAAAATGTATCGTGATCTTGACATACATTTTGGTGGAACAATATGAAGAGGAAATTGCAAAGTTTATCTCGATGTGTTTAACTTGTCAACATGTAAAGGCGGAGCATCTTGTACCCTAAGGGTCCGTTGCAACCACTTGAGATTCCAAAATGGAAGTAGAAACACATTACCATGGATTTTTATTCTTTGGTCTTCCTCACGGTTTCTCAAGGCATCAATGCTATTTGGGTTATTGTTGATAGATTAACCAAGTCTGCTCATTTCTTGCCGAAATCACGGAAACTTATTCACTTAGCGTCTTCTTAGTATGTGCGTGAATGAGATTGTGAGGTTGCATGGCATGCTGTATCCATAGTTTGGGATCGTGACCCAAGATTCACTTCAAGATTTTGGGTTAGCTTGCAAAAAGCTATAGGCGCGGTTCTACGATTGATTGGCATACCATCCTCAAGCGGACGGACAATCGAAAAGGACTATTCAAACTCTTGAAGATTTATTCGGACTTCTGTGTCCTAGACTTGAGGCGGTTGGGATAAGTATTTACCATTAGTGGAATTCTCCTACAACAACGATTTATCGAGCAAGTATAGGTGTGGCTCCATTTGAAGCATTATATGGGCGAAAGTGTCGCTCTCGAGGTATGTTGGGGCGAGGTGGGTGAAACAACACTTGTTGGGACCTAGAGTTAGTGCGATATGACTACCGAAAAGATCCAAATGATTCGACAAGCGTATACAAACGGCACAAGATCGACAAAAGAGTTATCGCGGATCTTCATCGAAGGGCGTGAAATTTAATATAGGGGATCGTGTATTGTGCGAGTTGCTCCATGGAAGGGAGTTACAAGATTTGGGAAGAGAGAAAGCTCAATCCACGATTTATTGGTCCATTTCAAATTCTTGACCGGTAGGAAATGTAGCCTATAGACTCGCGTTACCTCAAGTATGTCTCGTGTTCATAATGTGTTTCACATATCGTACTTAAATAAATATGTGAAAGACCGAATCACGTTATAGAGTTAGAACCAGGACGAGATAGCGAAGACTTAACGTATGAGGAGGTACTGTCAAGATTTTGGATAGGAAGGAGCATGTCCTACTGCATGAAAGGTCATACCACGGTTAAAGTTTTATTGAGGAATCATCTTTATAGAGAAATGACTGCAGGATTTGGAAGCGGAAATGAAAGCGAGGTATCCTCACCTTTTGAAACACCAGTATGCGTCGTGCGTCCGATTTAGAACGAAATTTCATAAGGAGGGAGGTTGTAAGACCCAACTTATTATTAATGAAATTTAATTTTCTCTATTTATTATTTTGAAATAGTAAGGGTTGATTTGATTAATGTGGATAGTTAGGGGTAAGATACGCCAAATATTTCAAAATAAGCAAGTGGTTATAAAATATTCATTGTTGTTAGGAGAATATTAGTTTGATGGTGGAATATTACGTATTGTCGAGAATATTAAATGCAACGGCGCGACCCGTGTGTGCCCCCACATGTGAAAGCGATTGGATGAAGAAAATGACAAATATAAGTTGTTTAAAAATAACGGCGTAGTTGTTACCATTATCTTGTTAAAATACCGGTGGTTTAAAACACGATGCTTTACGGTATTGCACCAATTGTTGATTCTTACGTAAGAAGGCCTACTTAATAATGGTTACATGAATTCTTGTTAGAGTATTTTATTGAGTTAATAATTCTTTGCGTTGATATTTTATATTCTTTGTTGTTTGATAATTGTCATTACGGTATTTTTCATTATCGAAGCAATAATTCATATTATCGAATAATATTATTAGATAACATTATTGGCAATGTCTAGAAAGTTACATACTAAGGAGAGGTTTGGTCACCTAATTGCGCGGAGAAGAAGAAATTCTTATTGGAAGCCCCCTCTTTCCTGAGGAGGCACACGGTTGTCAATATTGTGATTACGTAATATTATTTGTGAATAATTAATTATTGATTCATATGATGAGAAAAATATTGATTTTATGTGGATATAGATGGAGAAAATTTTATTGTGACAATTGTTGAAAATTGATATTTTATCTTTTCTCGATAAAATAATTATAATAATATAATAATGGTGATATTTTTACAACGAATGTGGGATATATGAGTATCTGAGGAGGAAGAGTATTTTTGTTGCAATAAATGTTTAAAACATGTTAAACATGTCAATTGGACCCCATTTATTGGTTTGAAATTTGATTATAGCTTTGTAAATCTCCGTTTGTGGATTTCAGTCAATTTCTATTTGGAATTTGGAAAAACTTTCTTACTGCAAAGTTGTAGAAATTGAATTTCTTATAAAAACTCGCGAGATTCGAATTTTCTGATGAAAGGGCTATTTATTATGAATTATTGAAGTTACGAGAGCTTCTCAAAATAATTAATTTTGGAAGTTTAAAATATTTTTAATTACAAAAACGTTTTTGTGTTTGGTTAGCCTCATTAAACACATGCAAGTTGCTGAATTCAGATGGTTCTAGGTGCGTAGAGAATTTGTAATATATATAATATTATTATATTAAATTTTACTCGCTTTGGTGTTCTAGCGATTTCTATAAATAGGGTCTTGGGTTAGAATTGAAAATCACACGAGCTGAAGTTTTCTCTCTCTATATTATCGGCGTATTCTTGTGAGTATTTTGAGTATACTTTGAGTATTGCTATACTGGTGCAAGTCCAAGTCATAGCCTATATCCCAAATTGTTTCAATAGAAATCTTGATCTTTCGAGGTAAGGATGTTATTTTCTTCTCGAATGATATTATTTCTTCAATATCATTATCTTTGAAATATTGGTTGGAACTTTTATCAAATTTGGAACTTTTTCATGTCGAGGTTACTATTCATGAGTTACTATTCACGAGTTACTATTCATGAGTTACTATTAAGCGAGTTCTTATTCACAGTACTATTAATGCGTGAAGCGTGAAGATGTTTTTGTGGAATTTCTATCTTTTGGTGTCGGAGTTACTATTCACGTATACGGCACTATTCACGTATACGGCACTATTCATCGAAAAATGAAAATTTCTTCTTTTTGTCCAAAATATCTATTCTGGATACTAGCTTTGATTGTATCCATGTTTTGATCATTCTTGAATTTTACACCACTGCGATTATTTTTGAGGTATTTTTGGGCGTGAATAAAACAAAATCGAATCCTTAATCCTTAATCCTTGTCATTTTGTTTCAACTTTGGATTACTTTCTTTAAAAATATTTTTCATCATCTTGATCTTAAATGATGATATTATGGAATATCTTTGGCTGTAGTGCAAAGATGAATGATTCTGAAAGAATATCTTTGGCTTGGTTAATGCAAAGATGAGCAGTGTTTAGATGAACATGACCAAGTGATGAATATCTTTGGCACGTAGTGCAAAGATGAATATTTGATTCGGATGTATATTGATTGATGTTACGGGGATAAAGGATGAGCGATGAACTTTAAATTCATCATGTAGAAGATAGTAGTTTGCATTCTCTACTTAACTCTTAATGAATTATTATTTCATTGCGAATATTGATTTAAAATTTGTTGTCTATTGTATTACTATTAGATTTTTCCTGTTGAAGACTAACGGTAATTTGTTGTATATTATCTTAGTCATAATATTCATTCTTGAGCTAGTTAAGCTCACCCTTTTCCTTTTGTTCCATTTTTCTCAGAGGCGAGAATATAAGCGAGATGCAGTGGGGTATGGAATGAAGGTTCTAGAGAGAGTTGTTTAGTAGTCCTCACCATTTTGTAAAATAATGTATCAATAAATGTGATGAGGATTTATTTGAGTATAGATATTGTCTAGAAGATAATATTTGTATTCAAACTCACAGATTTCTGATTGTAATAATAAAGTTGTAGTTGTTTACGTATGCCATGTATTGACAACTCATAATGGGTGATGTATACTGTTTTGGGGTGTCACACTCTTCTTCTACTCGTGCCTTAGGGGGATCGACCCTTAGTACCATCACATGCCTGATACCTTAACGTTAACGCATAAGTAATCCCCTATACAGGGTTGTTCATCTCAGTTTGACATTTAAGTCCGCACCAAATGAAGTTTGGTTTGGATAATTCATCAAAGGTTCTAAAATTTAGAACGCTCATCAACTATGGACCAGTCGAATCATTAAGGGTTCGTTAGTCTAACAAGGTTCAACAATAAATGATAATTAAATGAATAATAATCTCAATAGGTATACAATAAAACAAATATTGTATAACAGAATCATACTTTGAAAAGATAATCAATCTTTAATATAATAATTCGAACTTGAATACTAGTAATGAAAATTTATGTGACGCCCCCAAAATAGGTATACAACACCCATTCTGAGTTGTCAATACATAGTACAGAAACAACTACAACTTTATTATTACAACAGTAAAACTGTGAGTTTGAATACAAATATTAACTTCTAGACAATATATATACTCAAATAAATCCTCATCACATTTATTGATACATTATTTTACAAAAAATGATGAGGACTACTAAACAACTCTCTGTAGAACTTTCATTCCATACCCCGACTCGTACTTGCTATATTCTCGCCTCCTGAGAAGAAAAATGGAACAAAAAAGAAAAGGGTGAGCTCAACTAGCCCAGTAAAGAATATTATGACTAAGATAATATACAACAAATTATCGTTAGTCTTCACGAGGAAAAATCTAATAGAATACAATAGACAACAAATTTTAAATCAATATTCGCAGCGGAAATAATAATTCATTAGAAGAGTTAAGTAGAAATGCAAACTACTATCTTCTATGTATGAATTTAAAAGTTCATCGCCTATCTTTTATCCCCAGAACATCAATCAATATATATCCGAATCAAATATTCATCTTTTGCACTACAGCCGAGATATTCATCATTGGGTCATGTTCATCTAAACACTGCTCATCTTTGACTGACTGAAAAGATATTCTTCAAATCATTCATCTTTTTACTCTAGGCCAAAGATATTCCATAATATCATCATTTAAGATCAAGATGATGAAAATATTTTTAAAGAAACGAATCCATTGAAACAAAATGACAAGGATTAAGGATTAAGGATTCGATTTTTGTTTTATCCACGCCCAAAATACCTCAAAAATAATCACAAAGGTGTAAAATTCAAGAATGATCAAAACATGGATAAATCAAAGCTAGTATCCGAGAATAGATATTTTCGAGACGAAAAGAAAATTTTTCATTTTTCATGAATAATTGCCATATTCGTGAATATTGTCGTATACGTGAATAAGTCACACACCAAAAGTTCCAAATTTGATAAAAATTCAGATCAATATTTCAACATAATGATATTGAAGAAATAATATCATTACGAAAAAAAAAAATATCCCTTACCTCGAAAGATTAGTACTTACAAATTGGAATATCGATTATAGTCTTTGAAGGAACTTGCACCGCTAAACAATACTCAAAGTATACTCAAAATACTCACAAGAATACGCCGATAATATAGAGAGAAAACTTGATTTAAAGTGTGATTTTCAATTCTAACCTAAGCACCTATTTATAGGAAAATGTTTAACAACACAAAGCGAAAAATTTAATAAAATATTAATATATATATAAATTTCCTTAGCCCACCTTTGAAGATCTGATTTCAGCAATTAATATCACATGTTAGCCCACTTAAATGCAAAAAAAACGTTTTCTTTAAAATAATAATTAAAACTTCCAAAAAATCAATTATTTGAACTTGAACTTCAATAATTCACAATAAATAGCCCTTTTATCATAAAATTCGAATCTCATGAGTTTTTATAGAAAATTCAATTCTCTACAACTTTGCGAAGAGAGTTTTCCAAATTCCAAACAAAATTGACCAAAATCCATAAGCAGACGATTTTACTGGTATAATCAAATTTCGATCGATAAATGGGGTCCACCGACATGTTTAACATGTTTTAAACATTTATTGCAACAAAATACTCTTCCTCCTCAGATACTCATATATCCCACATTCGTTGTAAAAATATCACCATTATTATATTATTAAAATATAATAATATATTTAAATGAATTATTTTATCGAGAAAAGATAAAATTTCAATTTTCAACAATTGTCACATTAAAAATTTCTCCATCTATATCCACATAAAATCAATATTTTTTCATCATATTAATTATTCACAAATAATATTACGAATCACAATATTGAATGACGGGCGGTTCCCAAAGAGGGGCTTTCCAATAAGAATTTCTCCTTCTTGGCCTTGTATTATTAGGTGACCAAACCTCTCCTTAGACATAACTTTCTAGACATTGCCAATAATGTTATCTAATAATATTATTCGAGATAATATGAATTATTGCTTCGATAATGAAAATAATCGTGTAATGACAATTATTGAAACAACACAGATATAAAATATCGGTATGATAATTATTAAATCAATAAAATCTCGAGCGAAGAATTCTCATAACCATTATTGAGTAGTGCCTTCTTACGTAAGAATCAATAATTGGTGCAATACCGGTATCTTCTTGTGTTTTAACCACCAAGTATTTTAACGATAGATTAACGGTAGAATAACTACTGTGCGTTATTTTTAAACCACTTATATTTGTCGTTTTCTTCATCCAATCGCTTTCCAGTTATGGAGCCCACAAAATATCGCTATGTCAGTGCATTTAATATTCCCACGAATGAAGAATATTCCACGACCAAACGAATATTCTCAACAACAATGAATATTTTATAACCACTTGCTTTATTTTGAAATATTTGCGTATTTTACCCATAACTATTCACATTAATCAAATCAACTCTTACTATTTCAAAATAATAAATAGAGAAAATTAAATTTCATTAATAATAAGTTGGGGTCTTACAATTTACTCGAGGTAAATAATAAACTTGAACAATGATAACAAGTAGGGTTAGAAAACTTGCCTCGTGCGTAGATTACACGTTAATTAAACTCGTTCCTTGATTTAAATCCTACATATCATTTACGTTCACAATACCAGTCAATTATAACGTAACTAATCATAGCAACTTCATTCTTTTTGTCTAACTTTGGTTATGACTATACTTAGTCAATTTATCACATTCATTGTCACATAATTTACACTTCACGAATAACAAGCTAATTATGTTTTCAATAATTCAATCTACATGCAATTATATTATTTACATGTTAAGTATCTATTTTAACATCTCATTATACTTCTAACATATTTCTATGTTTATTAAATTAGGTTCATACCACATTGCTAGACTTAACACTTTAAAAAAAATTCATTTCTGAATATTCTGGAGAGTGGTATTTTGCGGCTCCAACATTGTATTTGGTTTTCGCCTTTGTGGGCGCCAGTAGCGCTATGACTTGAGACACAACCTTCTGATGCAGTGGTATATAGCAATATGAAGAATTAAATGACGATGAAGGCCTCAAAGACGCGTCTGAAGTTGTAGAATTTGCATTTCGCGAAAAATCGCAGAACATGCCAGTTTCTACCAATTTCTTATTTTCTACACGAGTTTAGACATAGCCACATGATATAATTCATGCATAGTCATTACCCAACATTTACATAATGATTTTAACCCATTAAAACACA
This sequence comes from Panax quinquefolius, assembly GCA_020205615.1. Lineage (NCBI taxonomy): Eukaryota > Viridiplantae > Streptophyta > Magnoliopsida > Apiales > Araliaceae > Panax > Panax quinquefolius. Next base: position 137,568,611 of record CM035169.1, read on the forward strand.
TAATTACATAATTAAAATATGTAAAATTCATTGTTCTTGATGTTCTTGAAGGTTTTGAACATAAATCATGAAAATTAATACTACGGATGTGTTATAACACTGAATTCGTTCATTTAAGGTTTGGTCTCTTCGTATTAACATGCATAATCAAATAAGAGTGGGAATTTTACAAAAACATTTATGTTTGACATATTAAAATCATGTATAAGGCCATATGGCCATATTCTATACTCTGTAAGTTTTGAGCAACATATGCGACATGTTTTATGATACTGATGATATGGTCTACATAATATATATATATATATATATATATATAATCAAATACGATATGGTAACATTTAACACATACATAAACTCATAATCATACCCTTTCCCAATTACAGAGACTTTACAAAAGGTGAAGCCATTTTTATGAAAACTAAATGACGTAAAAAGAGAATTTGAGTTTGGAGAATTTACCCAAAGTATAGTTTCAGAAGAGGTGATCAATGATGATCCTTTCACAAAGAATTGTTAATTACACACTCGCAATTTTCTCTCAAACGTCTCAAATTTCTCTCTGTGTACTCTAAATTTTGCTCTGTTTATTTTCTAGACTTAGAAAAATGAAAAAGAAAGAATACATATAATATAATAAAGGAAAAAGAACTGATGCGCATTAAGGTCAGTTAACCCAATCATGGGTAACTACTAATAACTCCCTTTAGGGCCTTGTTTGGCTAACAAGAATAGGTTTAAAAACCATTTAATTTAATAAATCTCTTATACTATAGTTTAAAACATGTCACACCCAATATACAATAACTCAATTATATTATTTAATTTAATTTGAATAAAATATAATAATTTCTCATTAATTCACATAGTCATATAATTAATTTTCTCATTAATTATAAAATGATATTAGGCTTATTAAATATTTCTTTTAATTTAATAAACTCGCATAATTACATACTTTGAATAATAAAATTCTCTTTATTAATTTAATAAATATAACACATCATTAAATTAATCTATCACAATTGTATCAATTAATTATTTAATCTAATCATTAAATCATCGAAAATATTAATTTAATTCAATAAATATTAAGAATTAAATTACAAAAATCTCGTTCGTCACATTCTCTCATCACAAGTACTCCCCCACTTACTCCAGAAAGTGAAACATTGGAGGAAAAGCTTGCTAGAAAAGCAAAAGCTAAAGCCCGTCGGGACTTCGCCAACAAAAGTGAATTCACCTATTTAGGCCAACCGATGGAAGAGATATTGCAGATGCTGATCAATGAGGGAAAAATCACAGCACTGTTACCTCCAGTCAATCCACGCTCAAAAAGATTTGATACTACTGCAGTATGCCAATACCGCTCCCAATCTTCCGATCACAGCACTGAGGAATGTTGGTCACTCCGCCATCTTATTCAAAACATGATTGACAGCGGTGACCTACAAATGGCAAACAATGACGCTGTATCATCTGAGAGTGGGGACACATTTCCTCCTAGATTGAAGGAAGTTGTAGTAGTTATATCCTCTAAAGGAGATTCGGCTGCCACACAACTTACAATTCAACCAATTCAGCTCAAAGGAGTTGAAAACCCTTTGAAACTGGCTGCACCAAAGCCAATCATATTGTCGTTCAGGCCACAATATCTTATCATCAGCCTTAAGAAACTGCCATGGAACTATGGAGAGGTTGAAGGATCAACATCAAACATAATTGTTGCAGTGTCTAAAGAAAATCCATTGTATCTCCATCAAAAATTGATGAAGCATATCATCAGATTTAAGGGGAAAGTGTCCAAGGAAAAGATTGACGAATTACTCCACAATATGGGACACAATGAAGCCAAGGTGGTTCAAATCTTGAAAGAAGCTCCACAACATATCTCTATTTTGGACTTGGTTTTCTCTTCAGAAGATCACCGGAAGGTCTTACTGAAAATATTAGAAGAAGCCCACTTGCCAAAGACAGTGGATGTGGAAAAATTCTATCATCTTATTGATCACATCTTTAATAGCAATGTGATATCCTTTACTGATGATGACATACCTCCCGAAGGGATGGGTCATTACAAACTGTTGCATATAGCGGTTATGTCTTCTGGATATATGGTCGGAGGAGTGCTAATAGATGGAGGATCATCCCTAAACATCTGCCCCTATGCCACATTGGAAAAAATGAACATCAATCTCAACAGGATTCAAAGCAGCCATATAATCATCAAAGCTTTTGATGGATCTCTACGAAATGCTGTCGAAGAGATTGAACTACCCGTGGAAATCGGTCCACATACATTCTATATATCCTTCCAAGTGCTCAAGATCACTACAGGATATAATTTACTGTTGGGAAGACCTTGGATTCATATCGAGAGCCGTCCCATCCACTCTTCATCAACAGCTCAAGTATATTATCAAAAGTAATTTGGTCACTGTCTGTTAAATTTTGATTTTTTCATGTCGGAGTACTATTCACAGGGTACTATTCATGAAGAACTATTCACGAGGTAGTATTCATTCGAGTACTATTCACCCGGGGTACTATTCATGACAAAAATTGATTTCTTTTCTGTCCAAATTATTTTCGAAATATTATTCTTGAATTTTACTCCACAAAACAGTTATCATGTTGTCAATTTGGACATTTTTAAAACTCTGGATAAATTAAAAATCTTTAATATTTATCCTTGATTTCGTTTGATTGAATTCTTATATCATTGTCATCATCCTCATGCTTATACTGTAATTAAAGTCATCTTTGGTTATAGTGCATAGATGGATTGTTGATTGGTATGATTATGACCAGGGATTATTCGGTATAATCATGACCTGTAATATTACAAATGATGTGGTAAAAGTCATCATTGGTCCGTAGTGCATTGATGGACAGTTGTTGGCATGATCATGACCATTGCTGATAACACGAATATCCTTGGCCCGTAGTGCATGGATAATTCATGGATGTTATACTAATGAATATCCTTGGCCCGTAGTGCATGGACAATTCAGTGATGTGGATTATTTATTGAGCTGAGTCTCATTAATAAAATTAATGATAAACTTTTTAAATCATAGAAGATAGTAGATAATAATGCTTTGGTTATAGGTGAAATATGCAAATTTTGCAAAATAAGCAAGTGGTTATAAAATATTCATTGTTGTAGGGAAATATTCGTTTGGTCGTGGAATATTCTTGCTGTCGGAGAATATTCGTTCGACGGCGCATCCATTTATGGGCCCTATAACGGAAAATGGTCAGATGAAGAAAACGACAAGTTTGAGTTTTTATAAATAACGGCTTAGTTGTTACCATTAACACTGTTGGAATACCCGGTGGTTATAATACGATGTCTGGCGTGGTTGCGCGTGCACCACGGTAATGCGATATTTTTGAATTATTGATTCTTACGTAAGAAGACACTTCTCAATAATTGTTAAAGTAATTACTGTTCAATATTTTATTTTATTGATTCAATAATTGCTACGTTGATATTTTATATTATTATTGTTTCAATAATTATCACTGCATAATATCTCCATTATCAGATCAATAATTCATATTATTTAAATAATATTGTTAGATAGCATTATTGGCAATGTATAAGAAAGTTCTGTCTAGGAAAGGGGTTTGGTCACCTAATTGCGCGCCAATAAGGAGAAATCCTTATCGGAAAGCATCATCTTTCCTGGGAACGACCTGGTTGTCATAATTGTGATTCTGTAATATTATTTATAAATAATTAATTATTGATTTATATGATAAGGAAATATTTATTTTATGTGGATATAAATGATGGATAGGGAAATATTTATTTTATGTGGATATAAATGAAAGAATTAATGCTGAGGTATTTTATCAGTATTTTGTCAGAATGGAGGTATCAAAAATCATCCGTATATGGATTTCAGTTATTTTTTGTTTGGAATTTGGAAAAACTTAAATATACAAAGTTGTGGAGAATTTAATTTCCTATGGAATGGACATAAAATTCGTATTTTTCTGAAAAAAGGGCTATTTATTATGAATTGTTGAAGTTTCAGAAATAAATGTTTTTATTAAAATTATGGGTGGGATCCACTTTTGTTTTTTTGTAAAAACATGTGCTGAGAATTTTCAAGGATGGCATGCTCAGATGGTTCAAATGGGGTGTGCGTAGAAGAGAAGAAAAAAAATATTATTTTATTATTTTAGTCTGCTTTGGCGTTCTGGCATTTTCCTATAAATAAAGTGCTTAGTTAGAATTGAAAATCACACCAGAAACATAAGTTTTCTCTCTATATATAATCGAGACTATTTTGTGAGTATTTAGACACTTTGAGAGTTGCTATTCAGTACAAGTTTCTTTCAGCAACATATCCGATATTCTAGTCAGAAGTACTGTTCTTTTGAGGTAAGGGATGTTATTTTCTTCATAAATGATATTATTTCCTTTAATATCATTATGCCAAAATATTGATATGAATTTTTTAGAGAAATTTCTACTTTTTTGTGACGGGGTTACTATTCACGTATACGGCACTATTCACGAATACGACACTATTCACAAAAAATGAAATTTTCTCTTCTTTGTCCAAGATGTCTATTATGGTTACTATCTTTGATTGTATCCATATTTTGATCTTCATTCTTGAATTTTACTCCACTATGTTTTATTATGGAGCATTTTTGAACTTGGATTATCTAAAGTACGAATTCCTAATCTTTGTCCTTTTATCTCACTGGATTCATTTCTTTAAAATATTTTCATCATCCTCGGTCTAAATGATGATATAAGCTGTATATCTTTGGCACATAGTGCAAAAGATGAATGATTACCTAATAAATATTTTTGGCCGTGTAGTACAAAGATGAACAGGTGTTGAGATGAACATGACCAACTGGTGATACAAATGAATATCTTTGACCCGTAGTGCAACGATGAATATTAATTTGATGCAAGATGTATATTGATTGATGTTGCAGGGATAAAATATTGATGATGGACATTTAAATTCATAGATGATATTAGATTTCATTCTCTACTTAACTCTTCTATTGAATTGTTATTTCCTGTGAGACCCCAGATTTTATGAATAAAGATTTAATTTTCTCGTAATATTTTTTTAATATTATGGTGTGGATTTGAGATAATGTTATAGTTATGGGTAGTATTTATAAAATTTGCAAAGTATGCAAGTTGTCATATTATATTCGATTGGTCGGGGAATATTTGTTTTTTCAGGGAATATTCGTGCAATGGCACAATCATTGGTGGACCCCACAATGGAATTATTGTCGGATTGAGAAAACGATAAAAATATTTTATTGAAAATAATGGCAGAAATTTTACTAGATTAATCTTTGTTGAACTACTCGTTAGTAAAAATACAAAGATGTCTGGCGTGGTTGCGTAGTAGGACACGGTATTAATTATTGATCTTTACGTGATAAGTCACTCAGGTTTTATTGGTATTATTAATGTAATAATACAGAAAATCTTTTTATATAAAACATAATACTTTCATAAAGTTATCCGTTTTATTAGATTATAAATAGAATATATTATATTTTATTTAAAAGATTTTGCTTTTAATATGGACCGTCAGATTAAAGTAAATCAATCTGGACCGTTTCATGAGTTAGTTACTATCTTTGATCCATTTTTCTATAAATAGAAGCTCATTCATTCATTATTTCTTACGAATTCACTGAAACTCTAGAGAGAGAAACTATAGAGAGAAAGAAGAAAAGTGTTCTGCTACTTCACTACTTCTATATCCAGTACTCTTCTTTCTAAGGTAGGGAATATTATTTGTTGTACTCGTAAGGGGTACTCTTTCTTTCTTATTTATGAAGAGAACTTCTGTTATTCCATTCTTTATTATTCTGTTGGAATAACTTTTGTATCACGAACTACCTACCCTATACTTGGTGAAATTCTTACATTATTCCATTCTTTATTATTATGTTGGAATAACTTTTGTCTACAAAGTAATCTTTGCATACATAGTGAAATTCTTCTAATATTCCGTCTTTATTATTCTGTTGGAACATCCTGTCTGTGCGTTTACGCCGGACCTGGTTCTGTCTTTATTATTATTTTGTTGGAATATCTTGTCTGTGCGTTTACTCCGGACCTGGTTCTATCTTTATTATTATTCTGTTGGAATATCACATGCATGCATTTCTGCCTTTGACTGGTTCCGCTCTTTATTATTACTTGGAACATCCTATCGGTGCGAATTTACTTTAACTTTGGTTCCGTTATTATTATTACATTGGAATAACTTTGCTCTGTCTGATCTGGCATGGATGGTGATTTCTTTTGTTATTCCATTCTTTATTATACTCACTTGGTTAAAGTTTTGACTTCTATACTCCATGAAATTAGTGGAATATCCTTGATATTTGCACTTCATCCAGTATCTTTTCATGGAAATATTCTTCTGAGCATTTTTGAATTTTACTCTACAAAACAGTATCATGTTGACAATTTGGACGTTATCAGTTCCTAGATAAATTAATTCTTGAACTTGTTTTATTAAATTCTTATATCATTGTCATCATCCTCATGTTTATTTTTTTGAAAGTCATCTGTGGTCTGTAGTGAATAGATGGACTTGGTATGATTATGACCAGGGATTATTCGGTATAATCATAACCGTAATGTTATAAATGATGTGGAAAAAGTCCTCATTGGCCCGTAGTGCATTGATGGGCGATTTTTGAGTATGATTATGGCTATGGATTCTCTTTGGTAGTAGTCAATGATGAATTGTTTTATGTCATGATCGGGGCCAGTTGATGAAAACATGATTATCTTTAGTAGTAGTGCATGGATAATTCGTGGTCGTGATCTTAAAGAATATCATTGGCTTTGTAGTGCGGGGATGATTTGATGATGTGGATTGTTTATTAAAATGAGTCTCGTGATAAAAGTCATGAAAAACCTTTTAAATCATAGAAGATAGTAGATTTTATTCTCTACTTGACTCTTCTAATGGATTGCTTGTTCATTGCAGTTAAACTTGATAGTTATTATATTTTATCGGTTTAACAACTTTGTTGAAGGCTAACGATAAATTATTCTCGCATTATCTTAGTCATAATATTTCTTCTTTGGGCTAGTTGAGCTCACCCTTTCTTTTCTTTGTTCTCTTGAAATGAGAACGTAGCTGGGACTAGTCGGGGAACAGAGTGATGGTCCTAGATGTTTGCAAATAGTGTGATAATAATTGTAATGAGGACTCCTTTTGAGTTTGTATACTCTCTAGTAGACAATATTTGTATTCAAACTCACAGTTTATGTTTTGTCGTATTGTACACGACAGTTGTATTATCAAGTTGTATTAGAATTCTGTACCATGTATCTGGCGACTCAAGATGGGTGATGTATACCTAATTTTGGGGGCGTCACATTTTCGCTGCAAATATTGATCTAAAACTTGTTGTCTATTATATTTTATCTGATTTGTTGAAGGCTAACGATAAATTATTGTTCATTATCTTAGTCATAATATTCTTTACTGGGCTAGTTGAGCTCACCATTTTCCTTTTTTTCCATTTTTCTTCTTAGGATGAGAGAATATAACGGGAACTAGTCGGGGTATAGAATGATGGATCAAGATAGTTGTTTAGCAGTCCTCACTATTTTGTAAAATAGTGTATCAATAATTGTAATGAGGACTTATTTGAGTTTGAATAATGTCTAGAAGACAATATTTGTATTTAAACTCACAGTATATGTGCTGCCGTATTTTGCACGACAATTGTAATAATGAAGTTGTAGTTGTTTATGTACCATGTATTTGGCGACTCAGAATTGGTGATGTATACCTATTTTGGGGGCGTCACAATATGTCATGGCCAAAGGCTATGATTTTTTGTAGGGCTCGTCGTTAGCTTAGTTTTGATATATTACTGGCCCCGAAACTCCAAATGGATCAAAAGTTACAATTCAAATAGTAACTACTCATCCCGAACTTCATTTTTTCGCCCAAACATTGATTTCCCCCTAGGGTTCGGCCTCCTAGGGTTCTCCCCCTAGGGTTCGGCTATTGGGAGTGGTTCTGCTGCATGTAAAGCATTTTTTTTGTTCTCCGTCGTGTTTTTCATCAGAAAAGCACCAAATCTTTCTTTATTATCCGAGGGAAAAAACCAAGATGTAATCAAGGTAATGGGGCTCAGAAGACAAAAGAAAGATTGGAGAGTCCTGAAAAAAAAAGAACAAAAAAAACTCTATAGGCTTCGGCCACCTAAGGTTCGCCCCCCTAGGGGATGTTCCCTCTATTCATTCCTTTGAGGTCCTGTTGCTCCGCAAATCAACCGCTTGGAACGAATGCTCCTTCGCCGTGAAAATTATTGCCCTCTTTGATGAATTCTGAGGGAAAAAACCAAGATATGATCAAGGTGATGGGGCTCAGAAACAAAGAAAGACTACAATTGCCTGAAACAGAAAAAGAGAAATAGAGGAAACAAGTCAAGATAAATTCGAAAGAAAACATGCAAGTAAGCAAATTGAAAAGCGAAGACGAGAAGAAGGAATAGATCCCCAAGGGTTCGGGCCCCCCATAGGGTTCGGCCCTATAGGGTTAAACCCCTAGGGTTTGGCCCTATAGGGAGGAATCCTCTTTGTTACCTCTCGCTCAGATTGAGGAATATCTTCTTGCTGCTCACTTGAGGATCTTCCTGGCTCGTAAGAAGAGAGAAAATCCAAAATGAAGAAAGATAAGCAAGGAGGCGTGAATGGCTTGGGAGATGTATACATATGAATACATGTATAGCCCCCAAAGTATACTTGCAACGAAAAAGGAAGCAACCCCTCCTTTTCCATTAAGGGAAGGATTCAATCTAATTTTCAAAAGATAAGTATCTTTGAATTTATTTCTAAATAGAAATATATAAAGATATAATTTTCTAAAAATATACAAAAATAAAAAAAATAAAAAAAGATTTGATTTTCTCCCAATAAAAGGAAATTTTGAAATTTAACTTTTTCCTTCTAAATAATAATAATGATAAGGAAGCATATTGTCTTCAAAATCAATTAAAGAAAAAAAAATTATTTCCAAAATAAAATTAAGATTTGATTTGATTTGATAAAAAGGAAAGATTTAGTTTACCAAAAGAAAGATTTTATTAGATTGAATTTTATTTTGTAATATTTGATGATCTTCCTTGTCTTAATTTTCAGAAAAAATAAGGAAACAAATATTGGGCAAACTATGGAAAGATTTTCAGAAGATTTTCCAGTATGTTTATGGAATAGCATTGCTAGGTTTTACCCTTTGAGGGTTTAACCCTAAGGGTTTGGTTCCCTAGGGGTTCCCTCTTCTAGGATCTTTGTCTTCAAGACCTGTAAAGTGAAGTCCCGCAAAATCGTTCAAAGGCTTGAAGTATTCTTGCACGATCGTCTATTTATGAATGCGACTCTCGTGCAGGGGGCAAATGTGGGACAAGTGCAAAATTAGGGTTCACGTGACCTAATTAAATTAAATGCACAATTAAGATTCCACGACCTCATTAAATGCGCAAATTAGGGTTTGAATAACCTAATTAAATAAAGACGGAGAAGTCAAAAATAAATATGCTAGACCCAGGAGAAGCCTCCACGTGTCCCGAGGCAGAAGGCTCCTAGAGGTGGCTTATTTTGGGAATTGATTGAGGTATTGGATTGGTGGCTAGAAGGACAGGGCAATATGGGTATTACTCTGATGATTAAAAGGTATTTCTAGAATTTCTCTGAAAGTATGTGTCATTGGATTCTAGGAGTTCTGCCACGTGTCGTTGGAGTAATCGCCCACCTGTTCTTCTCCCCTCTTCAATCAATCATCCAATTCCGTGGCCTTCGTGGATTTCTCTCCTCCTCAGCAAATACGAAACCCTAACTAGCAAAGCGCGATTTCCTTGCCCACAAAACCTATGGAGGATAGTCAAGAATTATTCATGGAAAATACTTCAACTACAGAAGTGATGGGAAAAAACAAGATGGTTTTCAAGTTATCATCTAGGAAGACAATCACTCTTAATGATTTTCTTCATGTTCTAGAAATTAGGAAAAGCCTTGTATTTGTTATCTTTTAAACAAACCTTTCATAAAAGTTTTGTTTGACACTAATTAAATTATATTGTATTGTCCAAGGGTGTCGTGTATGTCGAAAAAATGATATGAATTTGATGGCATGTAAAAACTAAATGTTATTAATGAAATTTCATCTTTTACTTATATGGTTTCTACTTTTGATGTTTGACATGCTAGGTTAGGACATGTAAATTATAAAAGTATGTGTAGTATGATTAATCTCAGTTTAATTCCTAAGATTAATTTTTCTTATTTAGAAAAATGTGTTATATGTGTTAAGTCTAAAATTGCCAAGAAGTCTTTTAAAAAAGTATTAAGAAATTCATAATTATTAGAATTAATTAATTTCTATACTTGTGAATTTGGGGGCATATTAACTAGGGGAGGTAAAAGATATTTTATAACATTTATAGATGATTACTTTAGATACACTCAAGTTTATTTGTTAAGGACTAAAGATGAATCTTTAGAAAAATTTAAAATCTACAAAGCTAAAGTTGAAAATCGATTAGATCAAAAAATTAAAAATCTTAGATCAAATAGAGGAGGAGAATACTTCTCTTATAATGATTTTTGTAAGAATTATGGTATATTTCATCAAACTACAACCCGTTATAGTCATCAACAAAATGGATGACAAAACGAAAAAGTAGGGCATTTGAAGAAATTATTAATACTTTACTTCTTATTTCTTGTTACTTTAGAAATTTATTGAAAGTGCGGTATTAATGACTACTTGTTATATACTTAATAGTATACCCAATAAGAAAATTCACATTACACCTTATGGATTGTGGAAAAAGAGAAAATCTTCTCTTGACCACTTAAGGGTGCGGGGATATAAGGCATTAGTAAGGTTAACTAATCCTAAAATGCCTAAGCTTGGAGTTAAAGCAACCGAGTGTACTTTTATAGGTTATGCACAAAATAGCAAAGTCTATAAATGTTTGACCATGGAATACACATATTTTGTTAGTCAAAATATAATTTTAGAGTCTAGAGATGTTGAGTTCTTTGAGAATTCATTATTTAGGAAAAGGTCAAGATAATACACTGATAAAAAGGATCAAGGAACAATTCATCATGAAACTATCACTACTAGAATCCTGGGCATCTGAAACCAATTTTTAGAGATAGACAAAGTTCTGTCTCTAATTTTAACAATTTGAGACGGACTTAGAAACCGAAGTTTTGCTATGTCTCGGAGATGTTTTGGAAGTAAAAAATCAAGACGGATTCTGAAACTACTAGCATCGTCTCAAATTCTATAGACAGAATTAGAGACGAATTTACCCGTCTCAAAAAGTAAATATGTTTTTAAAAAATTTAAACATGTTCTTGAAACTAATTTGAGACCAATCGTGCTCGTGTCATATTAATAATTAAAAAATGAAATAAATATTTATTTTTGAAACGGATTAGAGACCAAAATTTCTGTCTCAGACTGTTATTTTCCCTCCAAATATTAGTATCCAATTCCCTCCTTATTTTATAAACAGAATTAGAGACGGATATAGCCGTCTCAAAAAATGATTATTTTTTAAAGATCTTTACACGCATTTTGGAGAAGGATTAGAGATAGATATATGGGTTAAATACACTTTTTCCCACTCTATTCGACCTCAGTTTATAAATGCATCACTAGACTAAATTTTTTTACGGTCAACACATTGAACTGTAATTTTTTTTACAAAAAATTGAAAAACCGTCTACTCTGTTAAAATATTAACGACAAATCTATGTGTCATATGTTGACAAGGAGATCAGAGAAGCTGAGCTAGATAAGTAATTAAATTAAATTATACTCAATTCTATAACAAATAGTTATACAAATATAAATCAAAATAATATACACAAAAGATAATTAAATTAAATAAATAGGCCTTCTGTACTAATTAAATTAAATTATACTCAATTCTCTACTAATAGGCCTTCTGTTATTGCTACAATAGTGCTAATACTTGTTTAACTTTTAGCTTACCTCGACACTTCAGGTTTCTCTCTTTTCTCTCAACAAGCTTCTGAGGATCCTATATTTTTTTTAAAGAAACAAGATTGTCATCAGATTGTGCTTGTGAGACCCCAGATTTTATGATTAAATATTTAATTTTTTCAAAATAATTTTTTAATATTATGGTGTGGATTTGATATAATGTTATAGTTGTGGGTAGTATTTATAAATTTTGCAAAGTATGCAAGTTGTCATATTATATTCGATTGGTCGGGGAATATTCTTTTTGTCGGGGAAATATCCGCATTTACCAGTACAATCATTAGTAGACCCCATAATGAAATTATTGTTTGATTGAGAAAATGAAAAAATATTTTATGAAAATAACGGCGGAAGTTTTACCGTTAACTTGTTGAAACACCGGTGTTAAAAAAAATAAAGATGTCTGGCGTGGTTGCAAGAGTAGCACGGTATTGATTATTGATGATTACGTGAGAAGTCACTCAGTTTTGCTTATTTTATGGACCCCCTATTTTGCCCATTATTCAAAATAATCGGTAGAAAATTATTTTATATAATAAAGGTGGGGCCCACATGTGGGGACCACATATGGGGCCCACATGTGATGTATAAAATCTGAAAATAGGGGTGAGAGGAAGTTACGTAAAGGAGAGGTAAAATATATTTATATATATGGTATGTGATGTGTATATATATATATATAATATAATGTGAGTGGAAAGTGGTAGAAAAGTGATAATATGAAAGTGATAGGTATAAGGTGTGTGTGTGTGTGTGTGTGAAAGTGATGTGTGTGTTTGTAATATTAGTGGAGGATGGTGGAAAAGGTGGAGTGTATTATATATATATTGTATGTGGTGTGGGTAATATATGTATATATATTATATGTGATGAGTGTGTGTGTTGGTAAATATGAGTGGTGGAGTGTGTGAATATGTATATATAATCTAGTGTGTGTATAAGGAAAGTCGAGAAATAATAGGCGGGGCCCATGTTTGAAATTGGTGGGGGAATGAAAGGATTTTTCTTTTGGTGGGAGGAATTCCACCCGTGAATTGGGTGGAATGTGGGAATGGTGGAGTAGTATGTATATATATATAATATTAGTGTGGGGTGTGTATGTTACACACACACACACACACACACATATATATATATACATATACATATATGTATATGTGATATATTGTCCTTTGGTGCATTCAGAAGTCAAGTAAATTTTAAGAGTTTGTCGGGTGGGAGCAAAATTCAACAAGCATGTGTTTATATATATGTATTATTTTAATTTTTGTTTGTATTAGGAAAATTCATTGAAATTCAATCAACCAAAGGTTTAAATTCGATGCCCATGAGTTATGAATTATTAAATACATGATAAATCCATTACCGCAGTGTCTTTCCATTCTCCTATAAATAGAAGCTCATTCCTTCGTTATTTCTTACGAATTCACTAAGAGAGAAAATTATAGAGAGAAAGAAGAAAAGTATTCTGCTACTTCCATACTCTTATATCCAGTTTCTTTTACGGTAAGGGATATTATTTGTTGTACTCGTAAGGAGTATTATTTCTTTTGTATTCATGAAGAGAACTTCTGTTATTCCATTATTTATTATTCTGTTGGAATAACCTATATGTCATGAACTACCCTATACTTGGTGAAATTCTTACATTATTCCATTCGTTATTATTACATTTGGAATATCACATGCATGCGCGTTTCTGTGGGACCTAATTCCATCTTTATTATTTTGTTGGAATATCTTGTGCATGCGTTTTTTTTACCTCACTGATTAAAATCTTTATTATTACATTTGGAATATCACATGCATGCGTTTTATCTGGGACCTAGTTCCGTTATTTATTATTCTGTTGGAATAACCTGCCTGTGCGGTCTATCGCATGCCTGGTGATTTCTTTTGTTATTACATTCCTTATTATACTCAGTTGGTTAAAGTTTTAACTTCTATACTCCATGAAATTAGTGGAATATTTTTGATATTTGCGCTTCATTCAGTATCTTTTCATGAAAATATTCTTCTGAGCATTCTTGAATTTTACTCTACAAATAAGTATCATGTTGACAATTTGGACGTTATTGAATCCTGGATAATTTAATTCTTGAACTTGTTTTATTGAATTCTTATATCATTGTCATCATCCTCATGTTTATATTTTTTTGAAAGTCATATGTGGCCTGTAGTGCATAGATGGACTTGGTATGATTATGACCAAGGATTATTCGGTGTAATCATGATCGTAATGTTATAAATGATGTGGTAACAATCTTCATTGGCCCATAGTGCATTAATGGACCGTTGTTAGCATGATCATGACCATTAATGAATACACGAATGTCCTTGGCCCGTAGTGCATGGATAATTTGTGGTCGTGATACTAAAGAATATCCTTGGCAGAGTAGTCAGGGGGTGATTCGATGATGTGGATTATTTATTAAAATTTGAGTCTCGGCGATAACGATGATGAAAAACCTTTTAAATCATAAAAGATAGTAGATTTTATTCTCTACTTAACTCTTTTAATGGATTACTTGTTCATTTCTTTGTTAAACTTGATGTTTGTTATATTGTATCAGTTTAACACTGTTTAAGGCTAATGATAATTTATTCTGCATTATCTTAGTCGTAATATTTCTTACTGGGCTAGTTGAGCTCACCCTTTCTTTCACTGTTCTCTTCAGGAAATGAGAATATAGTTGGGACGAGTCGGGGAACGGAGTGATGGATCATATGATAGTATTAGTAGTCCTCACTATTCTGTTAAATAGTGTGACAATAAATGTAATGAGGACTTATTCTGAGAGTGGATATTGTCTAGAATACTGTATTTGTATTGAAACTCATAGCTCTCTTGTTTTATATTAAAGATTATATTTGTATTCTGTACCATGTATTTGGCGACTCAGAATAGGTGATGTATACCTATTTTGGGGGCGTCAAAGTGCTAGTTGTTTGTTTGCGTCATAATAAAAGTACAAGAATAATATTTATAATGCATTTCTTTCTTTTTTTTTCTTCCCTTCTTAGAATCAACAATTTTTAACATATACAGAATATTCCTTTCTTAGTATTTGTGTAAAATTAACTAAGTTTTAATTCTATGGAATTATAAATGTGCTTTCAATTAGGATTTCAAAGGTTGGAATCGAGTTACTGATCATAGACTAATATCTAAAACATTTTTTGTTGAATACTACTACTATATATAATGCAGGTGCACAAATAGGAGTTTGCTATGGAAGGCTTGGCGACTCTGTAGTATAATTCTTACTAATAGTAGGTCTTGGATGTTTGACTTTAATAATTGAAATTACTCTGACTTGAAACCTTTCCCTTTCAATGTCCAGGAACCAACACATATGATAGATTTGAGCTTCGTGTCCACAAACGTGTGATTAACCTCTTCAGTTCTCCCAATGTTAAGCAAATTACTTCCATTATCATTGAACCTGGTGTTGAGGTCGAGGTTACCATTGTTGATTCCTAAATATGCCTCGTCTTTCTTTGATTAGGTAGTGTGAACTTTGTGTTTGTATTAGGCTTCATGTAGTAAGAATTTTATTACTATAATTTTGATGTTGAAAAGTTGTTTGAATTCAATAAAGGGATTGCTTTGTTGTTATTTTTTTTATCAAGATCGTTGAATGCAATTTTATATTTATGACAACATCTTTCATTTAGATTTTGAAATTAAATTATGAAAATATTTGTAATTTGTTATTAATAAACGTATTGAGACAGAATTGAGACGACTTCTTTTCGTCTCAAAGAATGTGCGATATACGCACCAAAGTTGACAGAAATTTTGAGATGATTGCTTTTTGTCTCAAAATATGTGCGCTAAAAATATATTGGCACCAAAGTTAAAACAGAATTGAGACGGATGGTGACCGTCTCAAAATATGTGCAGGAAAAACCATTACTAACAATTTTGATATGGATTTGAGACAGTTTTCTATCTCAAATTATGTATACTAAAAAAGGCCCCAATTTTGCCCACCAAATTTGAAACCGACAAAATTGGTTTCAAAATTTAGATACCTATGGATCAGTTTTCAAACGGAAATCTTCCGTATCTAATATTTTGAGACGGAAAGATTAGCGACGCGACCTACTGACACGAATTTTGAGACGGACAAAATCCATCTCAAAAGCGATTTTGAAACGAATTCTACTGTATTTGAGATGAATTTTTCCGTCTCAGATGCCCAGATTTTTGTTAGTGTATTGATGAAATGGATATTATTATATCTACTGAAGAAATAGAACTAAGAAGAAGTAAAAGAGCAATGATAGAAAAATACCATGGTCCTAATTTATATATGTACTTAGTAGAAGGAAACATGTATGATATTGTTTCTTCTAGTGTTTTTGTGACCGAGTATGATTCTACTGATAGAAATTCATTGCCTTTTAGAGAAGTTATGTCTTCTCAAGATTCAAGTTTTTGGCAAGAAACCATTAATGATGAAATAAATTTTATCATAGGTAACAAGACTTAGGTTTTGGTGGACTTGCCTCCTATATATAAACTTATTGGTTTTGAATAGATCTTTAAAAGGAAAAGAAATCAGATGGATCTATATATAAGTATAAAACTGGACTAGTAGCCAAAGGTTTTAAGCAAAGGTTTTGTCGATTACGTTTTTTTTACCCTATTTGACAGTAACTCGTCCAAAATTTGACCCGACCCGACCCATTTGTCTTTACCCGATTTGATTTTTTTGCACTTTTGTCCCTCCAAATTACCCGATTTGTCTTTAACATTATTATATGTATTCTTAATATTAGAAATTTTAAAAACTAAAATTAAAAATAGAAATTAAAATTTTAACATTATTTGTTTCTTCTAGTATTATTGTGACTGAGTATGATTCTACTGATAGAAATCCATTGCCTTTTAGAGAAGTTATGTCTTCTCATGATTCAAGTTTTTGGCAAGAAACCATTAATGATGAAATGAATTTTATCATAGGTAACAAGACTTAGGTTTTGGTGGACTTGTCTCCTATATGTAAACTTATTGGTTTTAAATAGATCTTTAAAAGGAAAAGAAAATCAGATGGATCTATATATAAGTATAAAGCTAGACTAGTAGCCAAAAGTTTTAAGCAAATGGAATATGCATATGCTTCAGTAGCAAGAATTAGTATCATTAGGTTATTAATTGCATTAACATCAATTCATAAACTTGTTATGCATCAAATGGATGTTAAAAATGCTTTTATAAATGGTGATTTAGAAGAGTAAGTTTATATGGAACAATAGAAGGGTTTATTTTGAAATACCAAGATAAAAAGTTTGTAAACTTGTTAAATCTTTATATGTCTTAAAACAAACATATAAGCACTGACATGAAAATTTTGACCAAATGATTACTTTCAATGGATTTAAAATAAATGAATAAGATAAATATGTTTATTCTACGTTTAGTAAAGGTTTTAGTGTTATAACTTGTTTATATATATGCTGATGATAAGCTTATTTTTGGTACTAGTAAAAAATAGTATTAGAAATTAAAGCTTTCTTGTCTGCTACCTTTGATATGAAAGATATGGGGGAGGCTAATGTAATTTTAGGTAATTAAATTCATTACTAAAAAAACGGTCATTTGTGATGGCCAAAATCCATCACAAATACCAAAAAAAACAATCACGAAAGGTTTACGTGATGGCTTTAAGCATCGCAATGGTTATCTTGCATACGCCCATTATGAAAGGTTTTACGTGATGATTTTGGCAATCACGTAAACTCTTAGTGCTTTTGTGATGATTAATACAATCACATTAACACGTAATCTATTGTGATTGTCAAAGTCATCACAAAAAAACAAGACTTTAATTAGGGATCAAAGGTAAGAACGTGAATCTCTATATACGGATAATTTATTTCACTATATTAATTATATCAAATGATACTTGTAGGATTCAAACCCTCCCCCCATTTGCGAATTAAATAATGAGTATTACCACTACACCAAAGCCCAGATCATGATTATAATTTTAAAACAAAATATAAAAGGAAATTTATGTGAGTTGACTTACTAAACAAAATTACTTCCACATAAGATTTTGTGATTATATGGCAGTCACAAATACTCTCTAATGATGGTAAAATTAGTCATCATTGAGAGCCATCATATATTTTATTGTTTTGTGATGACTTGAAAATTCTATCACAAAATACTTTCTTTTTGCAATTGCAAAAAAAAGTCGTCACAAAATCTATCTTTTTTAATGATTGTCATGACCGTCATAAAATATTGTTTTGATTATTTCTTATATTAAAATATTAGTGATAGCTTAAATGCAATCACGAAAAGGATATATATATATATAAGTGATGACTTAGTCCGTCACAAAAAAAAAATCGGTCATTGACACGACCATCACAATTATAATACATTGATGGCAAAATTAGTCATCACCAAGAGTCATCATATATACTAGTATTTTGTGATTGCTTAAAAAGTCCATCATAAATTACTATCTTTTGTGATTGTTTTTAAAAACTGTCACAAAGTTCCGTCACGTATTCTTATTTTTCTAGTAGTGATTGTGCGATTTCAAGATACCATTTCTTTAACTCAGTCGCATTATATTGAGAAGTTGTTAAATAAGTTTAATCACGAGAATTGCAAGATAGCCTTTACCCCATATGATCATTTTGTTAAGTTATTTTCAAATAAAGGCAATAACATATCTCAGTTAGAGTATACAAGTATAATCGGTAGTCTAATGTATGCATTGCAGTATACTATATATAGCATTTGCGGTTGGAGTATTGGGTAGGTTTACTCATAATTTAGGTCATGTTCATTGGGATGCAGTATCAAGAATACTTATCTTAAAGGCACAATGAACTATGCATTATGTTATACAAGATACCCAACTGTGGTAGAAGGGTACACAGATACAAACTGGATAACGAATTCGGATGAAATAAAGTCTACAAATGGATGGATATTCACTTTAGGATAAAGAGAAATTTCTTGGGGTTCTAAGAAACAAACCTTCATAACACATTCAACTATGGAATCTGAATTTAATTGTTGCATTATCAGCTGTTATAAAAGAAGTCGAATGACTTAAGAATTTATTATTTGAGGTAAGACTTTGGCCCAAGTCAATGATAGCTATCTCAATATATTATGATAATGAAGCAATATTTATCCCGGTTTTATAATAAGGTTTGTAATAGGAAGTCTAGATATATAAGTTTAAGACATATAGTTATGTAAGAGAACAAATCAATAAAGGGGTTGTTAGTTTTAATTGTGTCAAGTCAAAGAGAAATTTGGCAGATCCTTTTACAAAAGGCCTACACAATGATTTAATATGTAAGACTTCCAAAGAGATGAGTTTAAAGCTTTTGAGTGAGAGATAACCTATAAGTGGAACCAACCTAAATACTAGAGTAACATCTAATATATTAGTTCAATGGAAAAATACTTATAGTAATAACCAGTTATACACTAGACAAGTATGAATAAGAAATTCTTCGTAATCATCTTAAAGTTAGTTTATGCTTGTGTAGAGAACAAAGAGGGTAGGGTAAACATTTAATGAATCTATGTCCGGTTTAAAGGATGCAAGTCATACAAGTGCATCTAATTAGATTCACCTATGTAAAGTGAAGAAAGTGTGGCCGCTTCTGCGAGAGTTAATGCTTGTCTCTAAGTCACTTACGAAATCCAAGTGGTAAATACAAGGTCATAAATGTGTTGGGTTTCCTTAAACTATAAGAGATATAGTATATGTTTATTAATTGAGCAAGATATCAGTTTAAGATTTCTTAGTTCAAAGCTAACGCTATTAATAAGATGTTTTGTGATATAGAATATGTAAAGGTTCAAGTCGAAAGACAACTTTTACTTATGTATGCTATATCTAATAAGAGAAAGAAGAATGTCAAAGGAAAAAGAATGCAAGATTATGAAAATAGGGGAAGATTGTTCGATATTTTCAAATCTAGAAAGTTTATAGTAAATATATTATATGTTTTCCATATAACCAATAAATGAAATGTTTCAGTTGATTAAGAGAAAGGAATGGTTGAATGACACTTTTATCCCTCCAAGTTGCCCCTCATTTTTAAAGTCATCCCTAAAGTTTATTTTTCATCAATTAGGTCATTAAAATGACATTTTTTGTCGATTACGTTCTTTTTACCCGATTTGACAGTAACTCGTCCAAAATTTGACCCGACCTGACCCATTTGTCTTTACCCGATTTGATATTCTTTGCACTTTTGCCCCTCCATATTACTCGATTTGTCTTTAACATTATTATATGTATTCTTAATATTAGAAATTATAAAAACTAAAATTAAAATTAAAAAAACAGTAAAAGATATAAAAACAAATTGATTCAATTTTTTTAAAAAAAAAAAGAAATTAAAAAGTTTGAAAAATTAGTATTATTTTCATGGAAAAATTAGAATTTTTTTATTTTTTCCAAAATGAGTAAAGTTTTATAACATATAGATTCAAAAAAAAATAAAACTTTATTTATAGAAAAATTAGAAAATTTTATTTTAAAAAAATGAGTAAAGTTTCATAAATTATAGATTTTAAAAAGTAAAAAAAACTTTCTTTTCATAAAACAAAATTAGAACTTTTTATTTTTTAAAAGATCATAAATTATCATAAAAATAATTAATAATTAAAATTTTCAAATCTAATTTTTTGAATTTATATTTTATGAAACTTTACTCATTTAAAAAAAGTTTCTATTTTTTCATGAAAATAATAATAATTTTTAAAACTTTTAATTTCTTTTTTAAAAAAATTGAATTAGTTTTTTTTATTTATCTTTTACTATTTTTTGTATTTTGATTTCTATTTGTAGTTTTTGTTTTTAAAATTACTAATATTAAAAATACATGTAATTATGGTAAAGACCAATCGGGTAAACAGAAGTGCAAAAAATATCAAATCGGGTAAAGAAAAATGGGTCGGGTCGAGTCAAAATTTGGACGGATTACATTCAAATTGGGTAAAGGGAACAAAATCGATGCGACACCTCTAAATCTGGGTACTTCATTCCCACAGGATTTGGTGTTTACTGTCCAATTAAATCACATCTAACTACCCATAAATAAGGATATAAATGAAACTCATGACTGAAATAGAAATCAACCCCTTAAAGGGTTATAATATCATAAATAAAATCTCAGGTCATCTAACCTTAATACATCAAATGCGGAAACATAATCTAATTAAATCAGTCTTATACATAAACATCTTTACAAAAATTAGACAAGTTTTCATCACTTGTTCATCTTGCCTTTGCCCTTACTAGTGGATGGCTCATCAACTTTCTCAACTTTAGTTGCAATGTTTTATATGCAAGGGTGAGCAAAAAATTCCCACAAGTATAACAATAATAACATGAATCACATAGGAGTAATCAATGAATACTGAATAGTAGAAAGCTCAACTTTTGAATCAAGAATAGAAAACAAGATCAAAAGTACATCTAAGGGTCGCAAGATCGTGAACTATGTCTTAGGTTATTAAGTATCTCTACTTAAACCTTTAACAGTCGTAACACTATATGGACCTTTCTTCTCGTACTTAGGGGGATACACCCTTCATACCATGTGTCAGAAATAAGCATGTGAATGATATTCTTATTTATATATGATTTGATTATGACATATATGAATAATATGCAAGTATGCTTGCATTAAGAAAAGTTGTAAAGTCCTTTGATAGATAATAGGAACATCTGTACAAGGACTTAGAATGAATTGATCAAATATGTTAGGTTGATCCTACATAAGCAAAATAGCTTTATAAAGTCCTTGAAAGAAATGATGTACAAGGACTATAAATATAGAAAGATCAAGCTTGTTAGGTTGATCTTATAATGTAATAGATATGTTTGTCTGATCGTCGAGTACTGCACCAGAAATCGTAGTCTGCCAAGAGAGTCAAGGAAAACTCGGGAGCTATCAAGGCAGAATCGTAGTCTGCAGATAGTAGATCTCGGAGTTAAATGAAGCGCCGGGAGAGACGAGGAAGGATCGTGGTGTGTCGAGGAGAACTTCCTCGAATTAAAGTAGTCTCTTGAGGAAGTCGTGTTGAGAATCGTGAGGCGACACTGTCTAAGAGCCGACCGAGCATCTGCAAAAGCCAAGTTAAGAATCGTACACCACACTTTCGAGTCGTGAAGTCAATGATCACATCGAGAGGAGAGATCGTGGTCGGCAAGATCAGATGAAGACAACAAGCATAAAAATAGAAATCGTAGAGTGTCGAGATCGATCTTGGAGTCGTAGTTTTGCACAACCAAAGGCAATCGTAGAGTGCGAGAACTAAGGCTCCAACGAAGTGATCCTGGCCTTGGCGAGAATCGTAGAGTTAACATGATTCTTAACAATTGAGCATTCTAGAATATCCAAAGTATAAAGCCTCACGTGCAGTGAAAAGATACATCTACTTTGAAGAAACCGGAGATCACTTGATGAATGACATGCAAGCTAACAAAGAGATCTAAGCACCAACCCAATCAACATCCAGTTGAGTTGCGAAACCATTCAAGATAAAGTCTTCCATAAGTTGATCGGAAGAAGACTTGATCTTAAATGGCGATTAAGGAAAGTCGATAAAGTGCGATGGTATCAGTAAGCGAAGACAACAATCTTGGAAGTATCCGGGATCGTAGTGTTAGCCAAATAAAGCGAGGCGATGAAGTGTACCACGAGAGATCTTGGTCGACCTATGAAGAAAAAAGGCTAAAGTGATTAAGCATCATATCAATCCATTGATGATAAGTGAACGGGAGATCACACGGAGAAAGCGAGCTAGACATGCCACAAATCTGAAGTGTCTTGCTATTCAGAAGAGGCCAGAACAAGGAGTCAAGCTATTAATTCCTGAGATCAGTCAAGGCAAATAGAAGTGTTGAAGCACTGTACAAAAGAAGGAAGAGGTGTTCTACATTGAAGATCCAATAAACACTCTTCAAGATCATAGTGTTGTCTCAACCAGTCAATGAACAACATTCAACATAACACTAAGATTAGGTCCAAGAAGAGCTGCATTCAAGCCTGTCTAAGAGCCGATCGAGCATCTGCAAAAGCCAAGTTAAGAATTGTACACCACACTCGGAGTCGTAGAGTCAACTGATCACATCAGAGGCAGAGATCGTAGTCGAGCAAGATCAGATGAAGACAACAAGCATAAAGATAGAAATCGTAGAGTGTCAAGATCTGATCTTGGAGTTGTAGTGTTTGCACAACCAAAGCTGAATCGTAGAGTGCAGAACTAAGGCTCCAACAGAAGTGATCCTGGCCTTGATGCAAAATCGTAGAGTTAACATGATTCTCAACAATTGAGCATTCCTAGAATATCCAAAGTATGAAGCCTCCAGTGCGAGCCGCAAAGATACATCTCACCTGAAGGAAACCAGAGATCACTCGATGAATGACATGCAAGCTAACAGCAGATCTAAGCACCAACCCAATCAACATCCAGATTGAGTTGTGAAACCATTCAAGATAAAGTCTTCTAAAAGTTGATCAGAAGAAGACTTGATCTCGATGAATCGATTAAGGAAAGTCGATGAAGTGCGATGGTATCGAGTAAGCGAGAAGACAACAATCTTGGAAGTATCCAGGATCGTAGTGTTAGCCAAATAAAGCAGGAACTGATGAAGTGTACACAGAGATACTGGTCAGCTTATGAAGAAAAAGGCTAAAGTGATTAAGCATCATATCAATCCATTGATGATAAGTGAACGGGAGATCACACGGAGAAAGCGAGCTAGACATGCCACAAATCTAAAGTGTCTTGCTATTCAGAAGAGGCCAGAACAAGAAGTCAAGCTATTAATTCCTGAGATCAGTCGAGGCAAACAGAAGTGTTGAAGCACTGCACAAAAGAAGGAAGAGGTGTTCTACATTGAAGATCCAATAAACACTCTTCAAGATCATAGTGTTGTCTCAACCAGTCAATGAACAACATTCAACATGACACTAAGATCAGGTCCAAGAAGAGGTGCATTCAAGCCTGTCTGTGACGCCCCCAAAATAGGTCCATTCCATCCAACCCATTCTGAGTCACCAAATACATGGTACAGAAACAACTACAACTTTATTATTACAACCGTAAAACTGTGAGTTTGAATACAAATATTATCTTCTAGACAATATCTATACTCAAATAAATCCTCATCACATTTATTGATACATTATTTTACAAAAATGGTGAGGACTACTAAAAATTCTTTCTAAAACCTTCATTTCCATACCCAGGCTAAATACTCATTATATTCTCGCCTCCGAGAGAAGAAAAATAGAACAAAAAGGAAAAGGGTGAGCTCAACTAGCCCAAGAAGAATATTAGGACTAAGATAATATACAACAAATTATCGTTAGTCTTCAACAGGGAAAATCTAATAGAATCAATAGACAACAAATTTTAAATCAACAATTTGCAGTGAAACAACAATTCATTAGAAGAGTTAAGTAGAGAATGCAAACTACTATCTTACATATATGAATTTAAAAGTTCATCATCGATATTTTATCCTCAGTAACATCAATCAATATATATACGGAATCAAATATTCATCTTTGCACTACGAGGCCAAAGATATTCATCGATTAATCATGTTCTTCTAAACACTGTTCATCTTTTTTGCCTACGGGCCAAAGATAATCTTCAAAATCATTCATCTTTGCACTACAGGCCAAAGATATTCCATAATATCATCATTTAAAAGCGAAGATGATGAAAAATATTTTAAAGAAACGAATCCAAAGAAACAAAATGACAAGGATTAAGGATTAAGGATTCGTACTTTGTTTTATCCATGTCCAAAATACCTCAAAAAATAATCATAGTGGTGTAAAATTCAAGAATAATCAAAACATGGATACAATCAAAGCTAGTATCCGAATAGATATTTTGGAAAAAAGAAGAAATTTCATTTTTTTCGATGAATAGTCTTGCGTGATTCGTGAATAAAGGTCAGTATCGTGAATAATGTCGTTATCGTGAATAGTAACTCAGACACCAAAAGATAGAAATTTCACAAAAAACATCTTCACGCTTCATGAATAGTACTCGTGAATAGTAACTCGTGAATAGTAACTCATTGAATAAGAACTTCGTGAATAAGAACTCATGAATGGTAACCCATGAATAAGTAACCCAGACATGAAAAAGTTCTAAATTTGATAAAAAGTTCCAACCAATATTTCAAAGATAATGATATTGAAGAAATAATATCATTTGAGAAAAAATTAACATCCCTTACCTCGAAAGACAAGATTTAGTTGAAACACAGGATATAGGCTATGACTTGAACTTGCACCGTATAGCAATACTCAAAGTATACTCAAAATACTCACAAGAATACGCTCGATAATATAGAGAGAAAAACTTGAGCTTTACGGTGTGATTTTCAATTCTAACCTAAGCACCTATTTATAGAAATTGCTTAGAACACCAAAGCGTAAAATTGAATATAATAATATTATATATAAACAAAATTCATCGCCCACATCTTGAATCTGAATTCAGCCACCATGCACATGTTAAATATGCCCATAACATATAAAAAACGTTTTGTAATTAAAAATATTTTAAACTTCCAAAAATCAATTATTTGAACTTGAACTTCAATAATTCACAATAAATAGCTCTTTTATCGTAAAATTGAATCTCGCAATTTTTATAGGAAATTCAATTCTCTACAACTTTGCGGAAGAAAGTTTTTCCAAATTCCAAACAAAATTGGCCAAATCCACATACGGACAATTTTACAAGCTATAATCAAATTTCGATCAATAAATGGGGTCCACCGACAATGTTTAACATGTTTTAAACATTTATTGCAAGAAAAAAAATACTCTTCCTCCTCATATACTCATATATCCCACATTCGTTTGTAGAAATATCACCATTATAATATTATTAAAATATAATAATATATTTAAATGAATTATTTTATCGAAAAAGATAAAATTTCTATTTTCAACAATTGTCACATTAAAATTTTCTCCATCTATATCCACATAAAATCAATATTTTCCTCATCATATGAATCAATAATTAATTATTCACAAATAATATTACAGAAATCACAATATTGACAACCGGGCGGTTCCTGGAAAGAGGGGGCTTTCCAATAAGAATTTCTTCTTCTTGGCGCAATGATTAGGTGACCAAACCTCTCCTTAGATGCGAACTTTCTAGACATTGCCAATAATGTTATCTAATAATATTATTCAGATAATATGAATTATTGCTCGATAATGGAAAAATTTATGTAATGACAATTTATTGAAACAACAAAGAATATAAAATATCAATAAAGAATTATTGAATCAATAAAATAAAATACTTGAATAAGAATTAATTATTGTAACAATTATTGAGTAGTGCCTTCTTACGTAAGAATCAATAATTGGTGCACTACTGGTGTCTTCTTTGTTCAACAACGCGTATTAGTGTGTTTTAACCACCGGGTATTCCAACAGTATTAACGGTAACAACTACGCCGTTATTTATAAACAACTTATATTTGTCGTTTTCTTCATCCAATCGCTTTCCGTTATGGGACCCACAAAAGACTGCGCCGTCGTACGAATATTCCACGACCAAATGAATATTTTATAACCACTTGCTTATTCGAAATATTTGCGTATTTTACCCATAACTATCCACATTAATCAAATCCACCCTTACTATTTCAAAATAATAAATAAAGGAAATTCCTTTTTATTTAAAAAATTTCGGGGTCTTACAACCTCCCCTCCTTATGAAATTTCGCCCTCGAAATTGACGTACGTACCTGGTGTTTCGAAAAGATGAGAATACCTCGCTTTCATTTTCGTTTTCAACTCCCAGGTCATTTCCTCCATAAAGATGGTTTCTCCACAAAACCTTAACTTGTGGTATAACCTCGGTACATAGGACATGTTCTTTCCTATCCAAGATCTTGAGCGGTACCTCCTCGTACATTAAGTCTTGACTATCTCGTCCGGGTTCTAACTTCAATAGCGTAGTTGGTCGTCCCACATATTTACGTAACATCGATAAGTGAAAAACGTTATGAACACGCGTCATACTTGGCGGTAAAACGAGTCTATAGGCCACAGTTCCTATTCGATCAAGAATTTTAAATGGATTAATAAATCGAAGGTTTGAGCTTTCCTCACCTCACCGATTCTCTCGCTTTTGAAATAACAACTTCTTGCACCTCCTTCTTCAAATTCATCAACTCCAGTGTGTATCTTGAACAGCTTTAACTTTATCGATTAAAGTCGATTATACTCGTATATCATCACGTGGGTGTTAGGTTTGTAATATTCATAACGCAATCAAAATTGTAAAATAATGCGGAAGCGTGTAAAAAACAGAGTTTAAAATTTACAAACCATATACCCGGATCACCCTTTATGCATAATTATTAATTAAACGAAAAGATAAAGAATAAATCATACCCTTGAAGATCGAGCTTCCTCAGGTACAAGTTCACCTCCAAATCCTTTCGCGTTCAATCTTGAATCCACCGGGTTTGGTTCCTTCCTTTGATCAACGTTAGCCACCCAAATGTTTGGCCTCTAGAGGTGATCCACCAAGGAAGAAGAAAATTCAAGAAGAGGGTGGTTGGCTAAACCCTAATTTTTCTATCTCTATAGAAAAGGCGTACTCTCCCAACTATTGGAATTATTACGTAGTTGTTAAAAGTCAACAACCCCTTCCACCCATAATAAGACTCCTCTTATTTATAGATGTGGGCAACCCACCTTAACAATTAAGGAATTGGGTTTTAATTAATTAATTCTTTTAATTAATTAAGCTCCCTAATCTTATTAGGGATAATTAATTAAACTCCTTTAACTAATTTTCCTTCCTAATCCAATTAGGAATAAATGAGAGTACTTATATTAAATTAATTCCTAAACTCTTTTAGAAATTAAAATAATAATAATTGTAATAATATTAATAAGACTCCTCTTATTAATTTATATTTAATATTTCTAAAATATTAAATAATAAATATTAAGCTATTTAATTTATTATATCACCATAGATTAAATTAAATATACTTAACATATTATTACGATTATGCCATTAACTTCTTAAATAATTATTCTTCCTTTTATGGTGTGACCCTTTAGGTTCTCCATATTAAACCTATTGTGAATAAATTAATTAGAACAATTCTAATCTTATTTAAATAAATAAATTAAATAATTAATTTATTTAAATAAATAATATTTATTCTACAATAGGATAAGCCTCCCTAGCGATCAACGACTTTCCGGATAATATAGATTTCAACATTAATCATTAAAGAACCTTTGAGTAAATAGTTACCGTGACAATTCAATCCTTCCACCATACAATGTCCCAATTAAATATAAGACATGGAATTACTCACAAGTCTTATTTTATTTAATTATATGTATTTTCGACTCTTAAATGCACAACTCCAAATAATGCAAATTAGAAACTCCTTTCTAATTTCATTCTCCGCCAAACCAAGGACTCACTGGTTGTCATTTATCGAATCACATAGACATTTCTCTTCTTTTTATAAGTGGTAGATTCTTTATTGATCATACATTATCTCCATGTACAACTTATTATACCCAAGCATACCTTTTGATATACCCTAAGGGTCTTAAGGAATAAGTCAAAGTATAACTCATCATACACAAGATACTATGATGATCTCAAGTCCAAGGATCACTTGTACTACTATCACTACAGAAATTCCTATCGACAGTGCAAATAAAACTCCATTAGGTATTCCTTAGCGAGCCAATGTTCAATGAACTTATTCTCTAATAAGCACCTACATACTTGCTTTAGTGTCTCCACACAAATGATCATGAGATCAATCATTCTCATCCAATGAAAGCAAGCAACGTATGTACCAATCTATCCTGGATTCACTAATCCCCAATTTAGTAATCCAATGATTGGGAACTATTTTAGTTTTAAGCTTTCTAAGAATTTAGATCTCATTAGAATGATCATCATCATTATTCTAAAAGCATTGCTTAAAACTATGGGTTTATCACATATTATAAAACAAAGATCATGTAGATAATTAAAAGCCTTTAATAAATTAATACTTTTTATTAATAAATGAATAAGATTGTTACAAAGTATATGCTTTATCATCAAACATGATTGGCTTGTGTGCATACTACTTTCAATCTCCCACTTGCACTAAAAGCCAATCGTCATGGTATCTTATACTCTTCTTCTCTAAGTGATTATCCTCCGTGTTGGATAAGCTTTAGTTAATGGATATGTAATGTTGTTCTTGAGAGTCCACTATCTCTCTATAGTGATTTCCCATCTTTCAATGATTCTAATAATCAAATGAAAGTGCCACAACACATGTTTAGATCCAAGATGAGATTTAGGAACTATTCCTAGTTCTCAGAATGAACTTTTAATCCAAACAATCAACTTGCGCAAATCATTTATAGCTATATACTTTGTCTTTATCACTAAACCAAGAACTCTTTTTCTTGTTTGGAACCTTTCCAATTCATCGCACCACTGCTTCAAGGTAACCCTTTACCTTAAAGTGGATTTTTCGTCGTCTTGATCTGTCTTCGAAAAACTTGATTCTCATTAAGCCCTCTAGTTTTAATTTAGACCCACCATGTATGCTCACATCCTTAGTGCCTGGTTAAGAACTTTAAGATGTTTTCACCGCTTTTAAAGTGATCTTCTCCATAATATGACCGATCAACATCGTGTCTCGTACATTTCATTGCATACATGATTGTCACTCATGCGACCTCTCTTTTCGAGTCTGTGGGGACTATTAAGAGAGATACACTCCATAGCTCATCGACACGAGACATCTCTTGAGTTTGCCATGCTAAACGACTTTAGCATCAAATGAATATACGTTCCTTGGGTTAAGTCGAGCATCCTCTTGAATCTATCTATATAGATTTTATCCCCAATTAAGATACTCTTCCCAAATCATTCATGGAGGAATTTTTAGACAACTTTATCTTTACTGATTGTAGCATTGGTATGTCATTCCTTATCCGTAGTATATCAACATATAGTACTAGGAATGTTACCATGCTCCCACTGACCCTTTTATACACACTAGGTTCATTCTTATTTTTGATAAAATCAAACTCTTTTGATTGCCTCATCAAAACGAATGTTCCATATTTGAGAAACTTGTTTCAATCCATTTCTCTGAGTGTCTACAACACTTACCTCATCGTATGTAACTGGATCATCATCTTCTATGATGTGTACCTCATCATCATCATCCATGATGAATCCATACCTCCTAGGTATCTTCGGTATTATTCCGCATTTCTTTACGATTCGGTTTGTGGTACAATAGGTTCATCTACGGTGTTCCTCTTATTTGACTTATAGTGTTTTGTGGTTATTGAACTCTTCAAGATCTATTATCCTCCCACTAGCCCCTTCAATGATAAACACCTTTATCTTAGAAGGCGTGCGTGTTTTCGTAAACAAACACCTTTTGCTAAGTAGAATTATAGAACATATACCCTAAACTTACTTTAGGATGTCCCACAAATCAGTACATGTCAAATCTTGTCCCAAGCTTATCCTTCAAACCTTTTTCACATAAGTTGACAACCCCTTATCTTAACATACTTAAGATTAGAATCCTCCCCGTCCATAACTTTTATGGAGTCTTGGGGCCGGATTTTGAGGTTACCATTTTCGTAGATATGTCGACCATTTCTAGGACATGGCCTGAAGGATACTTTGGAATGTCAAGAAAATCATTATGGACCACACCATGTCCAACAAGGTACGATTTTTCATTCGGATACATCAATCAATTATTGTGTATCGAGGGCGTCCATTATGAGAAAACCATTTGAGATGATCTAGAAACTTATTGCACAAGTATTTATTCCTTGATCTAATCAAAGAATCTTAATACTTTGCCAATTTGTTTCACTTTCAATTCTTTGAACCTTTCAAATAATTCACACTTGTATTTCAAAGAAATACACACATTCAACTCTTTGAATAATCATCTCCTTTTCTTATACTAATTTGTTCAATATGCAAAATTATTTTCATGTAAGTCAAGTATACAAAATCCATTAAGTAATATTCCAGTTCTATACAAAATATTATTATTATAAATAGAACAACAATTGTTCTTAATTATAATACCAAAGATTTCATTGTCCAACAATAAAATGGAAATAATATTTTTAACAAGAACTGGAATACAATAACATCTTATTGACTTAATAGATTTGCCCGTAGGCATTGCTAAACTATAAGTTTCTATGGCTAATGCAACAACATTTGCTTCATTTTCCACACATAGGATTGCTTATATTTGTTTAGATTTCTACTTCTGTTTGGTCCTTTCATAAATCTATATTTATGATAACCAAAGTTGGTATCCAATACCCAAGTAGAACCTTGACTTAAAGAAAATTTTATTTTAAATCATGAACAAATTTGTATTTATAACCAAACTTCACTAAGCTTCTTTAGTTAGCCTCTGCAAGATACTTCTCAGCTTTCTTTCCAAAGGTCCTATCTTATTGCAAAGGAAGCAAACTCCTTTGCTATCCAGTGACGCTTTTGTTCTTATTATCCTTTGTTTATGCCTTTTCATTTACCTTCTTTGAATCGTTCTTCTTTTCGTAAGATCCTTTGGCCCCTACCAAGAAGACTTGGTTTTCTTGGTTGAAAGTGACTCTCAACATTTTTCAATATGTTAAGCAAATCAAATCGGTAAAGATATATCTAGCTTGTTCATATGAAAAATTCACAATAATTGTGAAAGGAGTCCTGGGAGTGAGTGCAAGATCAAATCTTAGCTCAACTCTCCATCCATGACAAAACTTCGTTGTCCTAATCGATCAATCAAATTGATTATGTTAAGAACTTTTTATCCGTGATTTATAGTGTCATTGGCCATTCTAGATCTAAGAGCTCCTTAGATATCTCGATATCTATCACCCCTACTTTCCTCACCATCAACTACTTGATGTGCGGGAATATAGTAGAAGCATCCATAGTTTCACGTCGACGCCGAAGCTCGTTACTCATGGATGCGAGCATTATGCATTGAGCTAATCTGCATGCATCATCTTGCCACTTTCTAAAAGTAGCAATCTCTTCCTCAGAGGCATTATGCTGCAACCATTGCAGGGATAGGCGATTAAGGACATAAGATAGTTTTTCAAATATGAGAACTATTCTCAAATTCCTTAACCAATCCATTTAATTCGATCCGTTAATTTAGCATCTAATATGCTTCATGATGATAGTAATTAAGACATTGTAAAATTTTGTAAATGAATTTGTATTTAACAACAACATTTTAACATACATTCTTTTATTAATTACCAAAATAATTTAGGTCTTGTTTTAAATTGGTATCTCCCACTATTTTCTTCAAACTATATTACCCTCTTTATATAGTTCTAAAAATCTAATTAAAGATTTGCTAGTGAGAATAAGGATCCCATTTCAAATGTATATAGCCTTGTGGTGACACAACAAACTATATATAAATAAATAGGTAGACAACTTTTGTCAATTACATCAACTATTCAACTCCTTGTATTTTGCCTCTTAGATTATTTTGATCAAGTGGTGGCATCCGAATCAAAATTATCCAAGTTAAGTCCGACCTAGCACTCCATATATTTAAAAAGAAAAATATCATCCTTGTGGTGACACAACAAAACAATATTGTTCAATTTTCTTTATAAGCATCAAATGTGATAAATTAACATCTTAAATACTTAATACTTGCCTTGTGGTGACACAACAAACTCATATTAAATATTTAATACTCTATTAATTTTATCATGATAGAAGGCGACGCTCGATATTCCAAATATCTTTGAACGCTTAGGACTTAATATAAAAATTGAGGGGTTTGTTATTAATTTGTCTCATCTTGTTTAGCGTGCATTATACATATATATATATAAAAAATACGCATTATATTAATGAACATGCGAAGCATGTTTGCATAATATATAATATATATATATAGTATAAGCATGCACATATAGAATACTATATTCTACCCTGATTGATTATGGACTTTTATTCTAGTTTAGTTCACTAGAGCCACCAAGTGAACCAAAAGGTCAAACCCTAGGGGTGCAAGAAATAATATTTAAATATAACTATTACATTTAAACCCTGCCTATTACAAACGGGTCTTCAAGCGCCTTGCTCCTTTTCGATCTTAATTCTTCAAAATTAATTCTAACTATTCCTATTACAAAACTATTTAAAATAAATAGAAACCTTGATCGTTGATCGAGGGAAAGTACATAGGAGGGAGATAGAATTTACATTAAGAAAAATTAGAGAAGACGAGGTACGCAGACCCCATTTAATAAAACCCATACATTCATGCATCCAACTAAAATAAAATCCAATCGCATTGGTCAATAGTCCATAATCAATCTCATTTATTATCATACACATCACCATATGCATCAATAAATAACATTCATCTCATGAATAATAAACATTTAATATATATATTGATATCATTTAATGGGCAAATTTAGTTAGTATAAAATCTATTTTTGAATCAAAATAAACTCCTTTATTTTAATCCAAATTTAAATTAAAATAAAACTATTTTATTTTAATTTAACCAATTTTGAATGAAATAAAATATTTTATTTTAATCAAAATTTTTAATCAAAATAAACTCCTTTATTTTAATTAATTATGGAATCCAATTCCATGTAAAAAAAAAATCTTTAATTAAAAGAAACACGGATATTTCATTCCTATTCACAAATAAACTCCTTTATTTTGAATAATATGAAATCTTATTCCATATTTAAATAAACTCCTTTATTTAAGGAAACACAGATTCTCTTTCCTATTCACAAATAAACTCTTTTATTTTGAATAATATGAAATCATATTTCATATCTAAATAAACTCCTTTATTTAAGGAAATTAGGATTCTTCTTCCTATTCACAAATAAACTCCTTTATTTTGAATAATATGAAATCTTATTTCATATCTAAATAAACTCTTTTATTTAAGGAAAAATAGAATCCAATTTCAACTCCAATTAGTTATCATGGAATCCAATTCCAACTCTAATTAGTTAGCATGAAATTCTAATTTTAAAATTAAAATAAACTTTATATTTTAATATTAAAATAAACCTTTTATTTTAAAATTAAAATTAACATTTTATTTTAATTATAAAATAATTAAGAATAATATATATATATATATATATATATATATATATATATATATATATATATATATATATATATAATAATATATATATATATATATATATAAACGTAATAAAATAATCATATGTCTTTCCGTGCCTTTTTCATGTTTAATTTCTCGATTTCCGTGCATGATTGAATTTCCCTTGATAATTTCCTGCTGGGTCATGTTATATATATATATATTCGTACTTTTATTTTGTAAAACCGTTGGCCTCATGTTCCTGTTAACTTTGAAAAAAAAAATGCCGGAATCAATTTTTTATTTTTTTTTATTTTTTCAGCGCACGGAAATCCGTGACTCATACATGGCCATTTGTTATTTCCGTGCATCACGCCAAGTTCGGTATATAAAAAAAAAACTTTTTTTTTTATTTATTTATAAATTTTATATAATAAAATTATGCCCAATTAAATTGTTCTAAACACATATCAATATACATATCAAATCAAAACAATTAATAATTCGCATAAAGGTTTGGATCTGATGCCACTGTTAGGTTTGTAATATTCATAACGCAATCAAAATTGCAAAATAATGCGGAAGCGTGTAAAAAACAGAGTTTAAAATTTACAAACCATATACCCGGATCACCCTTTATGCATAATTATTAATTAAACGAAAAGATAAAGAATAAATCATACCCTTGAAGATCGAGCTTCCTCAGGTACAAGTTCACCTCCAAATCCTTTCGCGTTCAATCTTGAATCCACCGGTTTTGGTTCCTTCCTTTGATCAACGTTAGCCACCCAAATGTTTGGCCTCTAGAGGTGATCCACCAAGGAAGAAGAAAATTCAAGAAGAGGGTGGTTGGCTAAACCCTAATTTTTCTATCTCTATAGAAAAGGCGTACTCTCCCAACTATTGGAATTATTACATAGTTGTTAAAAGTCAACAACCCCTTCCACCCATAATAAGACTCCTCTTATTTATAGATGTGGGCAACCCACCTTAACAATTAAGGAATTGGGTTTTAATTAATTAATTCTTTTAATTAATTAAGCTCCCTAATCTTATTAAGGATAATTAATTAAACTCCTTTAACTAATTTTCCTTCCTAATCCAATTAGGAATAAATGAGAGTACTTATATTAAATTAATTCCTAAACTCTTTTAGAAATTAAAATAATAATAATTGTAATAATATTAATAAGACTCTCTTATTAATTTATATTTAATATTTCTAAAATATTAAATAATAAATATTAAGCTATTTAATTTATTCTATCACCATAGATTAAATTAAATATACTTAACATATTATTACGATTATGCCATTAACTTCTTAAATAATTATTCTTCCTTTTATGGTGTGACCCTTTAGGTTCTCCATATTAAACCTAATGTGAATAAATCAATTAGAATAATTCTAATCTTATTTAAATAAATAAATTAAATAATTAATTTATTTAAATAAATAATATTTATTCTACAATAGGATAAGCCTCCCTAATGATCAACGACTTTCCGGATAATATAGATTTCAACATTAATCATTAAAGAACCTTTGAGTAAATAGTTACCGCATAATTCAATCCTTCAACCATACAACGTCCCAATTAAATATAAGACATGGAATTACTCACAAGTCTTATTTTATTTAATTATATGTATTTCGACTCTTAAATGCATGAACTCAAATAATGCAAATTAGAAACTCCTTTCTAATTTCATTCCCCTTAAACCAAGGACTACTTTGGGTTGTCATTTATCGAATCACATAGACATTTCTCTTCTTTTATTAGAAGTGGTAGATTCTTTATCGATCATACATTATCTCCATGTATAACTTATTATACCCAAGCATACCCTTTGATATACCCTAAGGGTCTTAAGGAATAAGTCAAAGTATAACTCATCATACACAAGATACTATGATGATCTCAAGTCCAAGGATCACTTGTACTTACTATCACTACTGAAATTCCTATCGACAGTGAAATAAAACTCCATTAGGTATTCCTTAGCGAGTCAAAGTTCAATGAAACTTATTCTTTAATAAGCACCTACATACTTGCTTTAGTGTCTCCACACAAATGATCATGAGATCAATCATTCTCATCCAACGAGCAAGCAAGAACGTATGTACCAATCTATCCGGATTCACTAATCCCCAATTTAGTAATCCAATGATTGGGAACTATTTTAGTTTTAAGCTTTCTAAGAATTTAGATCTCATTAGAATGATCATCATCATTATTCTAAAAGCATTGCTTAAAACTATGGGTTTATCACATATTATAAAACAGCATCATGTAGATAATTAAAAGCCTTTAATAAATTAATACTTTTTATTAATAAATGAATAAGATTGTTACAAAGTATATGCTTTATCATCAAACATGATTGGCTTGTGTGCATACTACTTTCAGTGGGTACCTAGAGTTTTCATCTCCATCTCTATTATTTGTAAATTATACGAAATGAGTCTTTGACAATATCGTACTCGTACTTGTATACGATCTTCTACTCAACACGTCAGCTACCACGTTCGCTTTTCCAGGATGGCATGGTCAGAACATGTGTTGAAATGAGTCTCCTCTTGAGTTCTTCGAAGCTCTTCCCACATTCCTTGCTCCATTCGAATTTTGTATCTCTACGAGTCAGCTGCGTTAATGGAATAACGATTCAAGAATATCCTTCAACGAATCTCCGATAATAACCAACTAAGCTGAAAGCTACGTATTTAGATTCACCGACTTAGGTTGTTCTCAATCGTGACTCATATCCCAACCTTGGATAAGACGTTACAATGACACCTATCGGTTTACTATCGCATCGAATATGGTGTCCCCTACAGAGAAGTCCGGCTTTGGTGCATTCCACAAAGGAAGTCACCAGATAAAGGCTCAGGTACCAAATTCAATAGTTGAATTTTTTTTAACTCTCAAGTTCAATAGGAGCCATTCGATATGAGATTTTAGAAATGAGTTTTGTACTAGGGTTCAAAGTCGATACAAAATTTAATATCGATCTTTGGGAGTAAGCGAAAAATTCTTCAGAAATACATCGGAAAAATCAATAACAATGAAATATTATTCAAATCGACATGTCTTTATTCAAATCCATAACATGGACTAAGAAAACTTGACATCCGTAATAAAACGAATGACTTCATGGCTTGATATGAAAATGTTTGACTACAATGGTTTGATTGCTTGAATAACGAGTTGCTTAGGAATATGAAAACTAACAACCTTACGAAAAGTAATCAATTTCGGCGTGATGAGTAGTAGTTAACCTTAAAATCACATCAAAAGCAAATATCTCTATAGAAATAAGGTTAACAGTGTAATGTGATAGTGCCAACCCTAATCAAGCAAGATTTCTAAACAACGGATGTAATGAAAGTTTCTCCTAACGAGTCTCCATAAATAGGTCAAAGTCTAATTTCTCTCGTAGTCAAGTTCAAACGTTGAGCGCAAGCAAGAGAAATAAAAGAATGGGTAGAACCCAGATTCTAGTAATGTATAAACTTCGCAGAATTTATAATTAACTAACCCGTGCTAACTTCGTTCGGGTTCCTCGCATTTTGACCTAAGTCACAACAAACGCTTCTTCCGTGAATCGTTGTCTTTGACTTTTCCTCGGGACATCCTTTTGAGTCACCATTCCATTGGATCTGGTTTCGATATCGTCATAACTCGAGCGATATGTCCTTCTTTTCCATAATTATAGCATACCTTAAAACTGTTGTGGGCGCGGTTTGGTGATATGTCCCTCTTTCCCGCATTTGTAACATACTGACCGGTGGTCTTTCTCCTCCTTGGAACTAGTTATTCTTGGCATCGACGTCTTAAAATGGTCGCTTGTTGAATCTCCTCTTTTTAAAATCTCCTCCCAACTCGCTTCTTCTATTTTCATGGCCACGAGTACCACCAGAGTGGTTATCGCCTTTGTCTCAGATTCTTCTTTCTCCATTTATCATCGTTATTCGATGATCGCTATCTTCTTGATATGATCCTCGGTTATGGTCCCTCGGTTGAACGTACTCGTTATCTCACTCTAACAACCGAGCCCCGCTGACAACATCCGAATAGAGAGAAAATTTATGAGAAATGAGATCTTGGCGTATGTCGGGTTTCAAACCTCTCGAAACATCCGCGTCATACGTTCCTCATTCTCCACCAAATGAGGTGCAAACTCGATAACTCCGCTGAACTTCGCCTCGTCTTTGACACACCGCCATGTTATTCGCTTCAGTCTAATAAACTCCACTTCCTTCATATGACGAATACTTTCGTGGAAGTACTTGTCATTGAACTGCTTCTGAAATGTCTCCCACGACATCTTTGAGTCTGCAAATGGATGGAGTACGCTTTCACATGATTCCCACCAATGTCTGCCTCATTACTGGAATATAAAAGTAGCGAATGGAACTTTCTGTTCCTCCGTGCATCCCAAGACATCGAATATCTTGGTAATTTGTTTGACCCACTCTCGCTTTAATCGGATCCGCTTTCCCCAATTCTCGGTGGTCCCAACTCTTTGAATCGCTTGGGACTGACCACCCGTGAATTGCTATCATTTCCTCCTCAGATTTTGAACACGAGTCTCCCTCGTCTGATTTTGCATGAACTGCAAAAAGCTTCTAAACATCCCCTCGTTCATCATCTGTTCAGTGGTGTTGTTCACAGGAGGTACATTGTCAGCCTGTTGCACGTTCTCCTCGTTGGTAAGTACAGGCATCTCCACGGTCTCACCATTAATATTCTCAGTCGACATTCTCAAATCACCGCCATAAAACAAGGGTTAATTAAATGAAATCAATATATCACATAATATCCCTATATACTTGACCAATTAACAAATAAGCTTAGGTAGGACACACTAGCGAAGGATTTACTCGTCTCTCCCTCCTAGTTCTATTCCCCGATCTCCCAGTGAGATCATATCTCTAAGCTCGATACCAACCGTCACGCCCCAAAATAGGTCCATTCCATCCAACCCATTCTCGAGTCGCCAAATACATGGTGCGAAACAACTACAACTTTATTATTACAAATCAGTAAAAGCTGTGAGTTTGAATACAAATATTATCTTCTGACAATATCTATACTCAAATAAATCCTCATCACATTTATTGATACATTATTTTACAAAATGGTGAGGACTACTAAAAAATTCTTTCTAAAACCTTCATTCCATACCCCACTAAGCATCGCTATATTCTCGCCTCCCGAGAAGAAAAATGGAACAAAAAGGAAAAGGGTGAGCTCAACTAGCCCAAGAAAGAATATTAGGACTAAGATAATATACAACAAATTATCGTTAGTCTTCAACAGGAAAAATCTAATAGAATACAATAGACAACAAATTTTAAATCAATAATCGCGGCCGGAAACAACAATTCATTAGAAGAGTTAAGTAGAGAATGCAAACTACTATCTTCTATATATGAATTTAAAAGTTCATCGTCGATATTTTATCCCCAGTAACATCAATCAATATATATCCGGAATCAAATATTCATCTTTTACACACTACAGCCCAAAGATATTCATCGATTAATTCATTAAATCTAAACACTGCTCATCTTTGCACTACTGCCAAAGATATTCTTCAAAATCATTCATCTTTGCACTACTGGGCCAAAGATATTCCATAATATCATCATTTAAAACTCAAGATGATGAAAAATATTTTTTTAAAGAAAAATCGGTGAAACAAAATGACAAGGATTAAGGATTAAGGATTCGTACTTTGTTTTATCCATGTCCAAAAATACCTCAAAAATAATCACAGTGGTGTAAAATTCAAGAATAATCAAAACATAGATACAATCAAAGCTAGTATCCGAAATAGATATTTTGAACAAAAAGAAGAAATTTCATTTTTCTATGAATAGTCTTAGTGATTCGTGAGTAGTCTTAGTATCGTGAATAATTAATCGATCGTGAATAGTAACTCAGACACCAAAAGATAGAAATTTCACAAAAAAACATCTTCACGCTTTCATGAATAGTACTTTTAATAAGAACTTCGTGAATAAGAACTCTTTCATGAATAGTAACTCGTGAATAATAAATCTCATGAATAGTAACCCATGAATAAGTAACCCCCCACATGAAAAAGTTCTAAATTTGATAAAAGTTTCAACCAATATTTCAAAGATAATGATATTGAAGAAATAATATCATTTGTGAAGAAATTAACATCCCTTACCTCGAAAGACAAGATTTCTAGTTGAAACACCTGATATATAGGCTATGACTTGAACTTGCAGACCAGATAGCAATACTCAAAGTATACTCAAAATACTCACAAGAATACGCTCGATAATATAGAGAGAAAAACTTCAGCTTTACGGTGTGATTTTCAATTCTAACCCAAGCACCTTATTTATAGGAAATTGCTTAAACACCAAAGCGAAAATTGAATATAATAATATTATATATAAACAAAATTCATATGCCCACATCTTGAATCTGAATTCAGCCACCATGCACATGTTAAATATGCCCATAACATATAAAAAACGTTTTTGTAATTAAAAATATTTTAAACTTCCAAAAATCAATTATTTCGGAACTTCGGAACTTCAATAATTCACAATAAATAGCTCTTTTATCAGAAAATTCGAATCTCGCGACTTTTTATAGGAAATTCAATTCTCTACAACTTTGCAGAAGAAAGTTTTTCCAAATTCCAAACAAAAATTGACCGAAATTCACATACGGACAATTTTACAGGCTATAATCAAATTTCAGTCAATAAATGGGGTCCACCGACATGTTTAGCATGTTTTAAATATTTATTGCAACAAAAATACTCTTCCTCCTCATATACTCATATATCCCACATTCGTTGTAAAATTATCACCATTATAATATTATTAAAATATAATAATATATTTAAATGAATTATTTTATCAGAAAAAGATAAAATTTCTATTTCAACAATTGTCACATTAAAAAAAATTTCCATCTATATCCACATAAAATCAATATTTTCCTCATCATATGAATCAATAATTAATTATTCACAAATAATATTACGTAATCACAATATTAACAACCAGGCGGTTTCTCGGAAAAGAGGGGCTTTCAAATAAGAATTTCTTCTTCATTGCGCCGCAATTAGGTGACCAAACCTCTCCTTGAATGTAACTTTCTAGACATTGCCAATAATGTTATCTAATAATATTATTCGGATAATATGAATTATTGTCTGATAATGGAAAATACTTGTAAATGACAATTTATTGAAACAATAGTAATATAAAATATCAATGCAAAGAATTATTGAATCAATAAAATAAAATCTTTGAGCGAAGAATTCTCAGAACAATTATTGAGTAGTGCCTTCTTACGTAAGAATCAATAATTGGTGCAATACTGTGCTATCTTCTCAACAACGCCAGACATATTAGTGAGTTTTAACCACAACGGGTATTCCAACAAGATTAATTGTAATAACTACGTCGTTATTTATAAACAACTTATATTTGTCGCTTTTTCATCCAATCGCTTTTCCGAGATATGGGACCCACAAAAGATCAAGGTCAGTCGCATTTAATATTCTCCGACAAGCATTTAATATTCCACGACCAAATGAATATTTTATAACCACTTGCTTATTCAAAATATTTGCATATTTTACCCATAACTATCCACATTAATCAAATCCACCCTTACTATTTCAAAATAATAAATAAAGGAAATTCTTTTTTATTTAAAAATTTTTGGGGTCTTACACTGTCTAAGAGCCGACCGAGCATCTGCAAAAGCCAAGTTAAGAATCGTACACCACACTCGGAGTCGTAGAGTCAACTGATCACATCAGAGGTAGAGATCGTAGTCGAGCAAGATCAGATGAAGATAACAAGCATAAAGATAGAAATCGTAGAGTGTCAAGATCTGATCTTGGAGTCTTAGTGTTTGCACAACCAAAGCTGAATCGTAGAGTGCAGAACTAAGGCTCCAACAGAAGTGATCACAACGCCAATGCAGAATCGTAGAGTTAACATGATTCTCAACAATTGAGCATTCCTAGAATATCCAAAGTATGAAGCCTCTGGTCTGAGCTGCAAAGATACATCTCACCTGAAGGAAACCAGAGATCACTCGATGAATGACATGCAAGCTAACAGCAGATCTAAGCACCAACCCAATCAACATCCAGATTGAGTTGCGAAACGATTCAAGATAAAGTCTTCTATAAGTTGATCAGAAGAAGACTTCAGTCTCAGTAACTGATTAAGGAAAGTCAGTAAGTGCAGTAGCTGTCAAGTAAATAGAAGACAACAATCTTGGAAGTATCCAGGATCGTAGTGTTAGCCAAATAAAGCAGGAACTGATGAAGTGTACACAGAGATACTGGTCAGCTTATGAAGAAAAAGGCTAAAGTTATTAAGCATCATATCAATCCATTGATGATAAGTGAACGGGAGATCACACGGAGAAAGCGAGCTAGACATGCCACAAATCTGAAGTGTCTTGCTATTCAGAAGAGGCCAGAACAAGGAGTCAAGCTATTATTTCCTGAGATCAGTCGAGGCAAACAGAAGTATTGAAGCACTGCACAAAAGAAGGAAGAGGTGTTCTACATCGAAGATCCAATAAACACTCTTCAAGATCATAGTGTTGTCTCAACCAGTCAATGAACAACATTCAACATGACACTAAGATCAAGTCCAAGAAGAGCTGCATCAGAATCGTAGAGTTCGATCATCTGAAGATTGAAGCATTGGCAACGGTTCAATCTGAATATTGATATTCGAAAAAAGCTTATTGAGAGCAACGATGCAAAAGGACAACCTCTGATCGAGAAATCAGAAGGAGGAAATAAAGTCGACTACCTGCCCAAGACATCAAAGTGACATCTCTGACGGGGTAGGTGAAACAGTAGACTGCAGTGTTAGATAGTCAAAAAGGGGATGTCATGTCACATTTGCAGTCTACCTCAAATAACTCAAGATCTGCGAAGCAATTCAAATAGCTCCCAACGGCTATATTCCAACAGGAAGGTTGTGAAAGAGTATAAATAAACAAGAGCTTCAAAGATCAAGAGTTGTTGATGTTGTTGAGTTGCAGAATCGTTGAGTTGTTGGAATGCTATATTGTTGACTCTACGAGTTCCACCAGAGCTTAATAGAACAAGTCTCAGTGACAGTGAGACTACAAAGGTGGAAGTGAAGCAACTTTGAAAAAGGACTCAAACAGACTGAAGCTTCACTCAACAAAGATGAGAATGCCACTAAAGATGACAGCTAAGCTGAGAAATGAGAAGGACAAAAAGATAACATTCAGAAAAGTGGCAGAGCACAAAGAAGATCCAGAGAGCCACTCTAAGAATCACCAAGAACCAAAATCTGAAATAGAACAAGTGAAGAGCCATGTCTGAAAACCAGTCAAGAAGGGTTCAGGGGATGCTAAGTGCTAGACGAAGTCTACCAAAAGCTCAAACACTTAGCAAACCTAAATGGTGATGGTGAAAAGCTGACATCAGATAAAGATGAGCATAACAGAATGAGTATTAGCTGCACCAGAGAAGATATGGTCCAGACTGGAAGCAGAATGCAAAGAGGACCACGCCAAGCTACTAAGTACAGAAGATGTTCAAGCTTAAAGATATCTTAGCAGCAAGGCACAACCACCACCACCAACACCAACAACAACAAGTAGCTGGGCTTAAGGGTCCTCATCCCTAGGACTAAATGAAGTTCCAACCTCTTTGGCCTTAAAGAGTTCTGGGAACTAGAGGAGTTCCAAGGCTGGCGGCCTTGAAGAGTTCTTAGTGAGCCCGAAGATCAAAGATCCAAGCGCATTGGCCTTGAAGGAATCTTAGTGATTCAGGTCTTCTTGCTTCCTTAGTGGAAATCTTACTAGTTGAAGCAGAAGAGTGGATTAGGAGCTTGAGTCTCTGAACCACTTAAAATTTCTTGTGTCCACTAGTACAAAGTAGTAAATAGACAACACTTAAACATAACATTTTTATAATTTACGTTGTAGATATATATGAAAAAATATTATCTATTTAAAAAGGCATTTTTTGATTTTAACTAGATAACGTTTTAAAAAAAAAACGTTATCTGTATAAAAAACACGAAGCAAAAATTAGCGCTTAAGTTAAAACTTAATATTAGAAGACGTACTATTTTTTCCTTCTCTCTCCGGTTTTCCCTCTCTCTCTCCAAGTTTCCTTCTCAGATCTGCTCTTTGGTTGTGTTCTTATTGTCCATGTTTGTGGAAGGTGGAGGCGAGGTCTCGGGGGAGGAGGTGCCGGAGCGGGTCGCCGAGTTTGGGTTTGTTTAGGCAGAGCAAGAGCTATCTGGTGGCGCCGCCGGATCAATTTGTTGCGAGATCAGAGGGTTTTAGGTCGGC
Source organism: Panax quinquefolius (assembly GCA_020205615.1). NCBI lineage: Eukaryota > Viridiplantae > Streptophyta > Magnoliopsida > Apiales > Araliaceae > Panax > Panax quinquefolius. The sequence goes on from CM035169.1 coordinate 137,613,242, forward strand.
AGAGGCGCTGTCGTCTTTGAGGGAAGGCCCGGGTGCTAATAAGGAGATGGACGGTGGTGATTCGAAGGTGGAGAAGTTGGGTCACTGGAAGAAGGGTCAGCTGAGTCACGAACCATCCGATCTGAGGTTGCTGCTGGGGGTTTTGGGTACGCCGTTGGCTCCGGCGCACGTTAGCAGTAATGACCCTTTTCCCCATCTCAGTATCAAAGACACTCCCACTGTAATTTTTCATCTCCTTCTTATTTGTTTCTATTTTTCCCTTATTTTTTGTTAAATTTTTATAAAATAAAACTTTTGTAGTTAACTGGTTTTCTGTTCATTACTTGTTTCTTTGGTTATGTTTTTATAAATTCATTTTGTAATTGCGAAATGGATTATTATAGTATCTTAGAATCTAGACTTGATGGTTTGGATTTTGGTTGTTTGAGCATATTATTGATAGAACTATTGTGTATTCCTAGCATTATATGCAATCTACTGAATCTATAATATTTTTGTGCTTTGAAAATCTATGATATGTGTATGTATGTAGCAATTTATAGCTCTGTACAATTCATAGCAGTGTCGGGATTGTTTCATTCTCAAGCTTTGTGCTGATCCTCATACATTGAAATCCAGGAGTGAAAGGCCAGCAGAGATCATAAGGCATGTCCTGGTGTTTGGGAATATGTTTGTGTTAATGTTTATGAGCTAAGTGTGGAGCAGTTGAGCGTTTCTGAATATCTTCATTTCAAGGAAGAACTTGCTAATGAGCAGTAAGTAACTTTCAGTTTTTGAAATACGTATTATTAGTATCTTAGCTTCTGGCAGATAAGGTTCTCTCAAATACTGATACTTTTTAGCTGCTAAATACTATTTATTATTAGGGTCGATGCCAGTTACATGCTTGAACTTGATTTTGAGCCATTCAATGCTACATTTCCACGCCCCACCAGGTCCTCTTATATTGGGAATGGGGTTCAGTTTCTCAACCTTTATCTCTCTTCAATCATGTTCCGCAACAAAGATTCTTTGGAGCCGTTACTTGATTTCCTCCTCCGACACAAGTTTAAAGGGTATGTGAGTTTGTTTCCGTGAATGATCACCATGCTAATTATGTGCTGATCTATAACTTATTTTATCATCTTAAAATATGTGGCTACATGTGATTCTCGGTAATCTTAAAGGACTGTTAATTACGCACAATATATTATGTATACAATGAATAAAGAAACATCATGACTCCCTTCTCAAAAGATTTTGTCAGTAAGAGGAACTAATTAATTAGTAAATAAAGATGTCCTTACACTTTTAACATTGATAATTTGTTTGTAACTGTGCCAGGCCTTTCGATGCATTGGTGATTTGATAGCAGGACATTTAAAGAATCTTGATGCCATTGCAAGCAAAGTCCTCAGAGAGCAGCCATATGAGGAACCTGCTCTAAACTTTGTCCTCCGAATCATTTTACGAACTTCTAGTATGCAAGAATTTTTAGCTGCTGACTATATTTTTAAGTGCTTTTGTGAGGTTTGTATTGATGAATTTAATCTTCCAGTGAATTGTTCTCTTTGTTAAGCTTTTGAACATGTCCATATGAATGTTGGTTTAATTTCTCTTTCTTCTTAAGTATAGTTTTGTTGTGCCCTGTGTGCGTGCACCGATTATTTATCCAGTGCACACCCTAAGGGTAGTGGCTGTGTGTTCTGCCATCATTAAAATATGTATTCTTTTGTTGTGTGTCTGATAGTTTCTTGAAGGTATATTTACAACATTGTTGATCCACATAATTTGAAACAGACAAACTTTGATGGTCAAAAAATGTTGGCATCCACATTAATTCCTCAGCCACATTCAATGATTCATGCTCCACTTGAGGAAGATGTGAACATGTCGTTTGGAAGGTTTGTTTGATTTGTTTGCATTTTAATGCAGCATTCTTTCGAGGAAATTTTGACCTTTTATGATTTGTCAATATCTGCAATCCAAAATGTTTACCTTCTTTTTTTTTGGTGGCTGAACTTGCTGCGACTTCTGATTATCTTCTCTCTGGCAGCATGCTATTACGTGGCCTTACCATGAGCGAAAATGACGGTGATCTTGAGGTAATGTGGTATTCTTTATATTTTGTATATTAATTTTGCTAGGCAATGGAAATGCAGATGATGGGTCATTGCATGTTGAGTGTTTTGTTGACTGTTCTTTTTGTTTTCATTAGCAACCTTGAGTAATGTGAATGTGTTCAAACCATTGTATAATGCCTTGGTACATTTGTAAGGAGAATGTTGGAAAACTTTGGAGTAGCATTGATTGGTTTAGTATACAATGTTTGGTTTGGTTGGCCATTTTTTTAATTGTTTGGTTCACTCATGTTATTGGAACTTCTCTTTAATATATTCATAGGCTTATAAGTTTTATGGGCACCACACATCACATTAGCTCGTTTGTTGCTTTTGCTTGAACTTGTTATAGAAAACAATCCAGCTAATTTTTGAATTGCAGACTTGTTGCAGAGCTGCCAGTGTTCTTTCTTATGTACTAAAGGATAATATCCAATGCAAAGAAAAGGTACGCTGAGTATGTGATCTCATATTCTCACCTATATTTTTCTTGTTTCAAGTAAAATCAGGACCTGGTCCATTGTTTTGGAAAATTCCATATAATTTTCCGCATTAAGGGCTAATCTGGACTGAGGTTGCGCATTGTTTCCTCCCTCCTTTTACGGTTTTACCATAACCTTGAATTTCATTCAGGTTTTACGAATTGAACTTGAAGGCCCAATGTTGTCAATAGTGGGGATGACCGTGGAGATGGCATTCGAAGGCAAGGGAGGACTGGACGAGGTTTGACTTCCACAAGGGAGGACTGGCAAGGGTGAAGTTCTTTATTTTTTTCTTTAGTTCATTGCAAAAAATAATAACTTGCACATACATTCAAAATATATTAGCGAGTCTTATGTTTAAACCTTGCTAAACTAATTGCATCTCACTTAAATGTTTACTTGTTGAATTGGATTATTTGTTAAATTTGTTGTTATTGTTTGTGCAGCAGTGACAACAAAGCATTGGGGACGATCCGGGAATTCTTATGATGGCAATATAGTTGAGAGATCTAAACCCAAGAAAATCAAAGTTGGTTCCTAATTTATTTATACAGAATGTTTGTTATTTTTCCTTCTCATATCTTGTGGCATTTTATGCGTCAACAAAATGCAAAAGCAACATTGCACAAAGAAAACAAAACAGCTTCAATTCTGGATACCCTCGCCGAGGCAGGGTTTTGTACTGAAGAAAGGCCCGTTGGGGCGGCACAAATTGAACTGGGAACACCCGTCGGGGGCGGGCTTGCCCATAATTAAATTATGCAGCTCACGACTGCACTGTTCATCAACCCAAAACTCACGAATTTCATCCATCAAACAACAAATTACTCGCACCTAGAAGCTATAGACTCAACCAAAACAACCTTCAAAATATATAACTTAATTCCAACACCAAAAACATCCCATTAGGAGCCTAAAAAATCATAATTCATGCTAGTTTATATAAATTCAACACATTAAGCGAAAACCTCCATCACAGATTCGTTTCTTGACCAAATCGCTCCATTTAACATGCATTCTTTTCGTTTTGGGATGTATTAACAATAACAACAATCAATTTGTCGATTAACATAAAATTTAAACATCAATTTTTATACATATAAGCCATATTCATATATTTTTCACTGTAAACCCAAATATTCCTTTTTAAACAAAATTTGATGGATTAATTCATCCAAAATTGTTTATAAACATCATATAGTAGATTATACATGCATATTAACAATTATAAATAACTTTTCAACAATTTAACCATGAAAACTCAATTATAAAGAACTTAAAACCAATTTTCATGAAGAACTGAAGAGCATAAACGAAAGCTTGAATGTAAGTGTTTACCTTTGCTTTCTTGATTAGATTACACAAAGATGATGTAGAATACTCCTGTTTAATTCTCCAAGTCTTCTTCTTAAATCTCAATTTCTCTCAAAGTTCTTTTTGTTCTTAGAATTCTCAGACTTAACAAATGAGCTGATATAAACATAATATAACTTAATATACGTATAATAACTGGCATGTACATGTGTGACGCCCCAAAAATAGGTATACATCACCCATCTTGAGTCGCCAAATACATAGTATTGAATACAAATACAAACTTAATTATACAACATGAGCTGAGAGTTTATACATGAATATTGTCTCATAGACAATATCCAAACTCAAATTTAATCATCATTATAATTATTATCACACTATTTCATAGAATAGTGAGGACTACTATGACAACCATTTCGGACCGTCACTCCATTCCCCGACTAGTCCCAGCTATATTCTCATTTTATGAAGAGAACAGTAAATGAAAAGGGTGAGCTCAACTAGCCTAGTAAGAAATATTATGACTAAGATAATGCAGAATAAATTATCGTTAGCCTTCAACAGTATAACAATTGATAGAATATAATAGACAACAAGTTTTAGATCAACAACTGCAGCGAAAATAACAATTCATTAGAAAAGTCAAGTAGAGCATGATATCTACTATCTTTTATGATTTAAAAGTTTATCATGAATTTTATCATTTGAGACTCAAATTAATAAATAATCCACATCATTTGAATTATCCATGCACTACTGCCAGAGGATATTCATTAAGATCACAACCACGAATTATCCATGCACTACTACTGGTAGGGGATATTCATTAAGATCACAACCACGAATTATCCATGCACTACTGGACCAAGGATATTCGTGTTTTCACCAATGGTCATGAACATGCCAAACAATAATTCATCTTTGCACTCTTGGCCAAAGAGAACGTCATGATCATACCAATAACTGTCCACCAATGCACTATGAGCCAATGAGAACTTTTACCACATCATTTGTAACATTACAGATCATGATTATACTGAATGATCCATGGTCATAATCATACCAATCAATAGTCCATATATATACTACTGGTAAAGATGACTTTTATCACAATATAAGCATGAGGATGATGACAATGATATAAGAATTTAATTAAATGAAAGCAAATGATAAATTTTAAAAATTTATAATTCAATTTATCCAGAATTCAATAATAGCCAAATTGTCAACATGATACTACGGTCATAACCTATAGCGACGAATATGGGTACTACACAATTCACTTTAGTCTAAACAAATCGCAAAATTAAAGAGTACATAAATACCATGTTTAACCGAACATTTTATCCGAATTGGGGTAACATATGGTGAAATCAATAAAGTTTAACCTTGTTAGTTTGAAGTCCAAGGAGCTGGTATCTTTATCCTCCCATAGAAAAGCATCAACTACGTGCAGTGTGCTTAAAGATTTCTTATGACCAGGTGCTAAAGAGCAATATCTTTTGGGGTCTCAAATATTTTTGGTTTCACATAATATCTCAAATGATAGCATCACTAGCTATATTTTTATCTTATTCAATGTTACATAATTTGAGACACGTTTGAGACTCTGAATTTGAGATCCTTAATATTATTTATATAAAAAATAATAAAACACATCAACCTATATAAGACTGCCTACCCATGCATAAGTTAAATAAAAAGTTCAAAAAAAAAAACACATGGAAGAGAAGAAATTATAAAAAATAAAAATAAAAATTGGAAAATATATAAATTATTATTATTATTATTATTACGTAGCATAATTTGAGTTATACAATTAAGAGGATGGATTACTTGTCATAAAGTTGCTTAGTTATTCAAATTTCTTGCTTTCTCATTATTAATTTTTATCTAATTATTGTTTTACTTTTCTTTTAATTATTTTCTTCATCTTTGTCGGGATTAATATTATTTTTTTTAACCTTATTTTATTTCTTCAAATTAGTTTTCAACTTTTAAAATCTTGTGGAATTTTGCAGGAACATCAAAAGAAACTTGAATATTGTGACAAGAAAATTACTTTTGTTGCTGATCTTCTGCAGGTAACTCTTACCACATGAAATATTTTCAAAACTATTTAAAAAATCAAAAAATTATTATTTTATTTAATTATAGTTTTTATATCTTAGTGAGTTGCTTTTTTGTTGCGTTGCATTACATTTATATGCATGAAGAACACATTCTGGTTAGGTCCAGGAAATGGCAAAGTTGGAATGGAACATTAAAAAAACAAAAGGTTCTTATAGTCAAAAGTCAAAACTTTTGACTTGGAATTTACAAGGAGTAGTAATCATTATTCAATAAGTTCCAACAGCTAACTAGCGTTTCAAGGAAGAAAGAAAGAAAAAGGAAAATTCAATACTTTTTGAATGCAAGTTAAAGGCAAGTAACATGTCACATGTTCAATTATTGACAAGATAGAATGAAATTGAGTCTAACTTCCTTCTTTTTAATTTATTTCCATATATAATTCTAGAAGATGAAAATTTATAATTAAGAATGTAAAAGAGTTGAACTGAAACGAAAAAAAACTTATTAAAATTCGGCTTGAAAGGTAAATATTTTAATCGATTTCGACTCGGATTCGAATTGTATTTGAAAATTTCTATTCATATTCGACTTGATTTGAATATTCGTTCGAATTTAATCTGACTAGGATCGAAATATATTCAAACTACTCGTGAACTTTGAATTCAAGCTCGAATTCGAGTCTCGACATAGTAAGTAGTTTTATACTCCCTCCGTCCCAGGATAAAAGTCCTGATAGACTTTTCACGCATATTAAGAATATGAATGAAATGACAAAATTGCTAATAATAATGTCATTAAATATGGAGAGAGAATTAGAATAAGAAAAATATGAGATATTTAATGCTACGGGTATAATAGGAAAATATGTGTAAAAGTTTGATTATTAAAGGAAAATGGACATTTAGCATGAGACTATCCAAAATAGTAATAAGGACTTTTATCATGGAACGGAGAGAGTAATACATATACTTGCCAATTGAACATATTATTTTACTTAGAAATAAGAAAATATATTTATAATTACACTTTACAAATAAAAAATATAATTAAAATTAAAAAAATAATAACCAACTATTCTAATTTTATTAAATTGTGCATAAATTATAAGAGAATGTATCGAGTATTTATTAGAATATGTATCAATCGAGTATGTATCGAATCATGATCAAAAAATCGAATAGTTTGATTATTAAACGAGTCAAGAAATTCTACTCGTATTTTTATTCGAATTATTTTGTACTCAGATTTGGATTATATTATTAACGAATTCAAATTTCACTCATATTTTTTTGAATCGAGCCCAAATCAAACCCGAAATGATCTGATCTTAGATTTGATTTAGAGTCATACTTATAATTCTATATACAATTTGATTCTTTTCAAATTAACCGAAAGGACATGACTGCGCACTCATATAATCTAAGGCCAAAGGAAATGGTCTCCACTTCACTTAAAAATTCCAGTAATATTTTGTCCATAAAAAATGTTAGTGATTTAAATATTTTTCACATAATTTAATATTCTCCCCAGCTTTAGCTCATTGTAATTTTCCCATTTTCTCAAATATGTGTGAACCAAGTCTCAAGGCTTGTAAAAAATGAAATTTTATATTCCAAATTATAAAATCATTAATTTTTAGAGTGAATTAAAATATTTTCAAACTTATGAAATAATAAATCTTGTAATTAACAATAGTTTTTAGACACTGTACAATATTTATCATTGTATTGATTTAAACTGCATAACTTTATCTCAATTTTTACTAGGTGAAATAGACATTTCTATGAATATGCGGACTATCTGCATTCAAGCATAAAGATTTTAAAAATATCTCAAATTAACTTTAAAAGTCAATAATATTTTATATTTCAAAACAAAGGAAGTATTTTATATTTCTAATAAAGTTGAACTAAAGGTTGGATTTTCTTTGCCCAAGGAAGATGGTACTTAATACCTTTCCTTATAGATATTCTGATTTTTAAAATTAATTAACAAAAATCTAAAATTTATAATTGAATTCGCATTTATTTAAATTGTGTTAGTAAGAGATAAAAGTAGTAATACTTTTTATTATTTTATAATCAACACCTCAACCCTTATATCTAAAAGCAATATATTGAATTCAATTTTAACTTTAAAACTCAATGAGTTGACTCAATGATCAATTCATTCGAATGGTACACGAATTTTGATAAGCTGGTTGACACTTTTATAATTTTATGAATCATTAAATCCTTTATAAATGGAGAAAAGGTTTAAACTTTATTACATTAAATCCCACATCAAATCAAGTACTCCTATGCAAAATTAATTAGCGATACTTCAAACTTTTAAAATTCAATTTATAAAATTTTAAATACATTGCAATTAAAGATGATTTATGACTTTTAAGCAAAAAAAACATTTTTAATGTTTCCCAACTTTACTTAAGCCTAAGAATGGCCACACATTATTATGTGGCAAAACCATTCATATTATTCATAAATTTCGTAACCAGTGCATGAATGAATTACATAATATATATATATATATATATATATATATATATATATATATATATATATATATATATAGGAAAGTGATCCATAACTTGCGTTAGTTATGGGCATTATTCATGCTAATTCATTTCATGTCGTCCAATGCAGGGGCGGAGGCACGTATGGGCTAGGGTGGGCTTTAGCCCGGGTGGAGTTTTTGAAAAATATTTAGTACTTATATATCTTCAATAGCCCAACTCAATATTGTTTTCCTGTTTTCCTGTTTCGCTTTTCCAGTGATCCATTAACAACAAAGGAGGAGAGAGGTTCAAATGAAGAATTATTTGAATCTGGATAAGAGGGAATGAAATGAAATTCTGGAATATTATGATCCAAAAAACTAAAATTGAAGATATATTCAATATTGGTTGAATCTGAAGTTTGTTTCGCTTCTCTCTCTCTAAACTCTCATCCATCCTCCATCTCTTTCTGATTTCACCAAATTGCAAGGTTAGGGTTTGGTTTTTACCCCCAAATTTTTTTTTTCAATTTTATGTGGTTGCTTGATCTCTAGCTCCTTCCGTGGTCGCTTTGATTTGTTCAAATTCCATTTGCTTGTGCGGTTAGCCTCTTCCTTCATGGGTAATTGTAAGTACATACACTAACTAATTAATTGAACACTAATTTTTGGTTAAGCATATATTTATTTGAGAAATGTGTGCTATTTTTTTTGGAATTAATAATTTAGACATGTATAATTTTTAGGTTTTGAATATGTAAACCATGTACTCATTTAAAAGAAATTCTGAAACACACAAATTCACACAACAGATCTACTTCTCGTCGTTCTCGAAACAGGAATACAGATACTTTACAATTAGTTGGATAAAGTTTGATTTTGATGGTTTTGGGGTGATTATGACTTAATTTAGTCTATTCAAGATTGTTATTATATATATGATTGTTGGGTGCGTGTGTACTTGTTATTGAACATTCAAACAAGGGAGAGAAAGGGGCTATAAAGCAACGCCCTCAAGGTATTCGATAAAAGTCTCGAGAGAGGGAAACGTTGGTTTTTGAGCAAGTTGGGGGGGTGTTTGGTGTGACGCCCCCAAAATAGGTCCATTCCATCCAACCTATTCTGAGTCGCCAAATACATGGTACAGTCAAAAACTGTTTTAGAAATTAGAATATTTGGGAAGTGCTCAAGGAAACCTTCGTACATAGGAGGCCATGCTTCTAGATTATGATAGATATCATATGACCACAGAATTATCCTTGGTTGACCCAATAGACCCCAAAGAAAAACGAGAAGATTACTATCATATTCTTCCCAATGGTGAGTCTTCTCTTGACATATCATTATCTCCACTGTCTCTAATTGAGAATTATACTTCAAACAAACACCTTGATTATATAGGTAGTGCTCGTAAATATACTCAGCAAGTGGACGTGCACAACCTTGTTTTATGATGACACGAGGTTGTATGTCATTAGACATCTTATATGATAGTGGAAAAACACCCTTCCAATGTTGGGTTCGCCTCACCCTATATGATTCATTAAATATAACTACTAAAAGATGTATACAACACACTTGTCTATACTGTTTAGGGAGAACTCCACAGCTAGAGACCATCGCTCTATTCCTTGATACCCCGCCGACCCAAATTTGCACTCTTATTACACGAAAGGAATTGTGAAGCAAAAGGGTGAAAGCACAACTAACTTTCAATAAAGAATATCATGACTAAAGATAATTAAATTATCAATAGCCTTCATCAATAATAAATTAGAGATTTAGAACATATGGTAAGTGATAAAATTTCAACCATAGTTGCGTAATGAACGCGACCCATTAGAAGAGTCAAATAGACTATAAAGTCTATTATCTTCTCCGTGTTAAAAATTCACCAACAATGTTTTATCCTCAGTAACATCAATCAACAATTACGGTCCACAATCATATGAATAACTCATAATCATAATTGTAGTTCAAATTCCTCTTCTCATCCAGGACGAAGATAATTATCATCACCTATCTTTACCTGAAACATCAAAGATCATGGTTACACCAAATCACATTTCCTGTTCATAATCATACTAATAACTTCATCTTTGCACTACTACCAAAGATATTAATTCAACAATACTCTTTTTTCACCGCCAAAGATATTCAACAACATGTCATCTTTTGCACTACGGGCCAAAGATATTCATCAACAGTTCATCTTTGCACTACAAACCAAAGATATTCCTCAACAGTTCATATTTGCACTACAGGCCAAATATATTCATCAACAGTTTATATTTGCACTACAGGCCAAATATATTACTATTTCAAAGAAATATATAATCATTTCAGAATTTATATAAACAATAATTATAACCATGTTGATCAATTCACCTTTGCACTTAAGCTAAAGATATTTAACTATAAATTCAATGGTCAAGCGATCATACCAATCAAACAATTCACTTTTCAGACCATCGGCCAAAGAGAACCCATAGTCACGATCATACCAATAATCTACCCATCTTTACACTCAAGTCAAAGAGAAATTTCATCACTAAGATTATAAAAATGTTATATATGATAATAAAAATAATATGATCAAAACATGGATTTAATTTCAAGAGTAAGATTCATAAATCAACGGTAATTTGGTCAGAAAAAGAAACCAATTTTGTCATGAATAGTACACGTGAATAGTAACTCGTGAATAGTAACTCATGAATAGTAACTCATGAATAGTAATCCCGATATGAAAAAGGTAGAAATTCCACAATAAAATCCATACCAATATTTCGGTATAATGATATTAAAAGAATAATATTTCTTAAGCTTATAAACAATTTATTTTAATTGTTTACACTTTACTAAATAATGCATTTAATCATCCTAAAATTCCAAACTCATAAGATTTTATCACCAATAACCAAAACCCTCATAAAAAATCTGCATATACCTCATATAGGATTCTCAAGCCATAAAATCCTATTTTTTAATTTTCTTACTTCACATAACAAATTTAATTCATTTACTCATAACTAGTCCATTTTCATAAAAAATACCAAATCAGTCCCAAATTTTTTTTTCTCGATTTAGCATAATATAGTCCCACATTGAACATATATTTCTCTCTCGAATTTTTTAAAATTTATTTACTATTTTTATATGGCCAAAATAAATTAATATTTAGACATTTATCATAAATTATAATTTTATCCAAAAATTCAAAATTACTGAGTATATTACATTATATACATGTACTCCCATAAAAATTTCACCAATTTTGGAGTTAACCACAAGGAGTTATAAGTCGGTTTCTTTTAAAATAGTCTTTTCTCATAAAATTCACAACTCTTAATCTATACATCCAAAATTGCCATTTTGGACACAATCAAGAAAACTCATCAAATTATCATTTCAAATATTTCCAAAATTTTTGAAGGTCGAAAAATTACTGAAACCGAAAAACATAACAACCCTTAAAATACTAAAAAAAAACATAACAACCCTTAAATCCCTTATTATCCCTTACCTCAAAAGAGCAAAGACATTGACCTGATATCGGATATAACGTGATTTGAAAAACTTGCAATCGATGAATAACAACTCACCAAGTATCTAAATACTCACAAAATACACTCGATAATCTAGAGAAAACTTATGAATTCGGTGTGTTTTTCAATTCTAACTTAGCCTCTATTTATAGAAAAAATATTAGCAGACATCAAGCAGACTTGACCTGCTACTTGATGGCTTTACCTGCTACTATTCCATCCACCAAAAATCAGCCATCTTCCCCAACAACCAAAAGTGGGGCCCATATATAATTTTAATAAAAATATTTTATTTTTCAAAACTTCAATAATTCATAATAAATAGCCCGTTTATCAGAAAAATTCGAATCTCATGTCCTTTCCATAGGAAATTTAATTCTCTACAACTTTGAAAGTTTAAGTTTTTCCAAATTCAAATCAGAAAATATCCAAAATCCACATACGGACGATTTTTAATACATCTTAAAATTCATAACAAATCATACGTTAATTTTTAACGGTTCAAAATTTGTGGATATATACTCAACTCATATATGTATAACATATCCAAAAATCACAAAGATCCAACGGCCAGATCAAAATTATAACTCACGCAATAGAGCTTTAAGAACACCGATTTGATCTTTTAATACCTCCAATCCGATAAAATACTGATAAAATACCTCAACATTAATTCATTCATTTATAACCACATAAATAAATCCATCATTTATATCCACATCAGATAAATATTTTCTTATCATATAAATCAATAATTAATTATTCACAAATAATATTACGTAATCACAATTATGAATGACCAGATCGCTTCCGAGAAAGAGGGGCTTTCCAATAAGGATTTCTCCTTCTTGGCGCGCAATTAGGTGACCAAACCTCTCCTTGACAGAACTTTCTAGACATTGCCAATAATTATATCTAATAATATTATTCAAATAATATGAATTATTAATCTGATAATGGGAAATATTGTGCAATGACAATTATTGAAACAACAATAATATAAACTATCAACGTAGCAATTATTGAATCAATAAAATAAAATATTAAACAATAATTACTCGTAATAATTATTGAGTAGTGCCTTCACGCGTAGAATCAATAATTTCAAAAATATCGCGGCAATACCATTGCTTCTTTGTCATGAATAACGCCATTCATCGTATTTTTAACCACCGGGTATTCCAACAAAGTTAATTCAGTAATAACTTCTGCCATTATTTATAAAAACTCAAATTTGTCGCTTTTCTTCATCCGCTATTACATTATGGGGCCCACAAATGGTCACTACATTGCATTTAATATTCCCCGACAGAAAGAATATTCCACGACCAAATGAATATTCCCCGATAGCAATGAGTATTTTATAACCACTTGCGTATTTAAAATATTTACATATATCACCCTTAACTTTAACCTTTTATCAATTTAACCATTTACTGAATAGAAAAATTGAATACTTTTATTTCATAAAATTCGGGGTCTTACATTTGGCATGCACCAGTTTGTTATTATTTGAGAAATTGAAATGGCACTGAAGAGGCACCGCATCGAGTCATTTTAAGCTCAAACTCCGATACCATTTTACAACACTCGATTTGTAAGCGTTAACGAGGACTATTTTCATGACGTTCTAGTGGCCAACACTCAATTTGGTAGCCCAGGAAGGAAACATTTCTTGGCTCCGCCCTTGGTCCAATGGAAGATCTGAGGGCTTAGTTGGGGCCGTCCGCTACTCTCTCTTACGGTCAGCCAAATTCTTTTATGTTAGCCGAAAGAAAGAGTAACGGCCAACATGAAAGGTCGTATAAATTAATCATGAGACTTAAAGTAATTATAATTTAAATTTAAAAAATATAGCTAATTAATACTGCACTCGCTAATTGATTCACAAATATAAAGAATTATAAAATGAGTAGTAGACTAATATAAAGAATAGTACTTGACTAGGTATTTTGGGAGTAGTAGTTGACTACATAATTTGTTTATGGGTAAGAATATAATATAAACTCAATCACCTACGTACTATTTATAATTAATAATTATAAGGCGATAATCAGTAATTATCATTATACGTATGCTATTTTATTAATTAGTATTATTGATAATCCATATAAGAAATGGTGATTTAATTCATATTATATTCTTACTCATAAACAAATTACGTAGTCAACTACTACTTCCAAATTACCTAGTCAAATATTATTCCTTATATTAGTCTATTACTCATTTTATAATTCTTTATATTTGTGAATCAATTAGTGAGTGGAGTATTAATTAGTTATATTTTTAATTTAAATTATAATTACTTTAAGTCCCATGATTAATTTTTACGACCTTTAATGTTGGCTGCTACTCTCTTTAGCAACCAACCAAATTATTTTATGTTGGCAGCTAGAGAGAGTAGCGGCCGACCCCAACCAAACTCTTAGATCTTTTATTGAACGATAGGAGATGGGTTAGCTGGAATAGTGCGCATAACTAACACAAACTATGAATTATTTGTCATATATATTACACATGTTTTTAAATTTAAAATAATAATGTTTAGATACATTTTACATACTAATATTCAAAATTGTGCACTATTTCTTCGCATTGACCAAGTCAAATGTCACTCAAATTGATTAGATGCACACAAGAAGAAAACAAAGAAAACTCAAACTCAAAAGGGGTTGACACTGTATTTAACATAACTTTTGATTCATTTAGAATTACGGGACTCATAATTTATCAAATTGATGGTAATGATGAGCTCTACAAAAGTCATTACTCTTGGTCATGCGGGCACTATTTTAAGTCCAAAAGAGGCTGGAAAAAATGTGTTGAGGCCCTTCGAAGCTTTTACTAGTTTTTGGACATATTTGATTTTTTCGTAATTTTTCTATTCCTTTAGTAATTAGGATTTTTAGCTTATTTAGTATTTAAAGGATGATTTCGTGTGTTTTTTGGATTAACTCTTATTATTTAAGATTTTATCAAATTATTATGTCTACTTAGTCAATTTATCCTATAATTGTTTCTATTTTTCTCATTCTTTTGTTGTGTCACAAATTTTGAACTGTAAAAGGAGCGAAAATGATTATATATATATATATATATATATATATATCAGAACAATAATTAACATTTATAGCATAAATGATGAGAATTCAAATCATCAAGGTTTGTTTTGTTCAGTCAAATAAACTCATATGTTTTAGGAGAGTTAGAGAGTCAGTCAAGTTTGTTGAGTTTGTTTTTATTTAGACCAAGTCCTCAGCTGGTTCACCACAATCTCAGGGTTGTTGAGACGTGGTTTTGCATTTTCAGTGGCTATTTAAAGCCAATTCATTGATGTTAATAATATATCTCATTTTAGCTGAACTTGTAAGCCTCTGTTTTCTAACATTGTGGCATCAAAGCTAGAAAGGGGCCTGAGTGTGAGAGAGATTAAACATTGCGTGGGTGTGAAGAAGAGTGTTAAAGTGAAAACAGAGAGAGTGTGTGTGAAATCCCGAATTTTATGAAATGAAAGTATTCAATTTTCCTATAATTATTATTCTATTTAGTAAATGGTTAAATTGATAAAAGGTTAAAGTTAACGGTGATATGTGAAAAAATTTCAAAGTAAGCAAGTGGTTTTAAAATATTCGATTGGTCGGGGAATATTCTTTTTGTCAGGGAATATTTGTACGACGACACCATCAATGGTGGACCCCACAACGGAATAACTGTCGGAGTTAAAAAATGACATAATTATATTTCTATAAAAATAACGGCGAAAGTTTTACCATTAAACTGTTGAACTACCCAGTAGTAAAAGTACAGTAATACGCATGGTTGCATAGTAGCACACGGTATTGATTATTGATGCTTACGTGAGAAGTCACTCAGTTATACTCAATTATTGCTATAGTAATTGATGCATCATATCTCTAATATTATTGATTCAATTATTGTCACAGTATCATCTGCATAATATTTTTTCAATAATTGAGACGACAAAATTATTCATATTATTATTTGCAATATTGACGATGTCTAGAAAGTTATGTCGAGGAGAGGTTTGGTCACCTAATTGCGCGTCAATAGGGAGAAATCCTTATCGGAAAGCCCCCTCTTTCCTGGGAATGATCTGGTTGTTAAATATTGTGAGTTATAATATTAATGATGGATAAGTTTGTGTTGATTAAAGATGAAATTGATAGTTCCATTGTGTTGGGATTATTAGTGTTAGTGGAAATCGACATTTATTTCGATAATAATTGATGTCTGGAGGTTATATTAACTAATCGGGTAAATGAGCAATTAATTGCTATTAATTCACATGCTTATAATTATTTGTTCACATATGTGTATTGATTCACATGCATGTACTATTAGGGGAGGTGGTGTAAGATTGATAATATTTGCATGACTAAATTAAAAATGGAGGTATAGATGAAGGTACTATATTGTAATTATTTTTTCACATGTATATAACTATTGATTCACATGATTGTACTATTGATTCACATGATGTACTATTAGGGGATGTGGTGCAAGTTTGATAATACTTGCAGGACTAAATTAAAAATAAAAGAAAAGATGAAAGTATTATACTGTAATATTTCGAGCCCCAAAATGTGCAATTATCGAAACTATGTTTTTCTATAAATAGAAGCTCATTCTTCTTTCATTCTCACCAATTCACTAAGACTCACAAGAGCAATTATAGGGAGAGAAACTATAGAGAGAAAGAAGAAGAGAAATCTGCTACTTCACTATTCTAGTATCTAGTCTTCTTATGAGGTAATAAGAGTGTAGCTGGGTCGAGTGGGGATAACAGGGGAATAAAATGATGGTCTATAGCTGTTGAGGTTTCTCCTAAAACAGTATGAAAATAATTTTATTGAGAATTTTAGATAAGTGTGTCGTATTTTGTACGTCATTTAACCATTGATTTTGGTGAACCGAATAGGGTGAGGTGAACCCACCTTTGGAAAGGTGTTTTGTCACTATCATATAAGATGTCTAATGACAGACGACTTCGTGTTAACATAAGATAGGGTTGTGCATGCACTTGCTGATTATATCTATGAGCATTACCTATATAATCTTGGAGTTTGGTTGAAATATAATTCTCAATTGAAGACAATGGAAATAATTATATGTCAAAAGAAGACTCACCATTGGAAAGAACATGACAGTAATCTTCTCATTTTTCTTTGGGGTCTATTGGGCCAACCAAGGATAATTCTCGAGTCATATGATATCTATCATAACTTAGATGCATAGCCTCCCATGTACGAAGGTTTCCTTAAGCATTTTCCAAAGATTTTAATTTCTAAAACAGTTATTAACTCTACTTTTATGTAAAGTTCCATTGTAAGGTGTTATGGTCGAGGCGCCATGAGAGTTACATATATTTGTATTAAAACTCACAGCTTATGTGTTTTCGTACTCTGCACGATAGTTCAACAGTTGTATAAATGAAGTTTGTATTTAATTTCTATAGTGTGATATTTAGCGACTCAGAATGGGTGATGTATACCTGTTTTGGGGGTGTCAGTGTGTGTGAAGAAGACAACTCCAAGAAGATGGTCAACGATGGACATAATTTTCTAAGCATCCCCAAGTTTGACGGTGACTATGATTACTAGAGTATGCTCATGGAGAACCTCCTCTGATCGAAAGAGTATTGGAGCATCATAGATCTGGGATACACAGAGCCTTCCTCCATAGCCGTGTTGACAGCCAGCCAGACCAAAACTCTAGAAGAACAGCGAGTGAAAGACTTGAAGGCTAATTAATAACTATTTTCTACAGTCCATCAACAAGTCCATTCTGAAGACCATTACTCAGAAAGAAATTGCCAAGCAACTGTGGGGCTCGATGAAGATCAAATATCAAGGCAATGAAAGGGTTCAAAGGGCTCAACACCAAATTCTTCGTAGAAATTTTGAATTACTAGAGATGAAGCTCGGAGAATCAGTAACCGACTACTTTGGCAGAGTGATGGTTGTAGCTAAATGATATGAGAAACTTTGGAGACGACATGGCAGATGTAAAGATTGTTGATAAGATTCTGTGTTGACTTAGTCATATTTTAGCCTTATGTTTTGATGATGAAATGTTCAAGTACTAAATTGTTTTATGATGTTTCAGGTATTTTGGTGATAAAGAGCTTTCATTGGATATTCAAGGAATTGAAGGATTTTCTCTTTACTAGGAAAACCAATATAAGATCAATTGCATAATAATTGATTTTTCATTTAAAGGCTCTAGGACATTATTTGCATTATTATTATGTCTTAAATGAAAAATGTTTTTAAATGGTTTTATAAAAAATGTTTTATCCGTGTTACATGTTTAGCATGCAAAATTATTATTAAATGATATTCTTGGATTACATGTAGATATATATATATATATCTATGTATGCATGTCTAAGTAAAATATTTCTTTGGGCTGGATACACGTGGGAATATATGTGGTATACTAGCAGGATTCACCTTTTTGGTGATTTGATATTTACATATTTCAAGGAAGAGATAATTATGGTTTATGAGAAACCGTGTCTTGGAAGTTGGAAATGATAAGTGTTCTTGTACACGCCACTTTGTTAATGCTTGGAGAGAGAAAGTCAATTGATTAAAGTATTATTTCGTGGTCTTCTGAGTTATCCAAATTGTGTAACCAACTGGAATTTATTTTGGATACTTGTTAAAGTTGTGGATTAGTTCAAGCTTTACCGTTGGAGATGTTGTAACCAAGCCAGATTTTGTGGACTCATGCAGCTCTTGGTTATTATCCTTCCGTTAGATTAAAAATATGGACATATCTTTTATTAACGGTAAATTGTGTAAGGGCTATATAAATGATGCTTATCTTTTAGAAAATTACACAACTCACGAATTTATTATCTTGCACTATACTGTGATTTTCTAGCAACATATTGTTAATTGGTGCAACGTTTGAGCAGCTAAGCAATTAATTTACTGATATTATTTGAGCTGATATTTGGTAAGAAATTAATTGTTTATCTTTGTGTGCTACTTGATCATTGCATATAGTTGAGCCTTTAATTGTTAAATTGATTATTCTTGCATTGATCATAGACCTCTATATTGTATTGATTTTTCTATTGTTAGACTAAGTGTAGTCTAAAGGTTTTAATCCTGGTGGATTAGAAAAGTAGTTTACAAATAGGTTCAAGGAAGCAAATTAATCAAAGGATTAATTTTTAGTTTTGATCACATTGGTAATCAGATTTATTTAAATTAATAGTTTTAGTTGAAAAGTTGGGTAATAGCTGAACCACGTAAAATCTTGATAGATTTCTTTACTTTACACTTATTAATTATCTTAATTTGACTACTTGCATTATATTTAGATAATTCTTGAACATCAAGTATTTTATTCAAAAGGCTATATTAATTCAATTGATCATTCTATAGATTGCTTCCTACACTTATTCAACACTCTTCTAAGTGCCTAGCCTAAAAAGACACTTCAAAAAAGATTCAAATACATCGTGTGCTCAATCTAAGAATCAAAGGATATTAATCGCCTCACTATTGATCAATTGCAAAGTTCCTTACTTGTACACGAACAAAAATTCAAAAAGGCTGGAGGAGATGATCAAGCAATGAAGGTGTCATATGAAGACAGAACAGGAGGACGCGGGAGAGCACAAGGAGGCTTTAGAGGCATTGGAGTTATGAGAGGCAGAGGTAGAGGTCTGAATAGAGCAACCATTGAGTGTTTTAAGTGCCATTAGTTGGGGCACGTTCGGTATGAGTGTCCAAAGTGGGAAAAGGCGCCAATTATGTCGAGATAGATGAGGGAGAAACACTTCTTCTAATGGCTTTTGTGGAAGAGAACAAATCAAGTAGAGAAGGGGTGTGGTTTCTTGATTCAGGTTGCAGCAACTATATGACAGGGAACAAATAGTGGTTCACTGAATTCGATGAAGATTACAGGCACTCTGTGAAGCTTGGAAACAACATGAGAATGCCTGTGATGGGCAAGGGATGTGTCAAGCTACAAGTTGGAGATGTCAAGCAGGTAGTGTCTGACGTCTATTATATTCCTGAATTAAAAAATAATATGCTCAGCTTAGGTCAATTTCAAGATAAAGATCTAGCTATTCTAATTCAAGATGGAGCTTGCAAAGTCTATCACAAGACAAAGGGTTTTATCATGCAGACAGAGATGACAATAAATCGTATGTTTGTGGTCCTTTGCACATGTAGCTGCCCAACAATCAAATTGTCTCAACACTACCACAGAGGACATCACTGAGCTATGGCATCAAAGGTACGACCACTTTAGTCATAAGAATCTCCGTACTTTGCAACACAAGAATTTAGTGAAGGGAATGCCTCAAATTAAGCCTACAAACAAAGTATGTACAAGTTGCATGGTTGGAAAACAGTACAGAGATGCCATACCTAAGAAAAGCAAGTGGAGAGCTTCAAAGAGCCTTCAACTTATACATACTAATTTGTGTGGTCCTATAACTCCAGCTTTAAATAGTGGGAAGATGTACATATTAAGCTTTATTGATGACTATAATAGGAGGATATGGGTGTATTTTCTTTGTAAGACCCCGAAATTTTTAAATAAAAAGGAATTTCCTTTATTTATTATTTTGAAATAGTAAGGGTTGATTTGATTAATATGGATAGTTAAGGGTTAAATACGCAAATATTTCAAAATAAGCAAGTGGTTATAAAATATTCATTATCGCTTAGAATATTCGTTTGGTCGTGGAATATTAAATGCGGCCAACCAGCAATATTGGGCCCCATAACTGAAAGCGATTGGATGAAAAAAATGACAAATATAAGTTGTTTTTTAATAGCAGGCGTGGTTATTGGGCGTGAATTATCTTTGTTGGAATACCCGTGGTTAAAACACACTAATACTGGCGTTGTTGAGCAGTGGCTACGTATTGCACCAATTATTGATTCTTACGTGAAGAAGGCACTACTCAATAATGGTTACGATAATTCTTCAAAGATTTTATTGAGTTAATAATTGTCAACGTTGATATTTTATATTCTTTGTTGTTTGAATAATTGTCATTACACAAGATTTTTCATTATCGAAGCTAATAATTCATATTATCTGAATAATATTATTAGATAACATTATTGGCAATGTCTAGAAAGTTACATCAAGGAGAGGTTTGGTCATCCTAATTGCGGCGCCGAAGAAGAAATTCTTATTGAAAAGCCCCTCTTTCACAGGAACTGCACGGTTGTCAATATTGTGATTCTGTAATATTATTTGTGAATAATTAATTATTGATTTATATGATGAGGAAAATATTGATTTTATGTGGATATAGATGGAGAAAATTTTTAAATGACAATTGTTGAAAATTAATATTTTATCTTTTTCGATAAAATAATTCATTTAAATATATTATTTTAATAATATATTAATCTGTGATATTTTTACAATGAATGTGGGATATATGAGTATATGAGGAGGAAAGAGTATTTTTGTGGCATTAAATGTTTAACACATGTTTTGTGTGTTGGTGGACACAATTATTGATAGAAATTTGATTATAAATGTAAAAATCGTCCGTTTGTGGATTTCGGTCAATTTTTGTTTGGAATTTGGAAAACTTTCTTCTGCAAAGTT
Source organism: Panax quinquefolius (assembly GCA_020205615.1). Lineage (NCBI taxonomy): Eukaryota > Viridiplantae > Streptophyta > Magnoliopsida > Apiales > Araliaceae > Panax > Panax quinquefolius. The sequence goes on from CM035169.1 coordinate 137,634,875, forward strand.
GTAGAGAATTGAATTTCCTATAAAACTCATGAGATTCAAATTTTCTGATGAAAGGGCTATTTATTATGAATTATTGAAGTTCAAAGCTCAAAATAATTGATTTTGGGAGTTTAAATTATTTTTGTTAAGAAAAACGTTTTTGTATTTTTTTTTGGACATCATTAACATGTGTGGCTGGTGTTTTGACCAAAAGGTGGGCTAAGGAAAATTTGTATAATTATATTAATATTATATTAAATTTTCGCTTTTGAGTGTTCTAAGCATTTTCCTATAAATAGGGTGCTTAGGGTTAGAATTGAAAATCACACCGAAACTCAAGTTTTCTCTATTTCTCTCTCGATATTTTGAGCGTATTCTTGTGAGTATTTTGAGTATACTTTGAGTATTGCTAGACGGTGCAAGTTCCTTCAAAGACACTATACCCTGGTATTCTAGCTAAGTCTTGATCTTTCGAGGTAAGGGATATTATTTTTTGTAATGATATTATTTCTTCAATATCATTATCTTCAAAATGTTGATCTGAAGTTTTTATCAAATTTGGAACTTTTTCATGTCTGGGGTTACTATTCATGGGTTACTATTCATGAGTTACTATTCACGATTCTTACTATTCATGAGTTACTATTCACGATTACTATTCACGAGTACTATTCATGAAGTGTGAAGATGTTTTTGTGGAATTTCTATCTTTTGGTGTGGAGTTACTATTCACGATATCTGACCTTATTCACGATATCTGACTATTCACGATATCTGATGACTTATTCAATAGAAAAATAAAATTTCTTCTTTTCGTTCAAAACATCTATTACGGATACTAGCTTTCGATTGTATCCATGTTTTGATCATTCTTGAATTTTACACCACTATGATTATTTTTGAGGTATTTTTGGGCGTGGATAAAACCAAGTACGAATCCTTAATCCTTAATCCTTGTCATTTTGTTTCACTTTGGATTCGCTTTCTTTAAAAAATATATTTTCATCATCCTCGGTCTTAAATGATGATATTATGGAATATCTTTGGCTTTGAGTAGTGCAAAGATGAATGATTTCTTAAGAATATCTTTGGCACGTAGTGCAAAGATGAATGATTTCTCAAGAATATCTTTGGCACGTAGTCTGCAAAGATGATCGTGTGTTTAAATGAACATGACTAATGATGAATATCTTTGGCTTTGTAGTGCAAAGATGAATATTTGATTCAGGATGTATATTGATTGATGTTACAGGGATAAAAGATAGAGCGATGAACTTTTAAATTCATATATAGAAGATAGTAGTTTGCATTCTCTACTTAACTCTTCTAATGAATTATTATTTCACGCGAATATTGATCCGAAACTTGTTGTCTATTGTATTCATCGATTTTTCCTGTTGAAGACTAACGATAATTTGTTGTATATTATCTTAGTCATAATATTCTTTACTTGGCTAGTTGAGCTCACCCTTTTCCTTTTGTTCCATTTTTCTCTCAAGAGCGAGAATATAAGCGAAATGCAAGTCTGGGTATGGAATGAAGGTTTTAGAAAGGATTGTTTAGTAGTCCTCACCATTTTTGTAAAATAATGTATCAATAAATGTGATGAGGATTTATTTGAGTATAGATATTGTCTGCAGAAGATAATATTTGTATTCAAACTCACAGTTTCTTGTTGTAATAATAAAGTTGTAGTTGTTTACGTACCATGTATTTGGCGACTCGAGAATGGGTGTTGTGTATACCTATTTTGGGGGCGTCACATTCTTGTTAAAAAGAATGAGGCCTTTGCGATGTTTAAAGTATTTAAAAAAAATTGAAAATGAGAAAGAATTGTATATTTGTTGTTTGAGAACAGATAGAGGTGGTGAGTTCACCTCAAAAGATTTCAACGAGTTTTTTACTACTCATGGCATCAAAAGACAACTTACAGCAGGTACTACACCCCATCAAAATGTAGTAGCAGAGCATAAGAATCATACTATAATTAATATGGTACGATGTTTATTCACAGAGAAGAAGATGCCAAAGTCTTTATGGCCAGAAGCTGTGAGATGGAAAGTCCATGTTCTTAACTGAAGTCCTACAGTAGCTGTGAAGGAGCTAATTGAAAGTAGTATGCACACAAGCCAATCATGTTTGATGATAAAGCATATACTTTGTAACAATCTTATTCATTTATTAATAAAAAGTATTAATTTATTAAAGGCTTTTAATTATCTACATGATGTTGTTTTATAATATGTGATAAACCCATAGTTTTAAGCAATGCTTTTAGAATAATGATGTTGATCATTATAATGAGATCTAAATTCTTAGAAAGCTTAAAACTAAAATAGTTCCCAATCGTTGGATTACTAAATTGGGAATTAGTGAATCCGGATAGATTGGTACATACGTTGCTTGCTCATTGGATGAGGATGATTGATCTCATGATCATTTGTGTGGAGACACTAAAGCAAGTATGTAGGTGCTTATTAGAGAATAAGTTCAACAAGAGCTGGCTGCTAAGGAATACCTAATGGAGTTTTACTTGCTTGTCAATAAGAATTCTGTAATGATAGTTATACAAGTGATCATTGGACTTGAGATCATCATAGTATCTTGTGTATGATAAGTTATACTTTGACTTATTCCTTAAGACCCTTTGTGAGACCTATATTTTATCAATAAAGATTTAAATTTTGTTAAATAATTTTTAATATTATGGTGAATTTGAGATAATATTATAGTTGTGGGTAGTATTTATAAATTTTGCAAAGTATGCAAGTGGTTATATTATATTCGATTGGTTGGGAATATTCTTGTTTAGCGAGGAATATTCGTACAACTACCTCAATCATTGGTGGACCCCACAATGTAATTATTGTCGGATTGAAAACGACAAAAAATATTTTATTGAAATAACTACGGAAGTTTTACCGGTTGATCTTGTTGAACTACTTTCGGTAGTAAAAGTAATACGAATAATACGTGTGGTTGCATAAAGTAGCATTACCAGTATTGATTATTGATGCTTATGTGAGAAGTCACTCGGTTTGATTCCATTATCACGATTAATAATATGAATTATTATAGCGATAATGACGTTTTTGTTTTATTAAGTATTATTAACGTAATAAAATGCGAAACATCTTTTATATAAAAAATGTAATACTATATTAAAATTATTATATAAATAGAATATATTATATTTTATTATGCATAGTGTTGCATAGTGTTTTGCATAGTGTTTGCATAGTAAAATGTTTTTATATAAATAGAATATATTATATTTTATTTAAAAGATTTTGCTTTAAATATGGACCGCACGATTAAAAAGTAAATCAATCTGACCGCTCATAGATTAATTACTATGCATTCTATTTTCCTATAAATAGAAGCTCATTCCTTCATTATTTTCTTACGAAGTCACCTGAAACTCTAGAGAGAGAAACTATAGAGAAAGAAGAAAAGTATTACTATTACCTCGCCTTGCAATATTCAGGTTCTTCTAAGGTAGGGAATATTATTTGTTGTACCTGTAAGGTGTTATTCTTTTGTATTCATGAAGAGAACTTCTGTTGTTATTCCATTGTTTATTATTCTGTTGGAATAACCTGTAAAAGTGGTATACCCTATACATAACCTGTATACGCGGCATACTTAAAGTTGCTGCCATGATTTTAGAGGGGCTTTTTCGGCCACTTAAATTATGAAAAAAATTCTGGCCTTTTGGGACATGAAGGTATATGGTATAAAGTACCTACTGTCCAAAAATGAGCTCATTCTGACTTAAAATGAGCAAGTTATGACTATTTCAATATTTAGGTTTTTCCGATGACGCTTATAACCGAGGAGTTCTATAACTCCGATGACCATGAAATTTAAACTGAAGCTCACGTTAACATGTGTAAGGTCCTGCCAAGATTTGGGAATTTTGGAGTTAAACTTGAGGTAGCTAATTTCTTAAGGAATTAATTAGAAATTAATTTTTGAAAAATAGTAAATGAATTTTAAAAATTCAGAAAAATAGATTTTCATTATGGGACTATATTATGCTAAATACCGAAAAGAAATATTTTGGGACCGATTTGGTATTTTCATGAAAATAGTTTAATTACGAACATATGAGTTAAATATGTTATGTGAAGTAACAAAGTTGAAAATAGGATTTTATGGCTAGAGAATCCTATATAGAGTATATGCATATTTTTTTGATGAGGATTTGATAATTGGTGATGATATCTTATGAGTATGGCATTTTTGAATGATTAAATGCATTATATGGTAAAGCGTAAACAATTGAAATAAATTGTTTATAAATTTAAGAAGTGATTAAAAATTGTTATAATATTAATGATATTAGATTATAAGATTATTAAGTGATTGATAACATGGGGATATTCTTGAATCTCGGATAAATTATATTATAAATATTTAATATTTATCCTTTATCTCATTTGATTGATTCTTTATATCATTGATATGATCCTCATGCTTATATTATGTTGAAAGTCAATTCCATGTGGCTCACGTGTATAGATGGACTTGGTATGATTATGACCAGGGATTGTTCGGTATAATCATGACCGTAATTGAAAACACGATTATCTTTGGCACGTAGTGTATGGATAATTTGTGGTCGTGATACTAATGAATACACGATTATCTTTGGTCGTAGTGCATGGATAATTAAGTGGTCGTGATACTAATGAATACACGATTATCTTCGGTAGTAGTACATGGATAATTTGTGGTCGTGATACTAATGAATACACGATTATCTTTGGCCGTAGTCATGGATAATTCGTGGTCGTGATACTAATGAATATCTTTGGCCCGTAGTGCGGGATGATTCGATGATATGGATTAATTATCGAAGTGAGTCTCAAAGAATGAAATATTAATTCATGGATGTGGTAAAAGTCATCTTCGTCAGTAGTGCATTGATAGACTTGGTATGATTATGACCACGGATTATTCGGATAATCATGACAGATTGAAAAACACGAATATCCTCGCCAAGAATGCATGGATAATTCGTGGTCGTGATACTATTAAGTAATGCGTCTCAAGATTATTGGTTTTACAGCTTGTATATCTTTAGCCAGTAGTGCAAAAAAGATGAATTGTTAATAAATATCTTTGGCACGTAGTGCAAAAGATGAATTGTTAATGAATATCTTTGGCCATGTAAAGATGAATTTAATGTTTTCAACGATAAAGGTATTCAAGGTATCCTCACCTCTTTATCATACCAGTGCGTACCACTTCTAATTTCGAGGGCTTAAATTCCATAAGGGAGACCCCATATTTTATCAATAAAGATTTAAATTTTGTTTAAATAATTTTTAATATTATGGTGTGAATTTGAGATAATATTATAAATGTGGGTAGTATTTATAAATTTTGCAAAGTATGTATGCAAGTGTTATATTATATTCGATTGGCTCCTGGGAATATTCTTGCTTAGCAGGAATATTCGCATAACTACTCAATCATCAGGTGGACCCCACAAATGTAATTATTGCTCTGATCGAGAAAACGACAAAAATATTTTATCAAATAACTCATGAAGTTTTACCGCTGATATCGCTGAACTACCTTTAGAGTAAAAGTACAAAGAATACGCGTGGTCGCATAGTAAAGACACCTGATTGATTATCGATGCTTATGTGAGAAGTCACTCGCTTTGATTCCATTATCATTTATTAATAATATGAATTATTATAATGATAACGACGCTTTTGTTTTATTCAGATTATTAACGTAATAAAATGTAAACATCTTTTATATAAAATGTAATACTTTATTAAAGTTATTCTATAAATAGTAATATATTATATTTTATTACGATAAGTGTTGCATAGTGTTTTGTTTTTGCATAAAGTCATAAAGTAGAAAATGTTTTTATATAAATAGAATATATTATATTTTATTTAAAAGATTTTGCTTTTAAATATGGACCGCCGATTAAAGTAAATCAACTGGACCGCTCATGGATTAATTACTACGCATTCTATTTTCCTATAAATAAGCTCATTCCTTCATTATTTTCTTACTTAATTCACCGAAACTCTAGAGAGAAAACTATGAGAGAAAAAGAAGAAAATTCTATAGAGAGACTTCACCTTTCCTTCATTTGATATCCAAAGGTCTTTACTAAGGTAGGGATATTATTTGTTTGTAATTGTAAGGGTGTTATTCTTTCTTATTCATGAAGAGAACTTCATTGTTATTCCATTCATTATTATTCTCGTTGAATAACTCAGAAAAAGTGGTATACCCTATACATAACCTCGATACGCCAGATACCCTATACTTGGTGAAATCCTTATATTATTCCATTCTTATTTATTCTGTTGAATAACTCAGATACGCTTAATCCCCTATACTTGGTGATCTTCTTCTTATTCCATTCTTTATTATTCTCATTGAATATCCTGCTCATGTGTTTTTACACCTACCCGGGTTCCATTGTTTATTATTCCGCATTTATTATTCTCGTTGGAATATCCTCGTCGTGTGTTTTACACCGAATTCGGGTTCCATTGTTTATTATTCAAAGATTTATTATTCTCGTTGATCATCCTGCTTGCAGTGAATTTCACCCCGACCGTTTCGTTATTATTATTCTCGCTGAATAACTCGCCTATGCGCGGTACCGCATTTACGGTGATTTCTTTTGTTATTCCATTCTTTATTATACCCAAATGGTTAAAACTTTGACTTCTATACTCCATGAAATTAGTGGAATATCCTCGATATTTGCGCTTCATCCAAAGATCTTTTCATGGAAATATTCTTCCGATCATTCTTGAATTTTACTCTACAAAACAAAGATTCGTTGACAATTTGACGTTAATAATTCCTAGATAAATTAATTTTGAACTTGTTTTATTGAATTATTATATCATTGTCATCATCCTCATGTTTATATTATGTTATTATCTTCGCTTACGCAAGCATAGATGAACTTAGTATGATTACGACCAGTGGTTCATTCTTCAGATAATCACGGCTTGATATAAATGATGTGATAAAAGTCCTCAAATTCCTCAGTAATGCAAAGGATGGATAGTTTTTGGTATGATTATGACCAGGGTGATTCTAAGATAGTCATGACCATTGATAATTTGATGAAAATCCTCGACCGCGGTACAGGATGATTAGATATTGTGGTTTATTCATTAAACCGAGTCTCAGTGATAAAAAAGGATGAAAAACTTTTTAAACCATAAAAGATAGTAGATTTTATTTTCTACTTGACTTTTTTAATGGATTGCTTATTCCGTCATAAGCTTAAACTTGTTGTTCATTGTATTTTATCGCTTAACATCATTGAAGGCTAATGATAATTTATTCTCGCATTATCTTAGTCATAATATTTCATCGGGCTAGTTGAGCTCACCTTTTCTTTCACCGTTCTCTTCGTGAAATGAGAACATAGCCGGGACGAGCCTGGGAACGGAGTAATGGTCCGTAGGATAGCATTAGTAGTCCTCACTATTCTCGTGAAATAGTGTGATAATAGTTGTAATGAGGACTCCTTTTGAGTTTGTATAATATCTAGTAGACAATATTTGTATTCAAACTCACAGCTTATGTCGATTGTACCTACATATGTTATATTAGTAAGTTGTATTTGAATTTATGTACCATGTAAGTGGCGACCCAAGATGGGTGACGATACCTAATTTTGGGGGCGCCACAACAGGTATCGTAGCTTAGGATATGATCCCTGCTAAGATGCTAGATAAGAACTAGAGGGAGAGACGGGAATTCCTTCGCTAGTATGACCTACCTAAGTTTATTTGTTATTTAATTGGTCTCACGAGTATAGGGATAATATTTGATATATTAATTAACCCTCGTGTTGTGGCGGTGTTTGAAATGGCAAATTAAAATATTCACAATGGAGTGAATGTGACCGTTGTGACACCTTTAATCACTAATCGTGTTAATGCAAAGGTCGATTTGGAACAAATTAGAGATATCCACGAAATGAATGAAGAACTAATTGTTGCACCTTGAGCTAGTTGCAGAGGTAGCAAATGAGAGAGAGGAAGAAGAGGAAGAAGAGAGAACCCGAGGAGAATTGTTAGAAGAAGTTTATGATCAAAACTTAGAATTACAAAATCGTGTTCGTGAGCTAGAAGAACAAAGTCAAGAACGGCAAACGGTCGTGGAACAAAGGGATACAACAATTCAAAATTGGGTTACCCGATATGTGATGCTCGAACAAAATCACGCTTTGGCGGGTGTAAGATATTAAAGTTGAATCGAGAATTTAAATCAAAGATCACCGAAAGAAGAAACAATCGAACGAAGGAGAATAGGCGATGCATGGGTAAAAGTCGCACAACGCGATGATAGTGTAGAAAAGACGTCCGATCCAATAAAGCCAAAATAGATGAAATGGACTTTGCTTTTTGACAAACAATTGGGAGAACCAACATCGAATTCGAATTACCTCTGCGTAGACAAAACCCAATTCGATATGGATCGAGAATAATGATTCAAATCATGGATCGTGAATGTGAAGAAGCACTTAAGGGTGGAATGTACCTATATAAGTAAAGTCAAACTTCAAATTTAAGCGAGAGCGTTTATTTAGAAAAACCCGAACGGTTATTACGGGTAAATTAATTATAAATTATTACGAAGTCTATACTTTATTCAATACAAGTTCTACCCACTTTTTATTCTACCTAGTTGTGTTCAATGTTTAAATTTGACTCGAAAAATTAGACTTTGATTTATCTATCAAACTTCGTTGGAGAAACCTTCACACTACCTCCACTGCTTATTAATCTTGTTGTTTCAAATAAACACTTTCACGCTACTCCGTTATCTTATCTTTTGAAAATACTTGCCTTTTGAGGTAATTTTTGAAAATGATTGATTAACTACTCATTATTCTTTTGTAAGGTTGTTAGCTTTCATATTCCTAACCAACCTCATTATACTTAATTCAAAGTAACCAAACCCTAAAGTTAATCATCGTTATATCGTCATTATAAGTAAAGAGCCCCATCCTTTCGTTGTTGACTTCCTCAGGTGGAATGCACCGCCGCATTTTCTCAGAGGCGACGCCGTGAATGAAGATGGCAAGTTGATAGGTATCATTGTGAGGTGCTATCTAGTTTAAGGATAAGAAGTCACAGCTGGTATTAATGTGACGACTATCCAAGTCTTGGACGAGAGTAATAGCTTTTGAATGATATTTCTATCATTAATAAATTTCTTGACGATTCTTGAAGATTTCCTAGCCTACCCTAGAGCGTGAAATCGAATTTTGTATCGACCCCAAAGACAAAAACCCATTTCTTAAACCCTCAAATATTTCTTCAACTAAAAGGATCTGCTTTACGAGGATTATGATGAAAGTCATAATAAAAGCATTGACTAATGAAAATCATGGGTATATGAAGTATTAGTAAGTGTTATGATGAGTTATGTTGGTTATTATGTGAAAACATGAAAGTTTCTTAGAAATCACAAAGAGTTGAAAATCGATTTTGGTGAAAAACGTAATATGAAATTCAATCGACCATATCTCCTATTATATTTTGAATTTTTGAGTGTGGTCAAGTCCTAGAGTTAGATCTATGAGTTACCTAACTAATCCAAGTGGAATTACTGGAAAAGGTGTTGTAGATTTTGTGTGGACTGATTTTAGCAAAGGAGTGCAAAGCTGCAAAAAACCAAAAAGTCACGCCATGATTTTAGAGGGGCTGTTTCGGCCACTTAAATTATGAGAAAAATTCTGGCCTTTTGGGACATGAAGGTATATGGTATAAAGTACCTCCTGTCCAAAAATGAGCTCATTCTCGACTTAAAATGAGCAAGTTATGACTATTTCAATATTTAGGTTTTTCCGATTTAAAAACGCTATAACCGAGTTCTATAACTCCGATGACCATGAAATTTAAACTGAAAGCTCACGTTAACATGTGTAAGGTCCTGCCAAGATTTGGGAATTTTTGGAGTTAAACTTGAGGTAGCTAATTTCTTAAGGAATTAATTAGAAATTGATTTTTGAAAAATAGTAAATGAATTTTAAAATTCGAGAAAAATATATTTTCATTATGGGACTATATTATGCTAAATCCCAGAAAAGAAATATTTTTGGGACTGATTTGGTATTTTTCATGAAAATAGTTTAGTTACGTAACATATGAGTTAAATATGTTATGTGAAGTAACAAAGTTGAAAATAGAGATTTTATGGCTAGAGAATCCTATATAGTAGTATATGCATATTTTTTTTTTGAGGATTTGATAATTGGTGATGATATCTTATGAGTATGGCATTTTTGAATGATTAAATGCATTATATGGTAAAGCGTAAACAATCGAAATAAATTGTTTATAAATTTAAGAAGTGATTAAAATATTGTTATAATATTAATGATATTAGATTATGAGATTATTAAGTGATTGATAACATGGGGATATTCTTGAATCTCGGATAAATTATATTATAAATGTTTAATATTTATCCTTTATCTCATTCGATTGATTCTTTATATCATTATCCTCATGCTTATATTATGTTGAAAGTCATCTCGTATCTGTCACGTGCATGGATGGACTTGGTATGATTATGACCTGTGGATTGTTCGGTATAATCATAACCGTAATTGAAAACACGATTATCTTCGCACGTAGGTATGGATAATTTGTGGTCGTGATACTAATGAATACACGATTATCTTCGGTCAGGATAGTGTATGGATAATTTGTGGTCGGATACTAATGAATACACGATTATCTTCGCCAGTAGTACATGGATAATTTGTGGTCGTGATACTAATGAATACACGATTATCTTTGTAGTCAGGATAATTTGTGCATGGATAATTATCTTCGTGGTTTGTGGTCGTGATACTAATGAATATCTTCGGCCAGGATAGTGGTGTACTAAATGATGATTCGGATGATTCGATACGGATTAATTATCGAAATGAGTCTCAAAGAATGAAATATTAATTCATGGATGTGGTAAAAGTCATCTTCGTCAGAAGTATCGATAGACTTGGTATGATTACGACCACGGATTATTCTTAGATAATCATGATCAGATTGAAAAACACGAATATCCTTAGCCAAGAAGAATGTATGGATAATTCGTGGTCGTGATACTATTGTCGCTACCTCAAAGATTATTGGTTTTATAAATAGATATCTTTATCCCTCAGTAGTGCAAAAGATGAATTGTTAATAAATATCTTTGCCCAGAGTGAAAAGATGAATTGTTAATGAATATCTTCGCCTGATCAGAAAGATGAATTTAATGTTTTCAACGATAAAGGTATTCAAGGTATCCTCACCTCTTTATCATACCAGTATCGCACTTCTAATTTCGAGGGCTTAAATTCCATAAGGAGGGAGATCAGTGAGACCCCATATTTTATCAATAAAGATTTAAATTTTGTCGAAATAATTTTTAATATTATGGTGTGAATTTGAGATAATATTATAGTCAGGTAGTATTTATAAATTTTGCAAAGTATGCAAGTGGTTATATTATATTCGATTGGCTCGGGAATATTCTATTTAGCAGGAATATTCGTATACAACTACTCAATCATCAGGACCCCACAATGTAATTATTGTTTGATCGAGAAAACGACAAAAATATTTTTATCAAATAACTACGGAAGTTTTACCGCTGATATCGCTGAACTACCTCTAGTAGTAAAGTACAAAGAATACGTGTGTCAGCATAAGAAGACACCAGATTGATTATCGATGCTTATGTGAGAAGTCACTCATTTGATTCCATTATCATTTATTAATAATATGAATTATTATAATGATAATGACGACGCTTTGTTTTATTCAGTATTATTAACGTAATAAAATGTAAACATCTTTTTATATAAAATGTAATACTTTATTAAAGTTATTCTATAAATAGAATATATTATATTTTATTATGCATAAGGTTGCATATAGTGTTTTAATAAAGACAGTGAAGGTCAGATAAAGGTTTGATAGTAAAATGTTTTTATATAAATAGAATATATTATATTTTATTTAAAAGATTTTGCTTTAAATACGGACCGCCGATTAAAGTAAATCAATCTGGACCGCTCATGGATTAATTACTATGCATTCTATTTTCCTATAAATAAGCTCATTCCTTCATTATTTTCTTACGAATTCAATCAAACTCTGTAGAGAGAAACTATAGAGAGAAGCTATAGAGAGAAAATCTATTCGCTAAGAGTATTCACTTCACTACTTTGATATCCAAAGGTTTTTACTTGTAGGGGAATATTATTTGTTGTACCGTAAGGGGTGTTATTCTTTTTTATTCATGAAGAGAACTTCGTTATTCCATTCATTATTATTCTGCTGAATAACTCAGTAAAAGTGGTATACCCTATACATAACCTCGATATACGCCAGATACCCTATACTTGGTGAAACTTTATATTATTCCATTCTTATTTATTCTCGTTGAATAACTCAGATACGCTAATCCCCTATACTTGGTGATCTTCTTCTTTATTCCATTCTTTATTATTCTCGTGAATATCCTGTCATGTGTTTTACACCTTGACCGGTTCCATTGTTTATTATTCCGCATTTATTATTCTCGCTTGAATATCCTCGTCTCGTGTGTTTTACAATTTACCGGGTTCCATTGTTTATTATTCAAAGATTTATTATTCTCGTTGATCATCCTCGCTTGCAGTGAATTTCACCGACCGGTTCCGTTATTATTATTCTCGCTTGAATAACTCGCTCTGCGCGCACCGCATGCACGGTGATTTCTTTTGTTATTCCATTCTTTATATACCCAAATGGTTAAAACTTTGACTTCTATACTCCATGAAATTAGTGGAATATCCTCGATATTTGCAAGCTTCATCCAAAGATCTTTCATGGAAATATTCTTCCGATCATTCTTGAATTTTACTCTACAAAACAAGATCTCGTCGACAATTTGACGTTAATAATTCCTAGATAAATTAATTCTTGAACTTGTTTTATTGAATTATTATATCATCATCATCATCCTCATGTTTATATTATGTTAAAAGTTATCTTCGCTTACGTGCATAGATGAACTTAGTATGATTATGACTGTGGTTCATTCTAAGATAATCACGGCTTGATATAAATGATGTGACAAAAGTCCTCAAAGGGCCTCGTAATGCAAATGGTGGATAGTTTTTGGTATGATTATGACTGTAAGATTCTAAGATAGTCATGACCATTGATAATTTGATGAAAATCCTCGACCGTGGGTACGTGGATGATTAGATATTGTGGTTTATTCATTAAAGCCGAGTCTCAGTGATAAAAATTGATGAAAAACCTTTAAAAACCTAAAAGATAGTAGATTTTATTTTCTACTTCGACTCTTTTAATGGATCGCTATTCCGCTACGCAGCTTAAACTTGTTGTTTATTGTATTTTATCGCTTAACATCGTCAAGGCTAATGATAATTTATTCTCGCATTATCTTAGTCATAATATTTCTTATCGGGCTAGTTGAGCTCACCTTTTCTTTCACCGTTTCTTCTTGAAATGAGAAATATAGCGGGACGAAGCTCTGGGAAACTGAGTAATGGTCCGTAGGATAAAGATTAGTAGTCCTCACTATTCTGTGAAATAGTGTGATAATAGTTGTAATGAGGACTCCTTTCGAGTTCAGATAATATCTAGTAGACAATATTTGTATTCAAACTCACGCTTATGTCGATTGCATACCTACGCTTATATTAGTAAGTTGTATTTGAATTTATGTACCATGTAAGTGGCGACCCAAGATGGGTGACGATACC
>CM035169.1:137648739-137999669 GCA_020205615.1 Panax quinquefolius
CTTCATTAATAACCACATAAATAAATCCATCATTTATATTCATATAAAATAAATATTTCCTTATCATATGAATCAATAATTAATTATTCACAAATAATATTACTGTAATCACATTTATGACAACCAGTCGCTCCTCAGAAGAGGGCTTTCAATAAGGATCTCTCTCGCTTCGCGCAATTAAATTAGGTGATTCAAACCTCTCCTTAGATGTAACTTTCTAGACATTGCCAATAATGTTATCTAATAATATTATTCAAATAATATGAATTATCGATCCGATAATGGGAAATCGGTAGTTGACAATTATGAAACAAAGAATAATATAAAATACTTAACGCAAAGAATTATTGAATCAATAAAATAAACTATTGAATAAAGAATTCATCAGAATAATTATTGAGTAGTGCCTTCTTACGCATTTAATCAATAATTCAACAATACTGCAGTAACATCGTGAAGCATCGTAACCACGCCAGACATCGATTTTTAACCGGGTATTCCCAAATGCCTTAACGGTAATAACCACGCTATTTATAACCACCCAAACTTTGTCGCTTTTTCTCATCCAATCGCTTTCCACATGGGGCCCACACGGTCGCTACTGTCGCATTTAATATTCCCTCGACATGCATTTTAATATTCCATTTACCAAACGAATATTCCCTTACAAAATGAATATTTTATAACCACTTGCTTATTTTGAAATATTTCATGATTTAACCCTTAACTATCCACATTAATCAAATCAACCTTACTATTTCAAAATAATAAATAAAGGAAATTCCTTTTATTTAAAAAATTTCTGGGTCTTACAACCTCCCTCCTTATGAAATTTCATTCTCGAAATTAACGTGACGTACCTGTGTGTTTCAAAAGGTGAGATACCTCGCTTTCATTTCCGCTTCCAATTCCTGTGTCATTTCCTCTATAAGCATGATTCCTCCACAAAACTTTAACTTGTGGTATAACCTTTGTCGTAGGATATGCTCCTTCCTATCCAAAATCTTGCGACAGTACCTCCTCATGCGTTAAGTCTTTGGCTATCTCGTGGGATTCTAACTCTATAACGTGGTTGGTCTTTCACATATTTAAAGTACGAGATATGGAAACATATTATGAACACGCGAGACATAATTTTTGAGGTAACGCAAGTCTATAAAGCTACATTTCCTACTTTGGCCAAGAATTTGAAATGGACCGATAAATCGTGGATTGAGCTTTCCTCTCTTCCCAAATCTTGTAACTCCTTCCATGGAGCAACTCGCAATAATACATGATCCCTACACTAAATTCCACGTCCTTTCGATGAAGATCCACATAACTCTTTTTGTCGATCTTGTGCCGCTTTAGCACGCTTGTCGAATCATTTGGATCTTTTCGGTGAGTCATACGTATCTTAACTCCTGGGTCCCAACAATGTCAAGCTTCACCCACCTCATCCCAACATATTGGAGAACGACATTTTCATCCATATAATGCTTCAAATGGAGCTACACCTATACTTGCACGATAATCGTTGTTGTAGGAGAATTCCACCAATGGTAAATACTTATCCTAACTACCCTTGAAGTCTAGGACACAGTAGTCTTAATATATCTTCAAGAGTTTGAATAGTCCTCTCGATTGTCATCGTGGTTTGGGGATGGTATGTTAACTAAATCGCAAACTCGGTACCCATAGCTTTTTGCAAGCTAACCCAAAATCTTGAAGTGAATCTTGGGTCACGATCCAAACTATGGATACAGCGTATGCCATGCAACTTCACAATCTCATTCACGCACATACTAAAGAAGACGTTCAGTGAATAAGTCTCCGTGATTTCAAGAAGAAATGAGCGGATTTGGTTAATCTATCAACAATAACCCAAATAAGCATTGATGCCTTGAAAACCGTGAGGGAAGACCGTAATTAAATCCATGGTAATGTGTTCCACTTCTATTAGGAATCTCAAGTGGTTGCAAACGGACCCTTAGGTACTAGATGCTCCGCCTTTACGTTAATGACAAGTTAAACACATTGAGATAAACTTTGCAATCTCTCTCTTCATATTGTTCCACCAAAATGTATGTCAAGATCACGATACATTTTAGTACTTCGAGGATGGATTGCAAATGGTGTATTGTGTGCCTCCATCATAATCTTGTTTCTTTAAATCGTGAGTCGTTAGAACACAAAGTCAGAGTGGACTCAAGTATTCCTTCTTCATCAATTCTCGCCTTAATAGCTCCTTCAGATTTCTTTCTTCATACGCATCACCCGGCCTGGTTTCGAAAGCAACTTAAACTTTATTGATTAAAGTTGATTATACTCGATATTATCACGTGGGTACCTAGAGTTTTCATCTCCATCTCTATTATTTGTAAATTATACTGAAATTAGTCTTTGACAATATCAGACTCAGTGCTTGTATACGATCTTCTACTCAACACGCCACCTACCACGCTCGCTTTTCAGACGGTACTGGTTAGAAATATCTTTCAAATGAGTCTCCTCTCGACTTCTTCAAGCTCTTCCCACATTCCTTGCTCCATTCAATTTTGTATCTCTACGAAGTCAATTTTTGCGATAATGGAATAGCGATTCGAGAATATCCTCGATAATAACCAACTAAGCTTCAGAAAGCTACGATTTTTCGATTATCGACTTAGGTTGCTCTCAATCGTGACTCATATCCCAACCTTGGATAAGACGTCACAATGACACCTATCGTTTACTTATCGATTTAATATGACGTCCCCACAGAGACTTCGGCAGGTGAATTCCACAAAGGAAGTCACAAGATAAAGGCTCATGTACCAAATTTATAGTTGAATTTTTAACTCAAGTTCTAATAGAGCCATTCGATATGAGATTTTAGAAATGAGTTTTGTCTGGGGTTCAAATTCGATACAAAATTTAATATCGAAGCTTTGGGAGTAAGCCAAGAAATTCTTCAGAAAATACGCCGGAAAAATCAATAACAACAGAATATTATTCAAATCGACGTGTCTTTATTCAAATCCATAACATAGATTAAGAAAACTTGACATCCGTAATAAACGAATGACTTCATGGCTTAATATGAAAATGTTTGACTACAAGCGGTTTGATTACTTGAATTTGAATAATAACAGTTGCTTAGGAATATGAAAACTAACAACCTTATAAAGTAATCAATTCGGCGTGATGAGTAGTTAACCTTAAAATCACATCAAAAGCAAATATCTCTATGAAATAAGGTTAACAAGTAATGTGATAGTGCCAACTCGAATCAAGCAAGATTTTTAAACAACGGATGTAATGAAAGTTTTCCTAACTGAGTTCCATAAACAGGTCAAAGTCTAATTTCTCCGTAGTCAAGTTCAAACGTTGAGCGCAAGAAGAGATAAAAGAATGGGTAGAACCGATATCTAGTAAGGTATAAACTTTAAGAATTTATAATTAACTAACGTGCTAACCGTCGGGTTCCTCGCATTTTGACCGGCCACGACAAACGCTTCTTCCAGAATCGTTGACTTTGACTTTTTTCAGATCCGCCTCTGGTGCAACGCCCCAACCGGACTTGATTTCCTTTATAGACAAAATCGAGCTATGTGACCATCTTTTCCACAACTAAAACATACTTTGGAAGGCTTTGAGCAGTTTGACCTTATATGTCCCTCCTCTCCACATCTCGTAGCATCTGGCGGCGATCGTTCTCTTCCCCTAGAATTTGTTGATGGTCGATCTTTCTTCGCCGACGCCTTCCGTCATCGTTAAATCTTCTCTTTTAGATTGGACATCTCTTTCCATAATATCAACGCGTCAGCGCGGCTTTTACCCACGCATCACTCATTCTCACTGCTCAGTTATTTCTTCTTTCATTTCGATTCGACTTTATCATCTTATACAAAGAAAAGAGTGCTTCTGCTCAAGCATCACGATCGGGTAACCTGAGCTTCAATCGTTGCAGATCCTTTTGCTCCACCATCGCCGCAATTCTTGACTGCTTTCTTCTAACTCATGAATACGATTTTGCAATTCTACATTTTGATCATAAAATACCTCTAATAAACTCTCTTGTGTACCTCTTCTTCCTATTCTTCCTCACTCTCATTTATTACCTCTACGTATCTATCTCGCAACTATCAATTCTTCACTCACCACATGGATATCTCTAATTCCTTCTTCACCGACATCACATTATCCTGCGTTTGGCGATTAGAGGTGTCTCCACGATCTCATTCACTCCATTGTTAACGCTTCTCAGTGACCATTCTTAAAACTATCATAAAACAAGGGTTAATTAAATAAATTAACAAATCACATAATACCCCTATATTATGACCACAACCAACAAATAAGCTTAGGTAGGACACACTAATGAAGGATTTACTCTGCCTCTCCCTCCTAGTTCTATTCCCCGATCTCATGAGGAGATCATATCCCTAAGCTTTGATATTCAACTGTGGACGCCCCAAAATAGGTATACACAACACCCATTCTCGAGTGTCGCCAAATACATGGTACAAGAAACAAACTACAACTTCAATAATACAAATGTCGTGTGAAATACGACAATATATAATGTGAGTTTAAATATAATATTGTCTTCTAGACAATATCCACACGCAAATAAATCCCCATCATAATTATTGATACATTATTTTACAAAAATGGTGAGGACTACTAAACAACTCTCTCTAGAACCTTCATTCCATACCCGACTAAGTATTTCGCTACATTCTCGCCTCTTGAGAAGAAAATGGAACAACAAGGAAAAGGGTGAGCTCAACTAGCCCAAGTAAAGAATATTATGACTAAGATAATATACAACAAATTATCGTTAGTCTCCAACAGGAAAAAAATCGATAGAATACAATAGACATAACAAGTTTTGAGATCAATATTCGCATGAAATAATAATTCATAGAAGAGTTACGTAGAGAATGAAATCTACTATAATCTATGAATTTAACAAATCCATCATCAATATTTTATCCTCAGTAACATCAATCAATATTCATCTCAAATCAAATATTCATCTTTGCACTACAGCCAAAGATATTCATCAATCGATCATGTTCATCTCAACACTGCTCATCTTTGCACTAAAGGCCAAAGATATTCATCGATCGGTCGTGTTCATTTTAAACACTGCTCATCTTTGCACTATAGGCCAAAGATATTCTTCAGAAATCATTCATCTTTGCACTACTGTGCCAAAGATATTCAATAATATCATCATTTAAGACCGAGGATGATGAAAAATATTTTTAAAGAAACGAATCCAAGAAACAAAATGACAAGGATTAAGGATTAAGGATTCGTACTTTGTTTTATCCATGTCCAACAATACCTCAAAAATAATCATAGTGGTGTAAAATTCAAGAATGATCAAAACATGGATACAATCAAAGCTAGTATCCGAATAGATATTTTGGACGAAAAGAAGAAATTTTATTTTTCGATTGAATAGTGCCGTATATGTGAATAGTGCCGTATACGTGAATAGTTCCGTATACGTGAATAGTAACTCCGACACCAAAAGATAGAAATTCCACAAAAAACATCTTCACGCTTCATTGAATAGTACTCGTGAATAAGAACTCGTAAATAGTAACTCATGAATAGTAACTCGTGAATAGTAACTCATGAATAGTAACCCGACATGAAAAAGTTCCAAATTTGATAAAAGTTCCAACCAATATTTCAAAGATAATGATATTGAAGAAATAATATCATTTGAGAAGAAAATAACATCCCTTACCTCAAAGATTCAAGATTTCGGAAGGAAAGGTCGGAAGTGATCTTTGAATGAAACTTGTCTTGAACAAAGAACTCTCAAAGTATCTAAATACTCACAAAAACGCTCAATAATATAGAGAGAAAGAGAGAAAGCTTATGTTTACGGTGTGATTTTCAATTCTAACTTAGCCCTCTATTTATAGGAAAATGTTAGCCGTACCAAGCGGACTTGACTGCTACACGATGGCTTTTACTCGCTACTATTTCCACCCACCACATTTGAAATAAAATTCAGCACATTTTTTCACCAACCACAAGTGGGGCCCACCAATTCTAGAATTTTCCACCAAAATCATTTATAACCTAATTTACGAATCACCACCTCTTAATATTCATAATAAATTATACGCTCATTTTAACGGTTCAAAATTTGTGGACATATACTCAACTTATATATGTATAACATATCCAAAAATTACAACGATCCAACGGTCGGATTAAATATTATAACTCACACAATAAAGTTTGTAATAACACCGATTTGATCTTTTAATACCTCAATCCAAACAAAATACAAATAAAACATCTCAAACATTAATTCCTTCATTAATAACCACATAAATAAATCCATCATTTATATTCATATAAAATAAATATTTCCTTATCATATGAATCAATAATTAATTATTCACAAATAATATTCTGTAATCACATTTATGACAACCACATGTTCTCGAGGAAAGAGGGGCTTTCAATAAGGATCTCTCTCATTGGGCGCCGCAATTAGGTGACCAAACCTCTCCTTAGAGGCAGAACTTTCTAGACATTGCCAATAATGTTATCTAATAATATTATTCAAATAATATGAATTATTGATCCGATAATGGGAAATCTTGTGCGATGACAATTATCAAAGCAAGAATAATATAAAATACCAACGCAAAGAATTATTGAATCAATAAAATAAACTATTGAAGCAAGAACTCATCGTAACAATTATCGAGTAGTAGTGCCTTCTTCACGTCACGAATCAATAATTCAACAACATGAAAATTGTGTGCTTCTTGTGCAACCCGCCAGCGTATTCAGTATTTTAACCAACGGGTATTCCAACGATCTTAATTGGTAATAACTACGCTGTTATTTATAACCACCCAAACTTTGTCGTTTTCCTCATCCAATCGCTTTCAGTTATATGGGGCCCACACATGGGTCATGCTTGCCGCATTACGAATATTCCCAAGCGATCATTTAATATTCCCGACCAAACGAATATTCCCGACAAAAATCATTCATCTTTGACTACTGCCAAAGATATTCATCAATAAGTCATCTTTGCCAAAGATATTCATATCTCAAAGAAATATATAATCATTTCGAATTATATAAACAATAATTATAACCATGTTGATCAATTCACCTTTACACTTAAGCTAAAGATATTCAATTATAAATTCAATGGTCATGATCATACCAGTCACAATTCAACTTTTCACTACTGGCCAAAGAGAACCCTAGTCATGATCATACCAATAATCTACCCATCTTTACACTCCAGTGAAAGAGAATTTCAACATCAGGGTTATAAAAATGTTATATATAATAATAAAATCAATATATAGTTTTAATCTCCAGAGTAATATTCATAAATCAACTATAATTTGGTTAGAAAAAGAAACCAATTTTATAGTGTAGTACTCGTGAATAGTAACTCATGAATAGTAACTCGTGAATAGTAACTCATGAATAGTAACCCGTCGTGAATAGTAACTCATGAATAGTAAATCGTGAATAGTAACTCGTGAATAGTAACTCATGAATAGTAACTCGTGAATAGTAACTCATGAATAGTAACTCCGACATGAAAAAGTTCTAAATTTGATAAAAAATTCCAACTAATATTTTGGCATAATGATATTGAAGAAATAATATCACTTATGAAGAAAATAACATCCCTTACAATCCCTTACTATCATTTACCTCAAAAAAAGCGATCTTACGGGTGGAATAATATTTGAATGAACTTGCACAAGATAAAGAACACTCAAGATATCAAAATACTCACAAGAATACACTCGATAATATAGAGAGAGAAATAGAGAGAAAACTTCAGTTTCTCGTGTGATTTTCAATTCTAACCTAAGCACCCTATTTATAGGAAAATGCTTAGAACACCAGAGCAGAAAATTTAATATAATATTAATATATATATCAAAAATTCTTACGCCCATTTTCTCAGATCTGAAATCAGCCAACAAATAATAACAAAAAAAAAAAACGTTTTTGTTATTAAAAATAATTAAAACTTTCAAAAATTAATTATTTCGGAACTTCAGAACTTCAATAATTCATAATAAATAGCCCTTTTATCAGAAAATTCGAATCTCGTGACTTATTATAGGAAATTCAATTCTCTATAACTTTGCAGAAGAAAGTTTTTCCAAATTCCAAACAGAAATTGACCGAAATCCACATACAGACGATTTTACAAAGCTATAATCAAATTTCGACCAAGAAATGGGGTCCATTGACACACAAAACATGTGTTAATCATTTAATACAACAAAATACTCTTTTTCCTCATATACTCATATATCACACATTCATTGTAAAAATATCATCATTATTATATTATAATAATATAATAAAATATTATTTTATCAGAAAAGATAAAATATCGATTTTCAACAATTGTCACATTGTAAAAATTTTCTCCATCTATATCCACATAAAATGAATATTTTCTCATCATATAAATCAATAATTAATTATTCATAAATAATATTACTGTAATCACAATAATGACAACGTGCGATTCCAAGGAAAGAAAGGGCTTTCAATAAGGATTTCTCCTTCTTTGGTATGCAATTAAGTGACCAAATCTCTCCTTAGACAGAACTTTCTAGACATTGCCAATAATGTTTATCTAATAATATTATTCAGATAATATGAATTATTGCTTCGATAATGGAAAAATCGTGTAGTGACAATTATTAAAACAACGATAATATAAAATATCAACCTTGCAATTATTGAATCAATAAAAAATTTGAATAGTAATTATTGTAACAATTATTGGGTAGTGCTTCTCTACGTAAGAATCAATAATTGGTGCAATACCGTAGTGTACTCATCGTGCAACAACGCAGTATTATCGTGTTTTAACCACCGAGTATTCCAACGATTAATAGCAGTATAACTACAATAGTTATTTGTAAACAACTTATACTTGTCGTTTTCTTCATCCAATCGCTTTTCGTTATGGGGCCCACAAAAGGCTGCGCCGTCGTATGAATATTCCCCGACAACAATGAGTATTTTATAACCACTTGCTTATTTAAAAAAATTTCATATATCACTCTTAACTTTAAACTTTTATCAATTTAACCATTTGCTGAATAGTAATTATAAGAAAAAATTGAATACTTTTATTTCATAAAATTCGGGGTCTTACATTGGGCAAGCACCTAGGCGCCCAAGAACAGAGTTTAAGCACCGAGCCTAGCGCCTAGGCGCTCGACACTTGGCACTTAACTCCGATTTTCCAGATTTTACAACTTTTGACGCACATACTTCAAATCTTTATAACTTCTTCATTTTAAGTCGGAATTAGTCCATTTTTGAGGCTATGGAAAACTTAAACCATGCTACAAAAAACCCCCATGATTTCATAATGTTTAAGATTCATTAATTAGTCCATAAGCTGGCTTAAAAGTGCCCCAAAACAAAGATTTTCATCGCTTAACATGATTTACGAAAACTTTCGCCACGAATTCGTTTTAACTCCAATTTAGTTCATTCAAGTTGGGTTATGTTCTTAACTCAGAGAAATATAACATACAATTATCAAACTAAGATTTCGAACATAAAACATAGGAATACAAGGTTCTCACACTCAGTCCAAAAACTATCCAACATGGTTCTTTATCAATCTTTCCACCCTTTACGCGTAGGTTTGAATTTTGTGTGTTTTGGTTTCACTTGGATGCTCTTAAGAGTTCATTTAGCTTCTGAGAATCATTCTTAAGAAGATTCTTTACACATACAACTCAAAATAACGTCTAACACGATATGAAGCTCGAAGAGAAACAAAAATTGAGATTTAAGGTTTTAAGAACTTACTTCCTAGATTTTCCTCCTCTAAGATGTTAGATGATGTGCTGGAGATGGTTAAGATAATCTCCTCTACTTCCTTGATGCTTCCCTTAGCTCTCAAAAAAACTTCATCATCAAACCCATTTATTTCTCTCTCCCTTTCTCTCTCTCTTTTCTTCTTCTTAGCATGGCTACGGGAGGGAGCATGGGAGAATGAGAAAATTTGCTGAAAATTTTGCCTTAATAGGCTAATAAGTTAGCCTACCACTTTGCCCCACTTATGCCTTAACATGTTACAACCAATAATGAAAGAGTATGGTGCATGATTTATGAAGAATTTGGAAGTATACAGAAAATTAACATCATCATTTCTCCCACCTCGTGATCTCCCAATTTCTCTAATCAATTTCTTAGCCGCCTCCCCCCTTCTGGAAGATTTAATTTCCCTATTTTATTCACTCATTTATCTGATTAATTGTTCATTTGACCATTTATCAATTTAACCATTTACTAAATAGATAAAAAAAATTGAATACTTTCATTTCATAAAATTCGGGGTCTTACAGAAAATTCCGTCGGAAATAACCTTTTAAAAAATAAAAAAATTTATTTATGTTTTCTTTTTTCCCTATATTTTCAAACCAATTCATGCCCTACAATATCCAACACAAACAAATATCTAAGACAAACAAATAACAATATCCAACAAAAACAAATATCATAAAGATAATCTTGTATTAATCTCTTGAAATCAGATATTACAATAATAAGGAAGTAAAATTTTGAAATCCAAAAGTCATAGAAGTAAGCAGAACTCATTTAAGCTCATGGAATCCATAAAATGTATGCTATGGTATAAGAACAAAAGATAATTTTAAATAACTACCGGCACAAACACAACTTAAAGAATTCAAGTATGAAAATGTTCATACACTTATTAATGTATCACCCACCATGTATATGTTAATTGGTGGTAATTCACTTATCATGCTGGCCTTGCCAATAATTCACTTGTCCTGCTAGCCTTGTCCTGTTTAGAGAAGATATGAGAAATGTAATCATGATGTTTAGGAAGGGAAGTTTTTATACTAAAATAAAGCAAATCCGTTAGTGACAACAAATCTCTCGGCAATATTGGCACAAGTCTAACTATATAAATATGCAAGTTTTTAGCAATGCTATGTTAATTAAAAGCAAACTCTAAATAAATGAAAAATTAGAAAAAGCCTAAATGAGCATGACATTATGTTTGCTCAATTTTCACTTTCTCCAATTTATATTTCATAGTGTCATCACCATTTCACTAATCATACCATAGTTGTTATCGAACTGATGTATTGCGCTCCAACCTTAACAATTGATGTTTCTCTGTTTAACTTAGTCTATACTGTTATGCTATGTTATTACTTCTCTTCATTGTGTTGTTAACATTGCATTGCTAAAAACTTGCATATTATATATAATTTTGCCCAATTTTAAAATAACTTATAATAATTTTTGAAATCTTTAAATAATAAAATTAATTTGAGAATAAATAGAAAATGCTCATATATAAAAAATAATTTAATCAAAATCTCCATCTTCTTTCCAAATTCGGTCAAACAAGCATTTAATGATCAACATATGATTTTTGTCCCAAAATGCATGACCCAATTCATTTCCAGCACATTAGCAAGCATTGTCCCAATTTAAGTGACTCATTTGATTTAACACTTTTAAAAAAATCAAGATCAAGAGAATCAATTAAATAAGAATTAGAAAATATTTTTGGTCAAAGTAAATAAGATAAATAAAATAATTATAAAAGATCCTATGGAGAGGATTCTACCCTTTTGATTAATTTATTTACTACTTATTGTTATCATCAAAATAAAACTAAAAGTTAGAGACCCAACAACAGGGTACGATTCACTCGGGTACTATTCACCCGGAGTACTATTCATGACAAAAATTGATTTCTTTTCAGTCCAAATCATTTTTGATACAATATTATTCTTGAATTTTACTCCTGAAAGCAAGATCGTGTTGACAATTTGGACATTATTGAATTTCGGATAAATTCAATTATAAATCTTTAAAATTTATCCTTTGCTTTCATTTAATTGAATTCTTATATCATTGTCATCATCCTCATGCTTATATTGTGATGAAAGTCATCTTTGGTCCGTAGTGCATACATGGACTGTTGATTGGGATGATTATGACCATGAATTATTCGGTATAATCATGACCCGTAATGTTACAAATGATGTGGTAAATGTCCCCATTGGCCCGTAATGCATTGATGGACAGTTGTTGGCATGATCATGACCATTGGTGATAACACGAATATCCTTGGCTCATAGTGCATGGATAATTCGTGGATGTGATATTTAATGAATATCTTTGGCCCACAGTGCATGGATAATTCAGTGATGTGGAATATTTATTGAGTTGAGTCTCAGCGATAAAATTGATGATAACCTTTTTAAATCATAGAAGATAGTAGATTTCATGCTCTACTTGACTCTTCTAATGGATTGCTTGTTTCACTGCAGTTAAACTTGATGTTTATTGTATTTTATCAGTTTAACACTATTGAATGCTAACGATAATTTATTCTGCATTATCTTAGTCATAATATTTCTTACTGGGCTAGTTGAGCTCACCCTTTTGCTTTCATTGTTCTCTTCAGGAAATGAGAACGTAGCCGGGACTAGTCGCGGAATGGAGTGACGGTCCGAGATGGTGGCTGTAGTAGTCCTCACTATTTTATAAAATAGTGTGATAATAATTGTAATGAGGACTCCATTTGAGTTTGGATATTGTATAGAAGACAATATTCGTGTTAAAACTCTCAGCTATGTTTTGTCGTATTTTACACGACAATTGTATAATTAAATTTGTATTTGAATTCTGTACCAAGTATTTGACGACTCAAGATGACTGATGTATACCTATTTTGGGGGCGTCACAACTTTTAAATAGTTTATAATATTCATAATTGTATTTACTTAAATTACATGAATTCATGTCAATTTTAAATATCAAAATGTTTGAAATTGATTTTTAAAAAATCAATAATATTTTTATAATTTGGAACGAAAGGAATATTACATATTAAATTAAACTAAGCATTTTTTCATTTTATATGTATTTTTTTTTTGTTTAACCTCGAATTAAGTCAAATATAAAAAATCTCTTAACTTAATAGAATTTCATACAAGCTTAATAGAATTAAAATAATTACTTTTCTCATAATCATAACTAAATAAATATGCACTCCATTCAAATGTTTAGCTCAATAAATAATTAGAGAAATTTAAAATATATAATTTAATAATCTATTATTTAAATAAATATTTAATAATTTAATAACTAGCACTATCTTCTCAAAATCTTAATTAAATATTTATCTATTTAATAAAATAATAAATTATTATCCATGCCGTCCGAAATTGGTGAGCTTGTAAAAGTAAAAAAGAACATAACATTAAAATGACACTCCAATGAATTTATCCAAAATATGAATATGAAAATTGCATAAAATTTAATAAATATAGTGATATATTCCTTTAGGTTTAATATTTATAAAAAAATGAAAAAAAAAAATATATTACTATATCCTTCCATGAAAAACTAAAGAGATTATTTATTTTTATTTTTAAAATCATATTTCTTCTTTCTATTTTCATTTTAGCTTAAATATACTTTAATCATTAAAGCTTTTACTTTTTACACTTTAAACCCTAATGTACATTGAACCTTAATGACTTTAAATTATATATAAATTAAATCTTTTAGCCACCGAGCGTGTAATAATTGCTTTGAATGAGAGAATTTTTGGTAATTTTACACTTAAATATCTTTGAAAGCACATAAAATTATAAACACGTAGTTAGTGTATGATGAAAAGAATAAATAGAAAAAATTAGAGCTTATAAATATTATATACTATTACAATACTTAATTTTTCACATTAAAGAAAAATATCTTTAAAAGCACATAAAGTTGACTATTATATGATGAAGTTGGAAAATCTAGAAAAATTTCAATTAATATAAATGATTTATACGGTTAAAAGATTTAATTATGTTTTCATTTTAAGGCACAAGACTAATTCTGGTAAAAAATGCTAAATTTAGAGATTTTAAGGTTTGATGTCTTAAGCTAGATACATTAAAATTTAAATTGTAAAAAATAAAAAACTTTGAAGGATTAAAGTGTATTTAAGCCTTTCATTTTCCGCAGGTCACAGTTTTAAGTTTTTCGACTGTTACTCAGAAATCAGAATCCACAACAATAATACTTCCCTTTCATTTCAAGAAAATCCCAAATCACTCTCCAATTCGTGATCTCTAACTCTTTCTCTCTCCAAAATCTATTTATACGCACACAAATCACCAAAATCTGATTAGGGTTCTTGGGAATTCCATTTCTAGGGTTTACTGCAAATGCTCCCATGGAAATGGTGAACGACAATTCTCATCAACAACCAGACCCCATAGGCACCTACTTTCTCTCTCTATGGAGACTAAACGCGAAGTCTTCACTGAAAGAAGAAGTGGTGGAAGAAGAGGAAGCTGTTCCGACGGAGCTCGACACGTTCCATAGCTCCGGTGGGTTCTCGATTGTACTGCCCGATAAGCTGTCGGTGCAGTACCCGACCGCCCATCAGCACGGCCACGATGTGGGCGTGGTTCAGGCGAACCGGCCCGCCCCGGTGAAGCGACTCGTGTACTATTTCGAGATTTTTGTTAAGAATGCTGGGGCTAAGGGACAGATTGCTATTGGATTTACTACTGAGGGTTTCAAGAACAAGATGCGGAGGCAACCAGGGTTAGTACTTAGTACTTACATACACTTTATAATAACAATGCGTATTTTTTGGGTGAAATTATGTGAACTAATCTGATAAGAGAAATATGTGTATATGTAATCTACACATATAGATGTTAGCATATATTTTGTATTT
Source organism: Panax quinquefolius (assembly GCA_020205615.1). Lineage (NCBI taxonomy): Eukaryota > Viridiplantae > Streptophyta > Magnoliopsida > Apiales > Araliaceae > Panax > Panax quinquefolius. The sequence goes on from CM035169.1 coordinate 137,663,495, forward strand.
TCTGTACCTGCAGTCTTGTGTTGTTGTCCCTAAAAATGCAAATTTTATTTTTATCATGTGAACATAAATTTCCACTTACTTGGTTGATCTCAGATTCTCAGTTATTGCTAATTATTTTGAATTACGAGAAAGAGAAGAAAATTGGATGATTGAGTAAAAAAATGTTCCTGTTAAGTAGAATTCATATTCTGTTCGATTCAAATAATGAGAATATGTACACACATTATATACACAGTGATGCAATTTTATGTATGTTTTTTTAGGCGAAACAATGCGAATTTATCTAAATGATTGTCTGCATAAGTTGCGTATTGACATATAAAAGATTGTCCACACAAGTCTTGAGCTTATTTTTCATCAATGATTGCGATTGAGTGAAAACAAATATAGTAACTTGAATGCCAAGGAAGGTGCACAATTGCAAAATTATTGATACTTTGAATTATATAATATGTCAAACTTTTCTTTAGATAAAGCTTGAAGTGAATGTAAAAATCTATTTACTTAAAATTGCGTACCAAAATGTAAATAAATAAAATATCTCATAAGTTTAAACCCCACTCATCCAACCTTTTCTAATTCTTCATATGCAAAATAGTAAAATTGCTGTAGTCACTGGTGTGATGGCAAATGATCTTCGATAATGCCATAGTATTTTGCTAATGATAAACTAGTTATTCAATTTAAATTATTACAAAATTTTGTTACTTAATGCTTCAATGACTTTTTCACGAGCCTTTCTGTTGAAATCACTTTCAACAATATTAATGCCAAAATGCTACTATTTCCATCCATAAATAATTGTTGTGCTTAGGTTTATTGTCTTTGCAAATGTTTACCTAAATGCTTGATGTATAGCTCAAGTTTCTCTTGAAAGTGTTATAAACTTCTGAAATAATTGATCTTGCTTCAAGCCTTCATTATTTGTATGTTTACTACATTAATTTATTTGGTAAGACTGAAAATTTATCTCATTAATCAAAAAATTAGACAAAAAACCAGTTGATGTTGGGAATGGAATATGGGAAATGAGTAGATTAAATGATTAATACAATAAATAAAGAGACGAAAGGTTGTAAAGTTAAGCATTTTCCTGTGCCCAACCTTTTTGGTGATTAGGTTGAGCGGATTACGCTGGAAGCTACTTACACTAGTGAGAAATTTCTTCTGCTTGAGTATTACAGAGAGAACCGGGGCATTGCTCGTAGTCCTTGTTGGGAACCACTGAAGTTGTTGGCGTCAGAGCTGTATAATGTTCAACACTCGTTATTTAGCCAATGGTTGCATTCAAAATTTGGCATTCTTCCAATCTGGACTATTAGAACTGCTGCCTAAAAGCGCAATTTCCAAGAAAATGCTTCAAAACAGAGTCCACCTAGAGAATGAATAGAAATTCTTTTAGGAGTCCATCAGTTCACCATGCTAATGACTGCCTAAACTAAAACAATCAGCATGTCTCCTTCTGTTCCATAATATTAGACCAATTCCCTTTGTATTCTGGTATAGAGGTAGAGTTTTATTTAAGATCCAGAAGGAGACTGGTTGGTTCTTTCCTATCTTGCAATCTTTTTGTGCCATGGTAAATTTCAAACTCCACGCATAGCTCGATTTGAGGGTTTTATCTTGAGATTTTGAATCAGTTAATTGAAGATTTGAATTTTATTTTACTTGGATTATCCAGTTTCATCAATTTTAGATTACTGAAGGTTTAATTATAGTATTTCTATAATTTTTTGTTCTTAAGCCAATTTGTTGCCTTTGTTTGAATTTGAAATTTTATTTAATTTTTATTATATGTCTTAATTTATTGCTTGTTCAACTTATTTATGTGCTCGAAATTTGCATTACTTCAATATAAGGTCTCCTCATCGGTTTGTGTTTTGCTGGCTGATAGGTTTAACAAACAGTGATGACAATCTTTAGGGGGCAAAGGGGTAGGGCTAAAAATCTAACTTAATGGTTCGGGCTCGACTTAGGCTCGACTTGGGCTTGGATCGTAAAAATGTGAGTGGGACTTGGATTCGTTGGTAATAAGATCCGAATCTGAGCACATAAAAGAGTTCGGAAAATAAATTAATACAAGTAGAATGTAAGTAATTTTATACTCGACTTGTTTAGAGTTCAAACTACTAGGATTTTCAAGCAAGATTCAATGCATACTCGATTGATACTTGAAATGATGCTTGATACGTACTCTGATAATGTATACATATTTATATTATATTAGAACAGTTAGTTATTATTGTTTTTCATTTGGTTTTTAACTTAGTTGTAATTATATACTTGTAAAGTTTACTTTTAAATATAATTTCTCAGTTTCTGCATCAAATAATAAGTTTGAGCTGATAATAATGGGATTAAACAGTTGGGTATCATGCGTGAGCTCGAAGTTGAGCTCGAATTCTAAGCTCATGAAAAGTTCGATTGAAGAATTCAATCCGAGTCGGGTCGAATCCGAGCAATGAATATTATAGCCGAGTTGAATCGAACTAGAGTTTTTTTTTAATACAATTTGAATCTGAGTATGAGCTTATCCTTTAAATTCAAATCCGAGAATCTCTCAATTTGGATCCAATTCTACTTGTTTTCATCCTTAAGGAGGAGGGGAGGTCAACACAGTTGAGGGACAAAAAACTAAAGATGAGGAAATTATAGGTGCTGCTCTCAGGGTAATAGTGATGGCGTCCAACAAAGAAATTTTCACTTACCCAAGGCATGGGAGAAATGTCAGATATATTGAGGTTCCTCAAGGTTGCTGGTTCAAATCCCATACTTGGGGCCAAAATTACCTATTAAAAAAAATAAAAAAATAAAAAATCACTTGCCAAAAGAAGGTAAAAATAATTGAGGAAGGGGATAGGCCTCACATCGATTGGTACCCTGGCCTCCTGTTGTAAGGTGAGGAACACTTTCCTTTTGTTTGCTTAATGCAGAGCTTGAGAAAGGCATGTTTTGTTACTTGGATGCATAAATTAAAGATTTGATTTAAGCACATGCAAGTTGGCTAGAAATACATTTAGTTATTCTGTTTCAGATATTTAGAGTGATTCAAGGGTTACCTTTTTTGTGTTGCATTTGTCCCATTTTGTTTCCTTAACAGAACTCCTTGTCCTCTCTTTCTAAAATACTTTTTGTCTTTTGTTAGTAATATGATTAACCAGATAAAAATGTTTGTTGATTGATAAAATAATAATATTTATTTATTTATTATTATTTTGTGGGGGTGGGGGGAGTCAAATCTTGGGAGGGCTTGTCAATGTGTGTTTACGAAGTCGGTGATAAGAGTTGAATGAGGTACAGATAGGAACAATTGGTTGTCTTGCTTTTCAGTATTTGACTTAGGTTACTAAGTGAAGAAATGGGTAAAACTTATGGGATTTAAATAAAAGGCTTTTGATGGTTTTGCCCTTTCCTGTATCTATCATGGTTTCGATTGTCTAAGATAGTGAGATAGTTGGTGTTAAAGTGTGCTTTTCACTGTATAATTGCTTCAGAGTGTTGATTAGACCCCAGCTATAACACAATGAAGTTTTGTCTTGCTAGAGTATTATAATATTTTTACAATGAATTTGAGGTGTGGATTGAACTGGATGTCCTTGATATATTCTGGGATTTTATTTTTGCGGTAAACCCCCACATCTCCTCATCATGCAAGAAAGAGAAAATAAAAATACAAATAATTAATGACACGGAATTTTCAGTTTTTTTCTGCGGAGTTGGCCTGATCTTTGTGTGTGACAGGTGGGAGGCAAACAGTTACGGTTATCATGGGGATGATGGACTACTTTATCGTGGACAAGGAAAGGGAGAGGCATTTGGGCCAACCTATACTGTTAATGATACAGTTGGTGGCGGTATCAACTATGCTTCACAAGAATTCTTCTTCACGTAAGATAGTATGCAATTTGTACTTGCTGTTAGACTGAAAGTGGATATGTATAAGTTAGCTAATGCTAATGTGTAGCTATACTTAAGTTTTAATATTTCTTTGTATATTTTTTTGACTTAATAAAATTCTCACATTTCTTGCTATGTTGTACACTTGTACTTGATGGCAGGAAAAATGGGGCGGTTATAGGTCATGTTTACAAGGAAGTGAAAGGTCGATTGTATCCTACCATTGCTGTACACAGCCAAAATGAGGAGTATGTTGTGACTTCTTCCTTTGTCCCCGTAATTTATACTTAAGTGCATCTCTCTCTCTCTCTCTTTCTCTACATATGTATATATTTATATATGCATAGTTTTGAATTTTTGAGTGCATGTGTGTCGTGTATATTTATACTTTTTGATTTCTATGGCTTATCTATTTATTGAGAGAGTTGCTTCTTTATTAGATTTGCATGGTTCACTCCAATAATTCTCCCTCACCTTCCTGTCTGAACCTAATATTTAGTGACCAACATGTGGCATGATGATCACTTTAGCTTGTAAGTGGTCAAATTTTGCATTTGGAAACAGCCACGTGATCGTCAATGCATTTAGTTTATAGTACGAGGGATTGTTGAGCAAGTGAGTTCCACATAAGGATCTATTTATAGTTCTTGAGATTATGAAGCAGGTTACATAAATCCTAATAAGGTTCTGTGTATAGATATGACCGTATGAAGATTAGAAATCTACATAAGGATCTGCTTCAAAAACCAGCTTTTATATGATAAAAATAAGGATACATGAACTTCTTGTAGTTGCAAGCCAGTGAATCTTATTTGCATTTATATTTCTATTGCCTGACAAATTGAGCTTTTAGACTAAAGTGTTTGGCATGACTTGGAGCCTTCGGACATCTGTGTGGAACTTGAATTTTCCCTTGAAAGATTAAGAATTTGGTGGGAATGAGTCTCCTGAGTTTTGGTGGAGGTGGGATGGTAAGGTTCTTTGAAGGTCTAATGGGATGTGATTTTTGGAGCATTTGGATGGAGTGAAATGTGATTTCAAAGATCATTGTTTCAATTTGTTTATCAAAAGATGTCGAATAATCTGTGGTTTCTCTATGGGAACATGTCAAGGGCTGTTAGTTACCAACATACACTGAGATTGGAGGCTAGGCTCTTGTGGCATTTGTATCAATTTTTTTCACTTCTTTCTAATTTTTTCATTTTACGAAACTTCTTGTCCTTCACTCTTCTTTCTCCCTACTAAATACTTTTATCTTAAGAAAAATCTCTAGCTACTTTTGGAACATATGGTACTAAAGTCTGCAATGCAGACTAAATGTAAATATGTAGCTTAATGTCTAGTTTAATTGTAGGTATATATAGGTGGTTTTATGGTTGAATACTTGAAGCATGTTGGCAAAATTCAGTGAATTTGTGGAAATAAATTATTTGTAGACCAAGCATTAGGACCCTACTTTCTTTCTATCTGTTCATATTAGGTTTGGTACCACCTATTTTCTGTGGAGTTCAAATATGTTGTTTCCTTTATTTTCTTATTGGCAAAACTAGCAGTTACCCCACTGTAGTTGACAACTTTTGTGCAATAGCTCACTAAACTTTTAATTTATGCAATTGTCCCATTAAACTAAATAAAATTTTGTAATTGGGTCATTCCGTCAAATTAATTAGACGGAAGTTAAATTATTGCCTACGTGGCAGTTTAAACAAAATAAAAAAATAAAAGAAATGACTTGACTGCCATTTGAGATTAACAAAAGAATAAAAAAAATTTGAAAGTCGCTAATTAACATTCATCTTCAACCTCTAGATGGGTAAAACCTGATCGGCTCAAATGTAAAACGGGTCAAACTCAGATCTTGAAAATTGGTACACTCAAATTCACAAAATACTAGATCTGGAAAAGAAAAGAGAAGGAAAAAAACCCTAAATTCTTGTATTCCAAAACCTATATTTTATTAGAAGGATTTATTTGATACGTGGTAAATTAAAAGCTTTATATTGAGCAATAAAAGATGTTGAACAACAACGGAGTCCATTGTTTTAGATTCTCATTGTTCTCTTCTCTCATAAATTAATTGGACTTACTTTTTCTTTGTTCAATTTCTCATGCTTGTCGGGTGGAGGGGAGAGGGAGGTCCATAAGCCAAACAATTTCCGTGTGACCTCTTTCTCTTCACGTGTTTGCTGTTAATATAGGAGGAAGAGAAGGAGAAGAGACCCGATAAACCAAAAGAAGAGAGAAAGAAAAGATAAAAAATAAAATGAGGTTTTTTGTTTTAATTATCTTATGTGGCAGATAATTGTTATTTTTTTTTGTGTCTTTATTTATTTGTCCAAGTCATTTATTTTTATTTTTTATTTTTTTTAATTGCCACAAACAATAAATTAACGTCCATCCAATTAATTTGGGAGAATGACCCAATTAATTTTTTAAAATTAGTTTAGTAGAACAATTGCATAAATTAGAAGTTGAGTGAGCTATTGCACAAAAGTGGACAACTATGGAGGGATAACTTGATAGGGATCGATCCATGAGACGTCGTCGTGGTGGATGATTCGCTATTTAGTTATTTATTATCAGTATTTATTTATTTATTTAGTTCGTGGACTTGTTATTTATTGATTTATTTTAGTATTGGGGTATTTATTTTGAGGCCAATTGTTAATGGGCTTAGGATTATTAGAGTTATTTTTTATTATAAATATGTAAGTCATGATAGATTATTGGACACACTTTGATATTGAAATTATTCAGATTATTGGTTGCTCAATACCTTTTCTCCCTCTTGCGGTCGGAAAACCCTAAGGGTATTGGTTTTCTGCGGTTGGATCACCCTTGTTCTTTTAATTTTTTTTATTGATTTACCAGTTTCAATTTATTATCTGCTCATAAATTTTTGTCCTATATCATATTGGCATCAGAGCTTAAGGTTTCTCCATCAATTTCTTAATTTTTGGGAGATTTTGGGTTTTCAAAAAAAAAAAAGAAGAAAAAATCACTGCTCATCGCTCGAGTTACTTTTCATCGCGGTACTGTTCTTTTTTTAAAAAAGAAGCTAATGTTGTTGCGTTATTTTCGAGATAGGGAGGTAACCCTAACTTTCCTAATTTAAATTAAGAAGCCTTGTAAATTACCTTTTAGCACCCCAAACTTCCGCTCTCCATTTAAATATTGCCCCACAGTTTATTAGTTTACATTTTCACCCCTATTTCTTGCATAAAGAGCCCTAAATTTTTAACATTAGCACTTTTCATCCCCCATTCTCATACTTTTTGATCAATTAAGTCCATTAAAAAAAGAAGAAAAAAGGTAAAAGTAAATATTTCATTTTGAATATTTGGATTTTCAATATTTAATCACTTATTCTAAAGCTTGTTTTGGATTTGTTCTTTTAAAATTGTATATTATTCCATTTAGTTGCATATTATTCAATTATTATTATTAGCTTTTGGGATTGGGATTGGGATTGGGATTGGGATTGGGATTGCGATTGCGATTGCGATTGTCAATGTTCTAAAAGGCGCTAGGCGGGAGGCGGGCGGCCGAGGAGGGCTTAGTGCCTAGGGGGCCTAGGCGAGATTTTTTATTTTAAGACGATTTTAATATTTTATCTTACATTTATCCAAACAAAACAATAATATAAAACAAAACAATCTTTATTTATAATAAATGTAATAAAAGTTTTTTACTTAAAGTTCAAACACATATCCATATTGCTAGTTTCAAAGTTCAAATATAAACATGCAATTGTTCAAAATTCAAACATATTTTTAACGTATTAGTTTTATTCATAAACAAGATTGCTATTAAATAATAAATTTAAAATTTTAAGAATTTAATTCAATATTAAAACTTACAAAACTACACATAAATTTAAGAATTATATTGAATTAAACTAAATATTACAAATGTATCATCATTTATATAATTTGAAGTTAGTACAAGTTCAAAAAATTACAACTATAATAAAATTATCCATTTTTGACTTGTTATTGTTCACTTATTGTTGTAATTTGATATGTTACGACCTATATTATGAATAAGGTAAATCATTAGAAAAATAAATATATCAAGATTTGGTTTGGATAGTTATTAAAAAAAAAAACTTCTTCGCCTAGACCCCGTCTAGGCCCCACCTAATTTCCTGAAAGAATTTTTTTGTTGACTTGGGCCTAGGTGAGGCGCAAGGGGGGCTTGGCGTCTAGGCGGGGCGCCAAGGGGGGGCTAGCGTCTAGGCGGGGCCTAGGCGTACCTAGGCGGGGCCTAGGCGGGGATTTTAGAACACTGGCGATTGCAATTTCATAGGCTTAGACTTGTAATTTTAATTTGCTTTAATTAAATTTCTGTATTTATCTCAGCTTTGCTCTTGCATTTGCATCATGACTACACGTACCGAAGCTGCTTTAAATTTAGGACCAATTAGTGTCCATAGTTGTACAACTTGGTTACATGAATGATATGATTACACATTTTGAACAATGACAACCTGTAGTGGAACCTCAGGGGAATAATGGGAATGGGCATGTCGAAAACACACATGTTAGGCACCATGAACATCATAATAGGTCAATGGAGTAGTATGACAAATTTCGTCAAGGTAATAATATGTTGCCGATTACATATGCAAATTTGGGGAGTTAACTCAAAGATGTAGGATCAGTGAGAGTGATAGATTGACCATTATGAAGTTCAAGAATAGGTTATGGCTTGAACTTCAATTACACATCTTGGCCAGTGGTATCAGTATCCTAGATGATGTGACGCCCCCAAAATCCGTGTATTTGAAACATCGGATTTGGTGCTCACTAGTAACTAACTACCATCCCATAATTTAATATCATTAAATATTTATAGTCTATGACATCTTACATAACCATTAGCCTTCGAGGTCTTTAACCTTAACTTACATCATTACATATGTAATTTATAATAATCTCCACTAAATTTAATACATCAGTTTAATAATACAATTTAATACCACAAATTTTCTTTTTATTCTTTCTCTTTCTCTCTGCCTTTTCCTTTATCTGTACCTGACACTTCAACTTTAGTTGAAAAACAGTAATATAGCAAGGGTGAGCAACAAATTTGCTCAGCAAGTATATGATAGTTCAATGAATAATATCTGAAGAATAGAAAGAAATAACTGTTAAGGATCTTCAACAATTAAATAATCAATAATTGTGAAGCAATATGAATAATTAAGAAATAAAATGATTTATCAAGTATCAAAGCTTAACATCATATTGAGTGGTCATAAGGACCGTGAACTCTATACCATGTTCAACATTTACAAAGAATGAGAACTCTCCAAAATTTGTTTAACAATCACACAGACGGATAAACTCTCCAAGGGTACTTTAAGGGATCAACCTATTGTAACTTATGTTTTTCATAACATTTCTCCTACGCATATAGCATCAAGCCGGTTACCCGAAAAAATATCCCCCACTTTGGGATTGTTCATCTCAGTTTAACATTTAAATTCCGCACCAAAACAATTTGGATTTGATTACTTTCAATTATCTCCAAAGAATTATTTATTAATTCGAAAATTATAACATCAACTTTGTCGAAACAACTTTAAGAATTCAAAGCATTTCAATAATAAAACAATTCTTCAAATGCATAATTGCGAAATTTTTTCACATATAACTAAAATTAAAAGACTTGCACGGAATACTAAATTTGCACAATTTAAGGAAAACTTGTCATTACTTTGTAAACCTCCCCCAGCTAGGTTAATATCCTTCTCCAAATAATTACCTACAATATCCATAAGGATTTATTTCCATTAAATTAACTATTATTATTAATAGTTACTATCGGTAAATTACCGTTACTAACTTCGTTATTTTTTCTTTTGACTAACATTTAGTCTTAAACGTCCCCACATCATTGACATAAAATGTCTAATTAATGCTTGTTTAAGCTCATCCGTCTCATTTTAACACGTTTTAGCCGATAACTTATAATATTGAATTTACGGCTTTAGATTAATTATTATTTCTTGAATTTCCTTAACCCTAATTTCTCCATTAGGCCTCCTTAACCATTTTATTATTTTTCATCCTCCTGGCACCACTTAGTTAATAATATTTTACACGTAAATCTGATTTAACATATTTTTCCAGTTTTATTTAGTATTTTTAAAAAGGGTCATTTCTGTCCAAAATAACCCAATTCATTAAAGTTCGAGATTAATTCCAAAAATTACAAAACTTGGACAGTATGCCCTCTATATCAGAGGGTACTCCCAGTTTAAATTTTATGTCAAGATGAGTTATAACTCCAGTTATCACAGTTTCAATTTTTTCAAAACCTAATTTTTGTTTAGTCATAACTCACTCATTTTTTGTCCGTTTGAGCTCATTTTTAGACAGGGTGTTCCTGTTACCATATGTTATCAGACAGACCCCAAAAGGCCTTAATTTATTTCACAAGCTAAAGGCCCGAATATGTCCCACGATAATTTAGGGCCATAGGGTTTTTCACTTTTCCAAGTATTTCCTACCTTACTAGAAAATTCGCCAAAAATCATACACAGAATTTTAAGTCCGTTCTTTTTGCAGTGTTTAGACGACTCATAGACGCATCCAACGCAACAAACTACACTCAAAAATACCTCAGACACTAGGGCCATGTTTGTTTGCAAGGATTATAATCTCAAGACTATTAATTCCTAGTTACGTGTTTGTTTTTTATGGGATTATTCATGGGATAACTTGAAATAATCCCGTGTTATGTTTGTTTTTTTCGGATTAATTAAAGCATTGGATTAAAAAATATCGTTTGGACTATTATACCCTTACCAATAATAACATTTTAAACTTATTTATACATAAAAATAATAATATTATATTTACTGATTATATATACACCCCACCCCCTACCCCCCCCCCCCCCCAAATAAATAAAGGTGCATATTTATCCAAATTAAAATTTAATGAATAATGTATATTTTGGGTAATGACAAAACTAGCATGTTTTAATTTGATACTCCTTTTACTACAATTTTGTTTGCAATTGTCATTTGTCTTCATCTCATTCAAATTGTTGGCAGCTTATGAAATATTAAATTTTGTTTAGCACATACTTTTGGGTAAATGATGTGATTATTAGGAATTTTAGAATTAAATTATTGTGGAATTGTTATGAGAATGGTGAATTGGGTACATTGATGTTTTAGCTTTTAGTGTACATCAGTGAAAACTATTGTTTCATATGTTAAATTTACAGTTGACTGTTAAATTTGCAATGTTTATGATTTTTATTACATTTTGTTGGTGTATTTTTGTGTTTATTTATGGCAATGTTGAATGGAAGAAAATGTAATGCTGATTAATACTACCTTTGTCTGGTAAAGAGAGTTTTTTAAGTTGATTTTTTTACAAGTATTAAAGTTTGACCTTTTTTATTGTAAAAATTGTGCCTAAAAGTGTGATTTATGTAAGTTTTAATATTTAAGAAAATCAGCAACATAGTTTTTGTTAGTTAATTTTTCTTTTTACTTAATATTAAGATGTATTTTTTATTGTAAGAAATTATACCGTGTGTTTTTATAAATTTTTATATTTGAGAAAACTAATTAACTAAGTTTGTAGGGGTTATATTTTCTTTTCACGAGTGTTATGATTGTCTTTTTTTTTAATTGTTAATATTATGCCCACATGTATTTTATGAAAATTTTAATATTTGAGAAATATAATTATCATAAAGAGTAAGATTGTATTTGACTGTTGGAAGGAATACCTGTGAAAGTGTGTTGTTTAATACACAAGTTCATGATTCAATTAACTGAATCAATTTAAATGAAAGTGAATTGCATTCAAATATATATTTAGAGGTTTTACCGGTCATCAAAATCTGAAGGTATACTACATCAGGGGCAATGAATGTTATATTTTGTTAATAAAAGGGTACTAATTGTTAGTTAAAAACTAGAGGGGTAGTGGTGAGTATCATTGTGATTATATGTAGGGGGAGTGTCACTGTATTTTACTCTATTATTTGCTACTAGTGGTAATATTTCTGCATTGAAAGTGGAACTTGTACAATTTGTTGTAGTATCATAATCTCAAGCTTCTAATATTTGCAATTTTATTATCTTTATGTGGCAGGGTTAGTGTCAATTTTGGGAAAGAACCATTCGTTTTCGATCTTAAGGTAAAATATTTATTATGTCCCATCTTCTTCAGTTCTTCATCATCGTCATATTTATTATGCTGTTCTACCTTTTACTTTCACCCTTTGCTTTTGCAGCCCCCTAATTCCCTTAAAGAAATATACTCTCTTTCATAAATTAATGGTTATTGTATACTTGTAGAAGACGCAAAGACTTCTAACGCCACCTTACTTTACTGTTGTTGAATACATAGCTCAGGTTTTATTTTTTTTGTTAAACATTGCTCAGGTTTTATAATTAATTGACACCCTTTATGTTTCCTTAATTTTTTTTATCATGCATAAATAATTTCCTTGATATTGTTACGATCTCTCTTTGAATTAATGTTACTTGTATGAAACTTTCGAATCTGAATATACTAATTGTTAAAGAAATTAAGCCCCCTTGTAATTTCTTGTAACTTTTTATTAGGCATATGAAGCACAAGAAAGAACCAAGCAGCAAATGACTATTGAGAAAATAACGATACCACCGAATGCCAGTAATGGGTATGTGAAAATATCAGAGTTAGTTTTCTTCTAAATTGAGATTTATCTGGAATGAGGTGTGTTTGACATTTGTAGTTTAAGAACTTAAGCATAAATTGTATAACTGGATTTAATGGTTTCGATCATTAGCATGTGTAAAATTCCTTCCTGTACAGTGAAATAACAAATTGTAAAATTGTTTCTCTGGATGCTACAATGGATATGAATGGAGAGCATATTATTATATTTTTCCTTTTCATTTTAGAATTCAACAGTCAAAAGCTTAAAGATTGATTTCAATATTCCTACTGGCAAAAACCGCGGTGTCAGCATAGTGTCTTGACTCTTGCATGGCTTAATAGTGTATTTGGTCATCAAGTTACTTAGATGTAGTGACAAATTGCTGATTATTACACAGGGCTCGTACTTTATTTATTCCATATTGACAAAGGCCTTCTGATACGGGACATACTTTAAACTTTTCAAAGCCTATATTCTAGACTGCATTTATGATGTGCTAACAATGTTGTGTAACTTCATAAGGAAACATATTACATGCTTTGACTTTGTACCTTAGACTTTGATGTTCTACATTGTTACCAGTGCCTGATGTTAAGCATGTAATAATTAAAAGACCCAGCTAATTCCTTCAAAATAGGTCTTTCAATCCTGTTGCATTTGTACGTAGAAGAATGGGATTGACTTTTACCTGAATGTTAGAAATTAAAATTTTCTGAATGTTCCCATGCAAATGCTCTCTGTTAGACGAGAAGAGTGGGAGGCTGAGGATTTATCTTTGCTATTGCCTTCACTTAATTCTTCCTCTTTTTTATCCTCACCAGATAGAAAACAATGAAGTTTGGGCCAGTGACATTTTTTCCTTTCAAGTCCGATTTGTTCACTCTCATAACAGGCTTCCTCTTGAGTCTTGCATTTGTAAAGTTAAATTCCCTTTAAAATCAAGGTTTTTCTTTGATGCCTAACTCTCAAGCACTTCGACACTAATAACTTAGTGCAGATGAAGAGTCCATATAAGAACTAATCTCGGAACTGGTTTGTTTTGTATCCATATATATTTGAATCTGATGAACTTTTGTTTATCTGTTGTCTTACATTTGAGTGGGTTGTGGAATGGGTTTTTGAGGAAGCTTTGGTGTTTCCTTCATCTCTGAAAAGATTGGTAGGAGAAAGTATGGGAAAATTTCTGGCACACTGCTTTTCTGATCCTCTGGTCCCATTTTGGACTGAAAGTAACAAAGCCAAACATAGTACCCTTCTTTCCCTTAATTATGGATAGGATGTTTTTCTGTTGGTCCACTTGGGCGTCACCTATTAAAGGAATTTCTGTTTCAGTTCTCACTTCTCAATAGAGATTATCGGCCCTTTCCTTTATTAGGAAATTCTACTTTTCCCCCACATGTTTCTAGTTTGGAGGACTCCTAGTCCTCTCCTCAGTGTCTCAGCTTTCTCTTCTTTCTTAAAAGATTTGTTCATTTATCTAAAAGAGAATAGGGGAACAGAGGGAAGGAAATGGGACCAAGTGGACGAAGAAGAAAAAAAGGGATGGATTAGAAAGAGAAAGGGGAACAGTAGAGGTGAAATCAACATTTTTCCCTCTTCATCTGTATTTTACTCAAGCAAACATAAAGTGGGTGAAAGCAACTTACATTCTCTGGAGATATCTTTCTCACCCTCCTACCTTCTCTGATTTCCATTTTCCATCTCTCCTACAAAAGGGTATAATGCTTTATCAATTCAATGCTAAATATTATTAATCAACAGAAGTCATTTATTGTCATGACCAAGCCCCAAATTTGTAAGCCTTGTTCATGTTTAAGATTTATTATAGACTTCTAATGGTAATATACGTGCTGCATTAAAGTATATTTCTGATCTGAAATAAATTAATTGTTTTTAGGTGTATTTACTTTTACTAATAATGTAGTGTGAAGATTCCACGAGTATGTACTGTGTATCCTGGGTTCACTTTTGTAAACTTTGAATCATCCCTGCTCTCGCTATGGTTTGACTATTTATGCATTTATTTTCACATTTAGTTCAAATTTGGACAAAAAATGGCAAAGATTAATTAAAATTGTGCATATGCAAAAATACAAGAACATGTCTGGAAGCTTCTATCTAAGTTTGCATTTCAAAGAAAGGTTTAGAAGTTAAGTTTTGAGGACAATCCAACTGAGACCAATCAAACTTACTAAGTTCACTTAGATTTTTGTTCAATTTATTACAAAATGAATACATCTCTGTTTCAAAATTTAAGCGACTATCATATGAATTGGTTTAGCTAATTGTATGCATGATTCTGTTCAGAAGTTGGGAAAAATGACTGTTGCTCATGTGGAAGTTGAATTTGGCCAATCTGAGTTGTGGCAATCTGATTTCCTGTGATTGTGTAGTGTTTAATCATTCACTAGTCAGTAATATTCCATAGCATTTTACTGCTAGGTGTTACTTTCAAACAAATCTGATTTTCTTGTGATATTTTCCTATTTGATTTACATTTAGAAATTTTAACTTGTAGAAGATTGGTTCTGATGTAGGACAGGTTGACTAGGGAGTTCTAATAGTTGGGTTTTCAGTATTTGGTGGGTAAAAGTTAGGAAAATATGTTATACTTTAAGGTTTACAGAAATGGTAGTGATGAAATAAAGGGTGGCGGCGGTGAAATATGATAGGATGGCTGTTGGGGTGCTTTGATTATTAGCAGGGATAGTGGTTCTTTAAGAGTTTCTAGGGCTGCAAGAATTAAAACATGAAGGAGGAGACTCATAGCTATAGGCTTCCTAGTTGGGACTATTTATAATTTAGTTTGGATCTTACTGAGAGTTGTTGAAGGCTTTAGATTGCATAATATCAAAGAACAAGGAATTATCAGGAATCACTCATATTTTTATATTAATCACATTTTTTTATGATAAGTTCATAGGCATCACATTAATGAGTTTTTATTGATAGGTAAACAATTCACTATAAACTAAAATGTGGTGAACTCGAGTCCACATGAAGTATACAGAAGAAAGTGGGAATAAAACTCACTTATCCCCAAGAAGAGAAAAGGCCTAAACAGAGAGAGCCCCTCCAGATATCCACCTACATTAGGCCCCTAGAGCAAACTCTCACAAAAAGTCCACAAAATGCACATCAGAACCAGGGAACACTTCATGCACCCAGAAGAATAGAAGACTAAGGAAAAGAAACCGAAAGTTTTCAATAGATCTTTGCGACAAAGTACATCAGTATTCTTATTATTCCTTAAGGTCCACCATTATAGCTATGTGAAAGCAGGTCATGCCTCCTTTGCAATTCCTTCCTAAATGTCACTCGTCTCCACACTTGAAGCATCTCACTGGCTGATCTTGGTATCACCCATGCTAAGCCACACTATAAGAACACCTCACTCCACAAACTTTGTGCAACCTCACGTTGGAGGAGCAAATAATCTACTGTATATAGCAGATGACACGAATGAGCAAGCCTGCTAGTACTAGTGAGGGTATTAATAGTAAATAACTACGAAAGCAGTACTGAATATATAGATAGATGTGTAGTCCAGTATAACCTGTGATTCCTGGGACACTAAATATAGGAGCTGATGTAATAGTGTAGGAAAAAGGAATATTATGATGAATGAAAATCTGAATATGGTGAGCTCATTTTGAGTCTGCACAAATTTTCCCCCTCCCATTCTTTTCCAATCTCAGGTTCTATCTTCTTCAATCTAGTTTTAACCCTAATTTCTACGGCATCTCTATCTTAGTTCTCTGTATTCTCTTCTCTGTGCTCAGGTCCTCAGGATCACCCCAAAGGTCCCGACTCCCGACACCTATCCCCAAGGAGATGTCTCTCTTTTGAAGATTGTCTTGTGCAAAATTTTCCCCAAAAGCATCACATCTAAAAGTTGGAATTCATAAAAAAAATTAATGTGTAATTACTACAAAAAAATCTCTTTTACTTGATCTCTGTTTATACAAAGCTTTATGTAAGCTCGAAGCCTAAACAAACTTACATTAACTAGAAAACCTGTACTTGTTAAATCCAGTTATGAAGACCCTTTAACCCTTTAACCCATATCTTATAAAGATAAGACTCATGAGTCAACTGTTATTAAATTTATCCAGCAGAATAGGAAAAATAAAATTTTGTTCAGTAAATAAATATATTAACTAATATAATACTTAATATTAGCATATTAAATTTCCAAACGCATATAAAAAGACTAAAAGAGTCCTTTAGGCCTAAATTCCAAACTGGCACGGTAGGACCCAAATGGGTTATCTAGCATGTTCAATTCCAGGGTTTGACTTTGAAGCATCATCTAGCATGTTTAATCTAGGGTTTCAACTTTGTTTTGATTTCTTTGTATGGTAGTCTATTTATCTTTTTCAGCCTCTTTCTCACTTCTTTTTTTTGTGTTTGGTTCCCAGAATCGTTCGTTCCTACTTACTACACTATGGATATGGAGAGACACTCAAGTTATTTGATGAGGCTAGTGAAAGTGCTGTTCCTCCTATTTCTTTAACTCAAGAAAATGGCTTCAATGAGCAAGACAGTGCATACGCATTAAAGGAGAGACAGATTCTGCGCCAGGTACGAAATTTCCTCTAAAGTAGAGAAAGACATGGGTAACATACGGGTAATTTATCTGTTGTAAAGGACTTGGGCCCATAAAATTGGGTAAACTTCTGTTCTAGGGAAAATCACAGTTCAGACTCGTTTTTTTCCGCCCAAGTTTATTAGTATTTTAATTTCCCAAACAGGGAGTCAAAGAAACTTTAATGTTAGTGTTGTGTAAACGTCTACACACATTTTTTTACTGATTACTCTGATCAAGATCAGTTTTGATATTTAGATGGTTTTAGAAATTCCAGTCTGTGGGATCAGTGGATTTTTGACCTGAGAGATTATTGTTTAGTAGCTTTCTATGCCCCTATACCCATTTAATAAGGTTTGTCCTGCCTCATTCCTATATCCTGGAAATTTGTTCAAGCTTTACTACTTCCATCTGTCAATTAGAAAATTAAGCTGTGAAAGAACACGACTTGCCTCTAAATTACTGAAGGTGGGTATTATTCATCGAACAAGGACTTTGACCAAGTTTTTTCTCTCTTGTCCTATTAAAGCTTGAAGCACTTGCCCTTTTATAAACGTTATGAAAATCCTTACACATTCTACAAAGCCATGAAAGTCTCTGTAATCAGACCAAGAAGAAATCCCTTATTCCTTTCCAGCAAAATTTTGTTCCCGAAGCTTGTACAGGAATGTTTCATTGTACTTGTCCTACATGGCCGTTTGTCATTTGTATTGTTTAATAATTTGCGGCCTTTAAAATAATTAACTTTTTTCTGTAAATGATAGACTTCGACTAAGAATTATCTTTTTTTGCTTGTGCTGCAGCTCATAAGGAGCGGTAAGATTGATGATGCCTTCGGTAAACTAAGAGATAGTTATCCTCAAATTTTTCAGGTGGAAGGTCTTGATCCCTATATGTTGTTCGTTGACTCATTTATAAATATAAACATAAAGATGTTTCTGTGTGTATGTATATTGCTTCTCCATTCTCATGGTATCTTTTTCATTAGCTCATGTCTAATATTAAGCAAACTCTACGTCACTAATTTCTAGTTTAGTTTCTTGTGAATATTATTTTTCAACCCTCATCTCCATATTCTGTCCATTGTATCTCCCACAGATTTAAGTGAAAAAACCAAAAACAATGAGAAAACGGAAAACAGAAATTGGTTTCTAGAGATAAGCTTAGATCAGAAATATCGTCGCAAAAAAAGAGAGGGCATCTGGAAACAAAGAAGGGAAATATCACCACGTAATATTGAATTCAAATATGTTATGCTATGTGGAGTGTCTTGTGCATCTGTTTTTTCTCGTTTCTCATTTGGTTCAAAACTTAAATTAGGATCTTTGTCTACAGTTCTGGATTACTTTTCCATGCATTCTTAGTTATGTACCCCTCTTCCATTGAAGCGAGGGCCCTCCCAAAACAAGAGGAGGAAAAAAAAATTAAGAAAGAAGCTGCAGAGATCAATCTTCTTTTAATGAACGTTCCTATCCTCCAAGTCTTTGACAAGTTCCGCTCTCTGCAGGATGATACATCAGCTACGTGTTTCCTGCTTCATTGTCAGAAATTCATTGAACTGGTTCGGGTAAATGTTCTTTTTTGTTAGCTTACTTGTTTATATATATATAATGAAAATTTCAAGCTGAATGCTTTATCTTTGATAAGGTTATGGCTTTTTTTAGGAGAATAATTATAGTTGAACTTACGTGTGTTGGTTTCTTCAACCTGTTTGCTTTTGTTAAAATATCTTTGAGTTGAATATTGAAATAAGATATGGAAAGTATTTTATGTAGTCTTTAGAAAACACAATAATGAAAATTAGGTGATAAAATGTCTCGGTTATAAGGCTGCATTTTGCGCAATGCTTTAATTAGTGACCAACTCAGCTTTCAGTTTGTAGATCCAGTTTGATTAGCGTAAATTAAATGATCGTGATCGGCCAAAAGGATTGATGTTATACGTGAACAGATGCTTACAAACAGCTAGGAATCTGAATACTGCAGAAACTAATTATCGGCATTCAGTAAATGTAATCTGGAGCCGATTATTAAACCCTACTCGATATTATGATCATCTATTTGTAATTGACTATTAGAATTGTCAAACATGACATTACCTTATCTAGGATATGCGACAGGAATGCATCTCAGATGCTGTGATCTTAAAATCATTTTATTCGTGTTAACTTCTTTGGATTTGTGTGAACTAGTGGACCTGTCGGTCGTATCACTTCCTTCCACTTGCCTTACAAGGACCTACAACATATCGTCTTTATGCCTTTAGTTCACAAATTAAGGAATCCTAGAAAAGATCGATTTAGACTCCCTCATATTGGTTTCTGGTCCACTCTTTTAGGTTCTGTTGGGAGACTTTTAATTGCTGGATGAGTTATAATTGTCCTGGAAATATTACTAGTTGATTGGGAAGATCTTGAATAGCAGGATGAACTTATGTGCAGGTTGCAAAGCTGGAGGAAGCTGTTTTCTATGGAAGGAGCGAATTTGAAAAGTTTTACAAATTGGCAGAGTATGAAGATCTACTTAAGGTAGTAAGAAACTTTAACTCTTAAGCAGATATGCTTTGTGGAATGAGCATACTTCTGCTTTTCAAATTCCATTTTAGTTGCAAAGTGGTGCCGAGTGATCAAAACCCACCAAGTATTTACTAGGCACAGAAAAAATTAATACACCTTAGTCTTTGTTTTATTTCAGCTTTGTGCTGCTGTAGAACTCCTCATGCTTCCTTTTATGTAGCAATTTTCTTCCTAATTAAATTTGCTTTATCTCATTCAAAAGAAAATTTTCATTTGTTTTTTTTTTGAATTATCAAACTTGCAATTTAGCACTATTCCAAGTGTTCATAAACTCCAGCATTATTAAATATAAGTAATCCAATCGCTGGTATTTATTTTCTAGTAAAATTGTATATTAGATCAAGCATTTGTAGTTTGTACAACTAGAATTAGAATTTTTCTGTAGTGTAGTTAAGTGTAGTTCATAATGAACTTGAAAGAAATTGAAGATACACTAATGGTTTTGTCTAGTTGGGCCTAACATGGAAATAGACCTCTTAATTAATAAGAAACATTATTGTATAGTAGTTTAGAACCTGATAATAATAAATTTACTTTTTATTTTGTACTAAAATTTTGTAACTAGCTCTTTCTCCTTCTCTCTCTAGGATTGTGCTGCTTTATTGGCCTATGAACAGCCGCAGAAATCATCAGTTGGATATCTTCTTGAAGAATCACAGCGAGAAATTGTGGCTGATGCAGTTAACGCCTTGATCTTGTCAACAAATCCGAATTTAAAGGACACACATAGTTGCTTGCAATCATATCTTGAGAGGTTACTCGGGCAGCTAACTGCTTGTTTCTTGGAGAGGAGGTCATTAAACGGTGATCAAGGCGAAGCATTCCATATCCGCAGAATACTAGAAGGTGAGGTAAGAAGGGTTTAGTTAATTGATACATTATTGGCACCTCTCATCTTTCCCCATGTTAATATGTCCAGCTGACATCTTTTGAAGGACTTTGTAAGTGATAAAAGTTTCTTTTTGCATCCCATGTAGTTGGTAGAAGTCATCTGTATCTTTTATTTTTATTTTTTTGGGATTTACCATAATGTTTCATTTCTAAGAATTAAGGACAATTTGTATTCTTAAGAATTAAGCTCTGGAAGATATTTGTAGTGACAGACCCATATTGTATTCTTTTTTCGTGTAGTTCCTGGGAATTTTCCGAATGATATTTGTAGCTCCCTTTTTGCCACACCCAGGAGTGAGCATTCGGTTATTATCCGAATCTAATAAACATTTCGGTTATAACCGAAAACTGGAAAGACATTGTTTTGAATATCCGAACAATTAACCTGGAAAGACACTTTTTTGAATATCCGAACAATTAACCGAAATACATGATAACCGAATAACTGAATTAACTATTCGGTTAATAACCGAATTTAATAGTTTACAACCCTTCCTAACTTAACAGTACACAGTGACATTAACATCAGTGTTTACAAAATATATATTTGCCAAACATATATTACAAAAGATTAACAGCAGACAACTGACAACAACATCAGTGACTACAGGAGCAAATGAGCAATCAACAACATGCAGCCAACTGAGTCAAGTCCATACAGCAACAGCCAACAAGTCTAAATCCTAAATCCTCAGTCTCATAGTCTCAACAGTTCTTGCATTATTTGCCATTTGCCAAACTGCAATGAATAAAAAAGAAAAAGAAATTACATCAGTTGCAATTCCACATAATATTCAACAATAATTTTTACCCCAATACAACTTTCTGACCGCAGGACCAGGTTATCATCACCATAATCCAACTCAAGATTTTGACCCCAATAAAAAAAGGGTCAGAATTGGACATTTGATTTGGAAAATGATATAATCATTACAACTTTATATTTTATCCATCTTTTTTTGGCTTTTCCCTACATAAGATGAGATGAGATGAGATGAGATGAGAAGAATTAGAGAACTGAGTTGGCCCAAGCTTTGTGCATTGAGTATGATCTTTTTTTTACAAAGCTTTGTGCATTGAGTATGATCTTTTTTTTACAAAGCTTTGTGCATTGTGAATTCCGTGGAGAATAGTTTTTTTAAAAAAAAATATTTTATTTGTTTTTACAATATCCAGCGATTTAACCCACATCTTGTATCTGTACCTGTATTCCCAACATCACATACACATACACAAGCTAACAATATGGCCAATAACATGAATTACAATTACCAAGACCGACAATATGTCAAAAACCAACCAATTGAGAAGTAAAAAGGTCAAAAAGGTCCCATTAATCTAAACTAAATTATATCAAACATCTCATTAAGCTAAATTAAACTAAATGTCAAACCGCAACAAAACCAAAGTAATGACAAGGTTTAAACTACAATACATCAAAAATAATGTAAACTAAAAAATAATGTAACTCAGAATGTAAACTAAGTCAAAAATAATGTAAACTAAGTAAAGTTAGTAGAGCCCCCGGTGTGAGGAGGGTCATCGAGCGGGCGTCGACGCTGCTCTGGAGTATGAAAATCTCCATCATCGTCATCTCGCTCGTGAGTCCGCTCGTCACCCTGTTGATATAATATAATGTAACTCATTAGTCCATATATATGATTCAGTTAAAGATAACTAAATAAAAATTAAATAACATGCAAAATATATATTTGAATTTAAAACGAATAGTATACCTGAGCAGTCGAGCGCTGACTTAACATAGGCCCAAACTCGTCCTCGACTAAGGTAACCACCATTCGAACAATCTCGTCGCGTATCGCGGACCACTTCTCCGAAGGGATACCCGTACTCTTGGCGGTGGCACCAGCTGCAACGTCCTGCGCAAGCTGATGGAGGCGAGAACGGCTGGGCAAGTCCTGACGATGGAACATTGGATCGGTCTCAAACCTCTCTGACACCGCAGCCATAACACGCTGGAACAAAGCATCGTCTAAGCCAGCGCCCGTATGTGATGGTCCCACGGGGGCTCCCCGACGCAGACGCTGGCTAGTGCCTACAAAAATAAATATAACATGAATAATAATATAAGTTTACTTTATTCATAAACAAGAAATAAACTAAAAATATTATATCTCCTCGCAGTGTATAGGCTGGTATCATCGTTAACCCCAACACTCGATACCGGCGGGTAGTACTAGTGGGAGTATCCTGAGACGCGACCCAAAGAGTCGTCTCCTCGTCCTGAGATAAACTAATCTCGGGCAGAGGGACGGTGGAATCTAACGTCTTAGCATCGCCCCTAGCAGCCTGCATCTCCGCTATACGCTGGCTGCGGAGCTTCTCAAATCGCTCCTGTAATTTGATATATGTACATGTGAGTTTTCTTGGTATCATTATATAAATTACGTAATATTATCCTAAATAATATTTATTATAGTAAATGTATTACCCAGATAGCTAAGGTCTGCTTTGGAGACATCGTCGACCAAAATGAGAACCCTTCTATGTATGGACTCATCAATTTCATCCTCTGATTCTGTCTCTTTCTCTTCTATATCAATTTCTTCCTCAGTATCATCTTTTACCATCACATAGGGACCGACAACCACATCTTCCTCCACTTCGTCAACATCGAGTACGTCAACGACATCATCAACCAACACATCGTCATCATATAGCACAACGTGGCTGGGATTTCTAACTTGTTCTTGCAACGGGTCATCCGTTCCAGACAGATTAGTACCATCAAATGACCGAGTCTTCATTGTCACAACTGTATACCAGGGGGTTCTATAATTTACGACATTAGGGGCATAGTACACTTGAGTTGCTTTGCTTGCTAACACAAATACGTCATCAGACTGTAAATTCGATTTTATATCTACTGTGACGATTCTATTACGATCAACTTTAACACCCTTTCATAAAGATCAAACCAAATGACACTTAAATGTAACGACCTTTTTTAGCCCCTGGATAATTGAGCACAACCACTTCTTTTAATCTTCCATAGTAATTGGACTTAGAATCTCCATAACAACTTCCCAACACGACAACGCCAGAGTTGACTGATGTCAATTCATTCAAGTCATCAACCTTGAATCTATACCCATTCAAGATACAACCTGGAAATGAACTAACGAGTTTATACGGGCCTAAAATGACATCTCTAAAACGCTCATAAGCGTTCTCTTCTTCGACCATTCTCTTAAACCACTGTTGAAAATTGTCATTAGCGAATGCTTCCATCTGTGATGTAGTCAACCTCGGGTTAGAAGCATGCGATTACAATTCGAATGCGCTGCGTATAATAATATGGCAATTGTTTAATTGTTGATTAAGGTAAGAAAAATCATTTTCAACTTGAAATTATACATACTTGATGTACGACGATACTTCAGGCATATTCAGAAGCACGCATGCAGATACAATCTTTAAATCTTTATCGGTTAGGTAAGTCGTCGTCTCATGTCCAAATGGTTTGGCCGGATAAGTGAATACAGCCAACTCATCAGCACGCGTTTGGGGATTGACGCCGACCTCATTCCGACTTAGGCGATTGTGCTTCGTTGAGACTACATCGTCAAAGTATAGCGAGCAAAAGTTAACAAGCTCTTCCTCCGTATAGCGTTCAGCAATAGAACCCTCTACACGAGATTTGTTTTTAACTTTCTATTTTAATCGACGCATATACCTGAAATATGACAATATATCGGCTAAAACAAATATTTAGGTGATGATTATAACACAATGTAAGTAAGGTAATAAAATGAGTAAACAGTTCGGGCTCGATTCGTACTCGCTCAACTAAAAGTTCGATTCGAGCTCGACTCAAAATATAAATGAGTCAAATATGAGCAAATTTTAAAGTTCGATAAATTACTCAAACCTCCTCAAATTGTAATTTTCTATTGAAACTCGGATCATATTCGTTCGAAAAGTTCAAACTGCTCGGGCTCGATTCGGAATCGTGCTCGACTCGGTAGCTAAATGAGCCTCAATCAAACCTTATTTTATACTCGATAAATTTTGTAAACCAAATCTGAGCAACTCAATACTCGGATCGACTCGATTCGTTTACACCCTTAAATGTAAGTGATATTACCTCTCAAAAGGTTACATCCATCAATATTGCACCAGTCCTCCAAGCTTAAGTTCATATGGCATATGAATATGAAAATGCTCCATCAAGTCAAAGAACCCAGAAGGTAAGATCATTTCGAGCTTACACATTGTCAACACTATATTTTTCTCCATCTGCTCCACATCACTATACCTTATAACAGTTGAGCAAATGTCCCGGAAGAAATTTGAAAGTGCGGTAATGGCATCATTAATATTCCTCGGTAATACTTCACGAAAGGCAATTGGAATCCTCTCTCACTGCAGTCATGCTCATTGTTGAAAGTGCAGGGTATTATCCTTAAGTAAGAACTCCCTGAAAATAGAAAACAAATCATTGAATCCTCTCTCACTGCAGTCATGCTCATTCTTGTAGTGTAAAAGCTTCGTCAGTGCAGAAAGCCCGGTGTTCTTGTCGTGTTCAGGATACAATGGGGTCCCTGATTCAGATATCATCTTGTAGAAAGCAGCTGCTGAATCATTTGGCTTTTGTTGATCAGCACTGCTTAACGCATGCTCATTTTCAGCCCAGTCAATATTCATAGGGTCATACGCATCTACCAACTTCTCCACGACATCATAGTTATCTAACTGGTCTACAATACTGTCTGACAGTTCTCTAAACTCAACTGATTCCCCATGATGAATCCATACCAAATACCCATCCACAAACCCACGTGAATATAAGTCAAATTTCACTTCATCGGCAGTCTTCCATATCATGTTCTTACACTTGAGACACGGGCATCTCATCTTTTCGTTCAGATCATCAACATGTTCTATTGCTTTGTTCATAAAATTGGACACCCCATCACGATATGCATCAACTAATCTCCTCCTATCAATCTTTATCCTACGGTACATCCAACTCCAGTCGGCATCCATCTTTAATTGAAGAAAATACCCAATTAGATCAAGAATAATCATGAATGTGGTCCAAGCATGAATTTAATTTACCTAGTTTATATCTCCACTCTACAGGGGTTAGGCTTCTATCCCGTTCCTGGATACGTCTCCTCACTAGTGCCAATCTTAAGCACGTTTATACTATTTTCAGAAATTTTTAGCAGCACCTCCCCATGGTCTCCAAGTACACGAAATAGACCAAGAAAACTTAGTCTAAGTATGCACTCAGAGAACATGTAGAGACACCAGCTGAAAGTTCCTCAAAATTTATAAAAACGCACCATGTGCTTTTTGCAAACCTAACCTAAGTGAGAGACATAACATCTAATAAATGATCCCAGGCGGGGACTATTCGACATTCACTCCTAATGAGTGAATGTCGAACGGGTTTCTAAGTTGACACCTCCATTTAATTTTATTTAATTGTATTGCATCCCAACTAAACAAATGCTACTTAGTTATTAATTATATTTAATTTTATTTTGATTTTATTTAACTAAGTAAGTGCTACTCAGTTTAATTGTATTTATTTTGTATTATATTATTTTAAATTAAATTAAGTCAATTTTTTATTGAATTTAATTTAATTTAACTTAATTTAATTTAATTTGTATTATCTTAAATTAAATCATATTTTTATTTTATTTTATTTTAAATAAAATTATTTATTTTATTTTAATTTAATTTAATTTAATTTAAATTTATTTGTATTATATTATATTATAATATTTAATTTATTTAAATTTTATTATCTTAAATTAATTAAATTTAATTTGTATTATATTATATCATATTTTTATTTTATTTTATTTTATTTTAAAATAAGTAAATGTTACTTAGTATATTTTAATATTAGAAACTAATTATATTAATTATTTAAATTAATTAAAATGAAGTAAGTAACATTTAATTAAATTAAATTAAATTAAATTTTAATTTTAATTTTTTTTATTTTTTATTAAATTAAATTATTTAATTTATTCTAGTTTAATATTAATTTTATTTTATTTATTTGTTCAATATAATATATTAAATTAAAATTTCATTTTTATTTTATTTTATTTTGTATTACATTATAATATATAATTTATTTTTATTAAATTATTTTATTTTAATTAAATTATTTTACATCTATTAAATTATCTTAGTACTAATTAAGAAACTAAGTAAATTCTATTTATATTATTTTAATATTGGGAAACATAAGAAATATATACACATGTACAATGCCTCCAAATTTTGTAATTGATTAATTTTGACAGAAATTCGGTCGAGAATTCCGTCGGAAATAACAAATATACCTACTGCTAAGCTATACCTAAACATAATCCAAATTTTATCAAACCCAAATTGCAGTCAAACCCAAATTGCAGTATAATTATCATCAAACCCGATATTGCAGTATAAATATCAAACCCAAATTGCAGCATATCAAACCCAAATTGCAGTAAATATCAAACTGAAATTGCAACATATGAAGCCCAAATTGCAGCATTCCAAACCCAATTTGAACAATATTATAATCAACCTCAACATCTCAACGATTAATAACAAAATAAACCCTAAATTATATATCAAACCCAAATTAAACTACAATTCAGCCAAGTTCATCAGTTTCATATATAATAAAATAAATTAAACACTAACACAGCCAAACACAAAATCAGTGGCTGACATATAAACCGTAACCCTAACACAACTGAGTTGAAGTTTGAAAATTACCTCACTTGATCGAAATGTCAGAGACAAAAGAGAAGAGAAACTGCTAACCACTGCCGGAGGGGAGGAGAAGGCTGCCGGAAATCTAGGGTCATCGCTGGAGGGAGGAGGGGTGGTCGTTGGAAAGAGGAGGGAGGAGAGGTGGTTGCAGGAGCAGAGAGAGATAATGAGAGAGGGAGTAGCTGCAGAGAGAGAGTGAGAGAATGAGGGAGTGAGGAGAGAGATAGAGAGAAATGAAATGAGGGAGGCGCTGAAGAAGACGCTGCTAATTAGGTTTAAAAACTTATTCTCGACGGAATTCCGTCGAAGTTAGTTTAGTCGATCTTAGCGTACTTTCGACGAAATATTTCGTCAAGGATAACACATATTACGTCGAGTTTAAACTCACGCTGGCGGGAAAGCTTTGGAGCCAATGTGAGTAATTAATTCTGACGGATATCCGTCGAGTATAGACTAAAGTCGATGGAGTTACTATCGACGTAATATTCAGTCGAACTTATTGTAACTGATGAGTGAGTTTTATACTCATAATGGAGTTCGTTTGAACTTAATCTTTTGGATGTTTTTAAGTGTTTATGTCTGTTCATGCATGTTTTATGTTGTTTTGTAGGAATTGGGACAAAAGTTACTTGGATCGACGTTTGGGGTGGCTAGATGCGCGTTTTCGGCTTGCCATTTACACAGTAGTCACTTCAGAGCCAATTTGAGTATTGCTCGGGACCTTATTTTGAAAACCTTAAAGAATGAAAGTTGTAGATCTACGTCTCCTCTTTCCGGAACATCTTTAATCATCGAAATCAGAGTTCGGACGAAGAAAGTTATGATCATTTTCCCAAAGAACGTCGGAGTAGAAAATTTCCAGAATTGTTCCAGCGCCGGGGCGCCCAACTCAAGCTTATTTGCAGCGCCGGGCGCTAGAAGCAGAATCCCAAATGCCATGCCTAGCTAGCGCGCTTTGAGGGAAGAGGTTGGGCAAGCTTGGATGCGTTTTGGGGCGAATTTTGAAACCTTTTTGACTCCAAATTGGATTGGGTTTGTTCTTAAGCTAAAAATTGGACTTGTAACCTATAAATACATGATGTAAGACATAAAATAAAGGGAGATTACATAGATTATATTAGAGATACACTCTATTAGATTAGACATTAACCATAGTTCTTATTAGTTTTAGAGATTGAAGCAACTTGGAGATCATTGAAGATCAAGAGCAGGAGCAAGAGGGGAGCATCAAATTTGCTGACAACAGATTCTATTCTCTTCTCTTATCATAATTTTATCTTTTAATGTCTATTCAGTTGTGGATTCTTGATTTTAATTCATTAATTATGAACTAACTTTTTTATTAAGATTTCAATTGAACCTTTTATGTCTATAAATTAGTTATTCAATTTATTCTAATTATTTATGTCAAAGTGAATTGTTTATCTTGTCTTGTGCTTACTACTTAATTATTTGATCAATAATTACCTTGTTACTCTAGAAGGAATTGAAAGAGGAATTCTAGGGTTAGAACTGGGCATGATAACATGTGACTTAGTTATTTGCATGACGAATAATTAGGTTCGTGAATTGAATGAAAATATCTGTTCATCGCATGTAACACATAAGGAATTGGAATTGAAGGAGTTTAATTCAATTGTTTTTGCATAGGAATATCAGCAAGATTAATCTAACTTAAATAGAAGTCAATTGATCACTTGGAAAAGGACTTTTGGCATTTGAGAATTCCTGTTAACAATTCAGTAGGCATAATAATTGGGATAATTAGATAATTGATTTATAGTTCATAATTGGGGATATTGAAGTCTTAATCTTTATTTATCTGAATTCATTCAAATCTTAGTTTTGTTTATTTGATTTAATTTAGAATAATCTCTTTTAATTGCTAAAATTAGTTTTCTTATTTTGAAAAATTACACTTTATGGTTGTTTAAATAAAATTGGATTGATATAGTGTTAGTAGTTGGAATTTATTGATTAGAATTCTCTGTGGGCTCGACACTCTATCTTATCACTTTATTACTTGTGGACTGTGTACACTTGCACAAATTTATTGATTGCGAAATCAACCAACAAGTTTTTGGCGCCATTGTCGGGAAATTAATTTAATAATTATTTACCAATATTAATTTCAATCAAATTAGTCTTAGTTTAAACATTTTTATTTTTATTTTTAATTCTCTTCCTATATTTCTCTCTTTTCGTGTACCATGGATGACTTTCATGTATCAATGGCCATATACACGAACATGACTCAACCAAGGGAAACAGGGATTGATGGACTTAATACATTTTCTGTAGAGCCAATACAAATTGAGGCAAATTCGAAGACGTTGGAGGTTATCGCAGCCCAACGAAGGCGAAGGATGACAAACATGACTCAACCAATGGAAATGGGGATTGATGGACTCGCGACACTTTCAGAATTGGCAGCACAGGTGTCCGCAATAGCTAAAAAAATGGAAACATGGAGTCCACCATCCACGCAACAAGTAGCTATGGTTTGTGAGTTATGTGCTGGGAGTCATGCTACATATCAATGTGCCATAAACGCTGAATTAGCTTAGTTCGTAGGGAGCTATAGTCGGTCTACCCAATCGTATCCGAACCAAAACGCGTATAATTCGGGTTGGAGAAATCATCCAGGATTTTCTTGGAGTAACAATCAAGCTCAAGCGCCTAGACAACAAAACACATTCGAATTTCAAAATCAGACTCCACAACAACCAGAAAGGAAATCAAGTTTGGAAGAAGCCTTGGAAAAATTCATTAGAGCTACTGAAAAAAGGAACGATGAATAAGACAAAATATTGAATCAAGTAAATTTGAATATGAAAAGCCAAGGTGCGTCGATAAAGAATCTGGAAAATCAATTGGGGCAGATAGCACTTGCATTGAATAACCGCCCACTTGGAACACTCCCTAGTGATACAGAGATAAATCTAGACAGAGATGAGCATTGCAAGGCTGTGACTCTACATAGTGGAAAGGATTTGCAAGAGACAGTCAAGGAAAAAGAGATCGACGAAGATTTAACTGTAAGATTCAATGAAGATGAGCTGATTTCATTAGTATCTCATGTGCCTCCTCCACCAAAGTTCAAGAATCTAGGCAGTTTTACAAAACCATGCCCAATTGGCAGTCATGTCGTAGGCAAAGCTCTTTGTGACATAAGAGCTAGTACAACTGTGGAGTCATGGTGGGTTGAAAAGGAGAAGATAGAGGAAGAGCCCATTGTGTTTGACAAGCTTCCATGCCATAATTTGATCACAAACACAATGGGGAAAGCACCTAGTGGTTTGTCGTACTTAATGGGGATCCTATCTAAAAAGATCATGCCAGGTGACTTAAACTCAATGGCCATTACAATTGGGAACCTCCCAAAAGAGACATTGTTACTGATGGATGGAGGGTTCCTCAATTTTCGTAGGGGAATTGGATAGCGAATTGAAGAAATCAGGTTGAGACTATAAAACAAGCTCTTATTGGGAGGCAACCCAAGTTTAATTTTTATTTTTAGTTTTCATTAGGTTTTATATTAGTAGTTTTGAATTTGCATTTATTTAGAATTTAATAAAATTGTTTCTATCATGGTTTACAGGTAATTCAAGTCAAATTCAAGTGTGGTGCCCAATTTGTTTCATGTGCCTAGCCTATTCTCCAAATTTAGCGGACAAGAGGAAGACTGCTATATTTTCAGGGAAGTCCTCTGCTTTAATTTTTTCTATTTTAGTCATTGAGGACAATGTCTAGTTTAAGTTTTGGGGCATTTTAGTGTCATTGCATATAGTTAGTTATCTTTATGGTAGTTCGTTTTTTTGTGTTAGCGTTTTGTTTTTTTTATGTTGCATATAATACATGGTAGTTATTTGCATATTCATATATGTGTTGCATTAGTATGTGTTCATGTAGTATAATTGCATTTTTTTTTGCATGAATCTGTGTGATCGGTTGGTGTGGTCTTAGCTCGGCCTATGATAAGATTGGTTTTGCATGTTAACTTGAACAGTGTTGATAATTGATGATGAGTTCTAATTTTAAACATGAAGAAAATCTGAGCCTGTCTGAAATTTATGTAACCGGTTAGCACTTATAGTTTAACTGTTTTAATCCACTTGGTTCAAGGGTTTCATAATTTGTTTATGAGGGAAAATCTTAGTTAAAATTTAAGGAAATTAGTGAACTGGCGGTAAAGGTTGGAATGACGTAAAAGCTTGAGTTTGGGGAAATCTATGGGATATATATATATATATATATACAAAATGAAAATGAAAAAAAGAAATGATGAAAAGAAAAAAAAATAGAAAATCCAGAAAAAGAATAAAGAGTGAATAAACATCGTGGCATGCTTGTCTAGTTTTGTGGCATTTGCTATTTGAGTAAGTAAGCCCGATGGGATTGTCTTTACAACTAGCGCCCTAAGGTCTTAATGGCTTGGGAGTCGTTGGTCGAAAGCTCGTTAAGGTAGCACTGAAAAGCCTAAGGGAATAAGACATTGCACAGTCATGAGAAAAATAAAAAAAAATGAATAAAACACGAGAAAGAGCAAAAATGCCCTCGTGGTTGAATAAAAGTATAAATAAATCCTATATTTACCCTTAGACTTGGTAATTGCTTAGTTTTAACCGAAGTTGTCATGTTCACAAAAGTAATTGAATTGGAACTAAAATTTTCCTTCTAAGAAGTTTGTTATGTGATTATCTTGAACTGTGGTTGGTTAGAATGGTAAAAAATCACACACGCACAACATTGGTGATGACAGGTTTGGATTGACTAACTGGTTAGAGTGATGGACTTTGATTTGATCGGATAAATTATTTCAGTATCATTGGTATCTTTGAGGCCTGCTGTTATATATCATATTGATTTATTACTGGGTTCGTAGGTATATTAGGAAGTAGATCATGCATATGCATTCATGTAGTTAATTTACGTTGTTTATTTTTAGTTCTTTTGTGTTTTTGCTTGAGGACAAGCAAAGGTTTAAGTTTGGGGGTATTTGATGAGTGAGTTTTACTCATAATGGAGTTCGTTTAACCATAATCTTTTGGATGTTTTTAAGTGTTTATGTCTATTCATGCATGTTTTATGTTGTTTTCTAGGAATTGGGACAAAAGTTACTTGGATCGACGTTTGGGGTGGCTAGATGCGCGTTTTCGGCTTGCCATTTACATAGCTGTCACTTCAGAGCCAATTTGATTATTTCTTGAGACCTTATTTCGAAAATCTTAAAGAGTAAAAGTTGTAGATCTACGTCTCCTCTTTCCGGAACATCTTGAATCATCAAAATCGGAGTTCGGACGAAGAAGTTATGACCATTTTCCCAAAGGACGTCGGAGTAGAAAATTTCGAAATTGTTCAACCTTGGGCGCCCAACTCAAGCTTATTTGCAGCCGGGTGCTAGGGGGAAGAATCCAGCGCCATACCATACCCAAAGATCTGGGCATTGACTGGGAAGAGGTTGGGCAAGCTTGGACGCGTTTTGGGGCGAATTTTGACACCTTTTTGACTCCAAATTGGATTGGATTTGTTCCTAAGCTAAAAATTGGACTTGTAACCTATAAATACATGATGTAAGGCATAAAATAAAGATAGATTACATAGATTACATTAGAGATACACTCCATTAGATTAGACATTAACCCTAGTTCTTATTAGTTTTAGAGATTGAAGCAACTTGGAGATCATTGAAGATCAAGAGCATGAGCAAGAGGGGAGCATCAGATTTGCTGACAACAGATTATATTCTCTTCTCTTATCATACTTTTATCTTTTAATGTCTATTCAGTTGTGGATTCTTGATTTAATTCATTAATTATGAACTAACTTTTTTATTAAGATTTCAATTGAACCTTTTATGTCTATAAATTAGTTATTTAATTTATTCGAATTATTTATGTCAAAGTGAGTTGTTTATCTTGTCTTGTGCATATTGATTAATTATCTGATCAGTAATTACCTTGTTACTCTAGAAGGAATTGAAAGAGGAATTCTAGGGTTAGAACTGGGCATGATAACATGTGACTTAGTTATTTGCATGGTGAATAATTAGGTTTGTGAATTGAATGGAAATATTTGTTCACCGCATGTAACACATAAGGAATTGGAATTGAAAGAGTTTAATTCAATTGTTTTGCATATGAATATAGCAAGATTAATCTAGATTAAATAGAAGTCAATTGATCACTTGGAAAAGGACTTTTGGCATTTGAGAATTCATGTTAACAATTCAGTAGGCATAATAATTGGGATAATTGGATAATTGATTTATAGTTCATAATTGGAGATATTGAAGTCTTAATCTTTATTTATCTGAATTCAGTCATAAAGCAATTTAGTTTAATTAGTTAATTTAATTTTCTTAATTAGAAAAATCACGATTTGAGATTGTTTAAATAAAATTAGTTTGGTTAAGAATTAGTACTTGGTGATTTTTATTAAATAATTCCTCGTGGGAACGATACTCTACTTTCACTTTATTACTTGTTGACCGTGTATACTTGTACGTATTTATTGATTGCAAAATCGACTAACAGTAACCTCGACTGAATCTATTCTGTCGGAGTTAATTCCATCGGAGATAACATGTTTTCTTATAGTAGAGGCCAAATGGATGGAAGAAAAATACCAACACAAAATACATACTCTCATCTGAGAGTTTAAGAGAAAAGAGGGAGAGAAAAAACTTTTTGTGAAGCTTTAGAAAAATAGAGAGAGAAAGATAGTTCAAATAAAATGGTATTTTATTTGGGTTCCATTACATAGTTATTGTGGTGAAGTAATTTGAGTTTGTACTCAAATTAAGATATATTTGTATTCTCTCATATTATTCTAGTGAATTCTTCGGAGTTTGTCCCGTGGTTTTTACCTCTTAGTTTTAGAGGGTTTTCCACGTAAAAATCTTGGTGTCTCATGGTTGGATATTTTCTACTCATTATTTTCTGCAGCGATTATTATTTTGGTGGAACTGCTAATTTAATCTGTTTGGCATGTGCTGATATTTTATCCTTCTAATTTATCAAAGACAACAATATTTGGGAGGTAATTTTTTCTCAACAACTGGTATCAGAGCTAAGGTTATTTGCTCGGTTGTTTTTGATAAATTTTATGGAGGAATCAGTCGGAGCCATGATTAAATTGACCTCTTCAAATTTTTCGATTTGGAAGCCCAAAATGGAGGATATCCTTTATTGCAAGGATTTGTATGATCCGTTGGAGCTCAAGGGAAAGAAACCCACAGATAAGTCTGAGGCTGATTGGAATAAAATGAATGGGAAGACTATTGGTCACATTCGGCAATGGATTGATCAAAGTGTGTTCCACCATATTTCGCAGGAGACAGATGCTCACACTTTATAGACAACACTAGAGTCTATGTACGAGAAGAAAAATGCACAAAATAAAACTTTTGTTATTCGAAAAATTGTGAATCTAAAGTACAAGGACGGGAGCAGTGTGTCG
The DNA here is from genome assembly GCA_020205615.1 of Panax quinquefolius. Lineage (NCBI taxonomy): Eukaryota > Viridiplantae > Streptophyta > Magnoliopsida > Apiales > Araliaceae > Panax > Panax quinquefolius. The sequence continues at coordinate 137,698,333 of CM035169.1, forward strand.
GAGCATTTGAGTGATTTCCAAGGTTTGGTGAACCAAATGTCCACCATGAAGTTGAATCTTGACGATGAGATTTAGGCTCTTTTGCTTCTCAGTTCGTTGCCAAACAGCTGGGAGACTTTAGTGGTGTCTCTAAGCAATTCAGCTCCAGAAGGAAAAATGACTATGCAGATGGTCAAGGACAGTCTTCATAATGAGGAGACAAGGCGAAAGGAGCAAGGCATAAATTTTGAGACACATGCTCTTCTCACAGAGAATAGGGGCAGAAGCAATTTTAGGGGATCTCACAAAGGAGATAAAAGTCGCAGTAAAAGTAAAAATCACAGGAGCAAGTCAAAGACCAGACAAGGTAAAACGTATAGATGCTTTCATTGTAATAAAGAAGGTCATTACAAAAAAAATTACAGAATCTGGTTAGACAAGCAGAAAAATGGTGAGCAGGGAAAGGTTGGGGAGAAGAACATTGCAGCCACAATCACCGAAGATGTTGTGATTCTTTCATTTGGGAAAGAAGAATGCTTGCATGTTGATGATCATAAAGTTGATTGGGTGGTTGATACTGGTGCCTCGTATCATGCTACACCTAAGAGAGAATTTTTCACAACTTACAAAGTTTGAGACTTTGGGTACGTGAAAATGGGAAATACTCATCAGTCTAAGATTATTGGAATTGGTGATGTTTGCATTCAGACATGTGTTGGTTGCACTGTTACCTTGAGGGATGTTAGACACGTTCCAGATTTGCGTCTCAACTTAATTTCTGGCATGGCCTTGGACAGAGAAGGCTATGAGAAATACTTTGGTAGTGGAAAATGGAAGCTTACCAAAGGCACTATAAATTGTGATTGCAAGAAGTGTTGCTTGTTATTCGTTGTACAAGACTCATGTGAAGGTGTGTTCTAGTGAGTTGAATGCAGTTGAGGATGACTCTTCACCAAACTTATGGCAAAAGAGGCTTGGCCACATGAGTGAGAAAGGGTTACAATTATTAGCAAAAAGGTCACTCATTCCTTTTGCTAAAGGTACTATTTTAAGCCCTTTTGATTATTGTTTATTTGGGAAACAACATAGAGTTTCTTTTAGTAGTTCAGCTAAAAGAAAATCAGAGCTACTAGAGAGAGTATATTCTGATGTATGTGGACTCATTGAGGTTGAGTCTTTGAATGGAAATATGTACTTTGTTACCTTTATTGATGATGTTTCGCGGAAGGGGTGGGTATTTTTGTTGAGAACAAAAGACCAGGTATTCCAGCATTTTCAGAGTTTTCATACTATGGTTGAAAGGGAGACTGGAAATTCGTTGAAGTGTTTTCGTAGTGACAACGGAGTGATTACTCTACGATCGTAGACTGTGTAACTTTAAAAGTTACACAGCTGTGCACCTCTATATTCCCCATAAATTAGTTGACCCGTATCGATATTAACCCACACAACTATAAAAATATGGGATATCATTTCGTATATTCATTTGCAGTTTCGTATATTCTATTATAGTCATATGAGATATCATTTCTTTTGTACTCGTCATGGAATATTGTTTTCTTTTGTATTTTCCTTTTATGAGTACTATTCATGGAGTAATATTCATGAATTACTATTTACGGGTTACTATTCACCCGGTTACTATTCACTCTAGTATTATTCACTCGGGTATTCGGGACACTTTTCATGCCAGAGTACTATTCACCCAATTACTATTCACCCGAATATTATTCACTCGGGTATTTGGAGCACTTTTTATGTCGGGATACTATTCTCGAGGTACTATTCCCGAAGTACTATTCACAGGATACTATTCACGGGGTACTATTTACCCGAAAAATACATTTCTTTTTTGTCCAAATTATTTTTGGTACATGAATATTATTCTTGAATTTTACTCCACAAAGCAGTATCATGTTGAAAATCTAGATATTTTTAAACTTTGGATAAATTTAAAGTCTTTAATATTTATCCTTGTTTTTGTTTGATTAATGCTTATATCATTGTCATCATCCTCATGCTTATATTGTGATGAAAGTCATCTTGGCTTACGTGCGTAGATGGAATTGTTGATTATTGGTTGTATGAGTTGTATATCTTTTGGCTTACGTGCAAAGATGGATTTGTTGATTATTGGTTTTATAGTTGTATATCTTCGCTTACGTGCAAAGATGGACATGTGTATGATATGATCATAACCATTGGTGATAATAACGAATATCCTCGGCAGTAGTGCATGGATAATTCAATGATATGATTGGCAGGATCATGACCATTAGTTAACAGATTGAATGTCTTTGGCCGTAGTTCACCGACGGACAATTGATTGGTATGATCATGACCATTGGTTTTATAGTTGAATATCTTTGGCCCATAAAGTGCAAAGGTAGACAACTGATTGGTATGATCATTGTTATTACATTTGAATATCTTTAGCCTTTGGGGTAAGGATATTGAGTAAACGTTCTATTAAGCCTTTGTGGCAAGGAGAAACTGTTGATTTACATGATTATAAATATGAATTATGGATTTAACTAAAATCTTTGGTGGTTTAGGTGAAGATGGGTGATGAAAATTATCTTCGTCCTGGGTGCTAAGAGGAATTTAGAATCACAATTATGATTACGAGTTATTCATATGATTGTGGACAGGAATTTTTGATTGATGTTACAGGGATAAAACATTATTGGTGAACTTTTAACATAGAGAAGATAATAGACCTGATGGTCTATTTGACTCTTCTAATGGATCGCTTCGTTCATTTGCAACTATGGTTGAAAAGTTTTATCATCTACCATATGTTCTAAATCTACGGTTTATTCCGATGAAGGCTATTGATGATGTAAATTATCTTTAGTCATGATATTCTTTACTGGGCTAGTTGTGCTCACCCTTTTTGCTTCATAATTCCTTTCAGGTAATAAGAGTGTTGCCGGGTCAAGCGGGGATAACAGGGGAATAGAACGGTGGTCTATAGCTGTTGAGGTTCTCCCTAAATAGTATGGAAATAATTTTGTTGAGAACTTTAGATATGTGTGTCGTATTGTAAACGTCATTTGATATTTAATTTTGCTGAACCGAATAGGGTGAGGTGAACCCAACTTTGGAAGGGTTTTTTTCCACTATCATACAAGATGTCTAATAACATACAACCTCGTGTTATCATAAGACAGGGTTGTGCACATCCACTTGCTAAGTATATCTACGAGCACTACCTATATGATCTTGGAGTTTATTTGAAATATAATTTTCATTTGGAGACAACGGAGATAATTATATGTCAAGAGAAGACTCACCATTGGAAAGAAGATGATAGTAATCTTCTTATTTTTCTTCGGGGACTTTTGGGTCAACCAAGGATAATTCCGTGGACATATGATATCTATCATAACCTAGACGCATGGCCTCCCACGTACGAAGGTTTCCTTGAGTATTTTCCAAAGATTTTAATTTCTAAAACAATTATTGACTGTACTTTTATGTAAGGTACCATTATAAGGTCTTGTGGTCAAGGCACCCAAGAGTTATATATATTTGTATTAAAAGTCACAGCTTATCTGTTGTCGTATTTCTACACGACTAGTTCAACGATTTGTATAAATGCGCAGTTTATATTTAATTTTATAGTCACGATATCGGTGACTCGAATGGGTCGTGTGGACCTATTTTGGGGCGTCACTGAGTTGGTATCAAAGCTTAGGGATATGATCCCTGACTGAGATGTGAGACTAGAACTAGGAGGGGAGAGACGGGTTAATCTTTCGCTAGTATGGCCTACCTAAGCTTATGTGTTATTTAATTGGTCGGTCAGAATATAGGGATAATATGTGGCATGTCAATTAACCTTTGTTTTGAAGATGTATTCGAGAATGATATCTGAAATACAGGAGATGCGCAATGGGAAAATCATGATATATAGGAAATAACCGTTAAGGTATAATCCGAATAGAAAGTAAGGTATTCTCATCTCTTCGAACTACCAGGTACGTACGTAATTTTCGAGGGCGAAATTTCATAAGGAGGGGAGATTGTGAAACCCCAAATTTTATAAATAAATATTTAAATTTCTCGAAATATTTTTTTAAATATTATGGCGTGGATTTGATATAATGTTATAGTTGTGGGTAATATTTATAAATTTTGCAAAGTATGCAAGTTATTATAAAATATTCGTTTGGTGGGGAATATTCTTCTTGTTTGAGAATATCCGTGACGATCGCACAATCATTAGTGGACCCCTAACGAAAAGTATTGTCGTAGTTAGAAAGCGACGTAATTATCTTTTATAAAAATAACAACGAAAGTGTTACCGTTAAAACTGTTGAACTACCCGGTAGTAAAAAATACGATGTCTGGCGTGGTTGCATAGTAGCACACCGGTATTGATTATTGATGCTTACGTAAGAAGTCACTCGGTTATACTCAATTATTGCTACAAGAATTTCACGCATCATATCTATCATATTATTGATTCAATTATTGTCACAAAGATCAATATTTTATATTATTAAATCAATAATTGAGACGACAAAGTTATTCATATTATTATTTGCAATATTGACAATGTCTAGAAGTTACATCAATGAGAGGTTTGGTCACCTAATCAAGGCTACCAATAAGGAGAAATCCTTATCTGAAAGCCCTCTTTTCCGGGAATGATCGATTGTTAAATATTGTGAGTTATAGTATTAATGATGAATAAGTTTGTGTTGATTAAAGATGAAATTGATAGTTCCATTGTGTTAGGATTATTAGTGTTGGTGGAAATCGATATTTATTTCGATAGTAATTGATGTCTGGAAGTTATATTGACCAATCGGGTAATTAATCGGTTAAATGGACAATTAATTGCTATTAATTCATATGCTTATAACTATGTGTTCACATGTGTGTACTATGTTAGGTTTGTAATATTCATAACGCAATCAAATTGCAAAAATAATGCGGAAGCGTGTAAAAATCAGAGTTTAAAAAAATTTACAAACCATATACCCGGATCACCCTTTATGCACAATTATTAATTAAACGAAAAGATAAAGAATAAAATCATACCCTTGAAGATCGAGCTTCCTCAAGTACAAGTTCACCTCCAAATCCTTTCGCGTTCAACTTGAATCCACCGGGTTTGGTTCTTTCCTTTGATCAACGTTAGCCACCCAAATGTTTGGCCTCTAGAGGTGATCCACCAAGGAAGAAGAAAATTCAAGAAGAAGGAGTTTTAGCTCAAACCCTAGTTTTCTATCTCTATAGAAAGGGAGTACTCTCCAACAAATTGGAATTATTACGTAGTTGTAAAGTCAACCCCCTCACCCATAATAAGACTCCTCTTATTAATAGATGTGGGCAACCCACCTTAACAATTAAGGAATTGGGTTTTATTTAATTAATTAAATTCTTTTAATTAATTAAGCTCCCTAATCTTATTAGGGATAATTTATTAAACTCCTTTAACTAATTTTCCTTCCTAATCCAATTAGGAATAAATGAGAGTACTTATATTAAATTAATTCCTAAACTCTTTTAGAAATTAAAATAATAATAATTGTAATAATATTAATAAGACTCCTCTTATTAATTTATATTTAATATTTCTAAAATATTAAATAATAAATATTAAGCTATTTAATTTATTCTATCACCATAGATTAAATTAAATATACTTAATATATTATTACGATTATGCCATTAACTTCTTAAATAATTATTCTTCCTTTTATGGTGTGACCCTTTAGGTTCTCCATATTAAACCGGTTGTGAATAAATCAATTAGAACAATTCTAATCTTATTTAAATAAATAAATTAAATAATTAATTTATTTAAATAAATAATATTTATTCTCTGATAGGGATAAGCCTCCCTAGCGATCAACGACTTTCCGGATAATATAGATTTCAACATTAATCATAAAAGAACCTTTGAGTAAATAGTTACCGCATAATTCAATCCTTCCACCATACAATGTCCCAATTAAATATAAGACATGGAATTCTTGTCAAGTCTTATTTTATTTAATTATATGTATTTCGATCCTTAAATGCACAACTCAAATAATGCAAATTAGAAACTCCTTTCTAATTTCATTTACTGCCAAGGACTCTTTGGGTTGTCATTTATCGAATCACATAGGACATTTCTCTTATTTTATTAGAAGTAGTAGATTCTTTATTGATCATACATTATCTCCATGTACAACTTATTATACCCAAGCATACCCTTTGATATACCCTAAGGGTCTTAAGGAATAAGTCAAAGTATAACTCATCATACACAAGATACTATGATGATCTCAAGTCCAAGGATTACTTGACTACTATCACTACAGAATTCCTATTGACAGCAAATAAAACTCCATTAGGTATTCCTTAGCGAGCCACGTTCAATGAACTTATTCTCTAATAAGCACTACATACTTGCTTTAGTGTCTCCACACAAATGATCGTGAGATCAATCATCCTCATCCAACGAAAGAAGAACGTATGTACCAATCTATCCGGATTCACTAATCCCCAATTTAGTAATCCAATGATTGGGAACTATTTTAGTTTTAAGCTTTCTAAGAATTTAGATCTCATTAGAATGATCATCATCATTATTCTTAAAGCATTGCTTAAAACTATGGGTTTATCACATATTATAAAACAGCATCATGTAGATAATTAAAAGCCTTTAATAAATTAATACTTTTTATTAATAAATGAATAAGATTGTTACAAAGTATATGCTTTATCATCAAACATGATTGGCTTGTATGCATACTACTTTCATACTATTGATTCACATGATTTACTATTAGGGGAGTTGGTGCAAGATTGATAACACTTGCATGACTAAATTAAAAATGGAGGTATAGATGAAGGTACTATACTATAATTAATTTCTTCACATGTTTAGAACTATTGAGTCACATGATTTACTATTGATTCACATGATTTACTATTAGGGGAGGTGGTGCAAGTTTGATAATACTTGCAGGACTAAATTAAAAATAAAGGAAAAGAGGAAGGTATTATACTGTAATATTTCGAGCCCCAAAACGTGTAATTATTAAAACTATAATTTCCTATAAATAGAAGCTCATTCCTTCATTATTTTTTACCAATTCACTAAAGCTATAGAGCAATTATTATATAGAGAAATTATAGAGAGAAAGGAGAAGAGAAGTCTGATACCTCACTATTCCAGTTTTTTTCTAAGATAAGGGGTATTATTCTTTCGTATTCATGAAGAGAGTTATTTTCTTTCAATACTCGTAAGGGTTGTTATTCCATTCTTTATTATTATGTTGGAATAACTGCCTCATCGCAAGTACCGCATACGTGGTGAAATTCTTCTATTATTCCATTCTTTATTATTCATTTGGAATTACATGCATGCGGCCTATCGCATGCCCGTGAATTCTGTTGTTATTCCATTCTTTATTATTACGTTGGAATATCTCACATGCATGCGAATTACGCGTGACACAGTTCCGTTCTTTATTATTACATTGGAATAACTTTGTATACGCTGGACTCACCGTATGCATGGTGAAATTCTTACGTTATTCCATTCTTTATTATTACATTGGAATAACTCGCCTACGCGGACTCACGCATGCGTAGTGAATGACCCTTCGTATTCATTCTTTATTAAATTATGGAAATAATGCATCTCACGTGGATTCTGCATGGCGGGTGAAAATCCATTTGCAGTTTCGTATATTCTATTATAGTCATATGAGATATCATTTCTTTTGTACTCATCATGGAATATTGTTTTCTTTTGTATTTTCCTTTTATGAGTACTATTCATGGAGTAATATTCATGAATTACTATTTACGGGTTACTATTCACCCAGTTACTATTTACTCTAGTATTATTCACTCGGGTATTCGGGGCACTTTTCATTCCAGAGTACTATTCACGAGTTACTATTCACCCGAATATTATTCACTCGGGTATTTGGAGCACTTTTTATGTCAGGGTACTATTTACGAGGTACTATTCCAAGTACTATTCACATGATACTATTCACGGGGTACTATTTACCCGAAAAATACATTTCTTTTCTGTCCAAATTATTTTTGGTACATAAATATTATTCTTGAATTTTACTCCACAAAGCAATATCATGTTGAAAATCTGGATTTTTAAACTCTGGATAAATTTAAAGTCTTTAATATTTATCCTTGTTTTCGTTTGATTAATGCTTATATCATTGTCATCATCCTCATGCTTATATTGTGATGAAAGTCATCTTGGCTTACGTGCATAGATGGACGATTGATTATTGGTTGTCTGATTGTATATCTTTTGGCTTTACGCAAAGATGGATTTGTTGATTATTGGTTTTATAGTTGTATATCTTTGACTTACGTGCAAAAATGGACAGGTGTATGACATGATCATCATAACCACTAGTGATAATAACGAATATTCTTGGCCGTAGTGCATGGATAATTCAATGATATGATTGGCAGGATCATGACCATTAGTTAACAGTTGAATGTCTTTGGCCGTAGTGCACTGGCAAACAATTAATTGGTACCATTGGTTTTATAGTTAGATATCTTTGGCCCGTAGTGCAAAGGTAGACAACTGATTGGTATGATTATTGTTATTACATTTGAATGTCTTTAGCCTTTGGGGTAAGGATATTGAGTAAACGTTCTATTAAGCCTTTGTGGCAAGGAGAAACTTTTGATTTACATGATTATAAATATGAATTGTGGATTTAACTAAAATCTTTGGTGGTATTGATGAAGACATGTGATGATAGTTCTTTTTGTCTTGAGTATAACAAAGAACTGTTGTTGAGTATTACATGAATGAAATATTAACGATGAACTTTTAATCTAGAAGAGATAGTAGACATTATGTTCTACTTGACTCTTCTAATGGATTGCTTATTCCGCTGCAGTTGTTGATCTAAAACTTGTTGTCTATTATATTCCATCAGTTGTTATACTGTTGAAGGCTAAGAATAATTTATTATGCATTATCTTAGTCATAATAATTCTACTCTTTGGACTAGTTGAGTTTCACCCTTTTCTTTCACATTTTGTTCTCTTGAGGAAAATGAGAATATAAATTTGGGGACGAGTCGGAAATGGGTAATGATTCAGAGATGGTTGTTTTAGCAAATCCTCACTACTTAGTGTGATAATAATTGTAATGAGGACTCCATTGAGTGTGGATAGTCTATGAGACAATATTCATGTAAAAACTTAGCTATGTTTTGTCGTATTTTACATGACAGTTGTATAATTAAGTTGTATTTGTATTTTTATACTAATGTATTTGGCATTCAAGATGGGTGATGTATCACATTTTGAGGCGTCACAATGAAGATCTAAGATGAAAAAATTAACTCAAATTAAATAAATTTCACATTTTTTAATAATACTTTGGTGACGGATTACCATCCCTCCATTACGCTTATTCTTTAATTTTTTTTTAACACACATTTAACGACACAAATATTATAATTTAGCGACACTTTCAGCGACATAATTGTTTGCGATTTTTTTTTGTCATTCATTATTTGCAACGAAATTTATTTTACAGTTAAATGTCATATTTGGGTGGCTAATTAGAATTTAGAGGATATATAAAATGGAGTGGATGTCTCATATTTTATAAAATTTATATATCCAAGAATACTATAATTACTAGTATAAATTATGTTATGTAACCGATTAAAAGAGATGCGGAAGAGTTTTGGGTCCATTTATGGCAAATGAAGTTGTACCATTACGACGAGCGCATTGATTAAGCTAGAAAATAACAAACCAATCCTTAATATTTTTGTCACGTAATTTGCGGACTGCCCCCTAACCCTGTTTCTTTCTCCCTGTCTAGTTAGAGCATACCCTCTCTACCCACAAAAATAAATCAATTTAGATGGAGATCTGATCCCCGAATGCTAATTCACTGCCCATGACCGTCGGGATCCTGACGGTTTCGCTGCCGGTACTCGCACGGGTAATTCTCCCTCCCTCCCTCCCTCCCTCCCTCTATTCTGCTGTTGTTTGATTCTATTTCCTGTGTTCATTCTTTTATCCATCTTGTGTTTGGCGATGCTATATTTTTGTCTAGGCAAAACTAATGAAATGAATGTATATGTTAATTTTTTATAGACAAAATTAATGAATTATTGACTATAGTGGGTACGTTTTACTTGGACTTTTAATTTTTCAAATTATCCCATTAAACTAATTAATATTTTGAAATTGGGTCATTCTGTTACAGACCTCACGAGTGTTAAATCGCTTCAGTTTTTATCGTGCTTGGACGTGAAAAAGAAAAAATAAATAAATAAATTTGATTTATTCAATCTCTTCCTTCCTCTTATCTCTCTTTACTCCCCCTTACCTCCCTCTCACCTCAGACTATCAGCAGCCTTATGTCTCCGAACTCCTTTCATTCACTCTCGATCACCTCCATAAGGTCCACTCCTTTCCCAATCTCTCTCTATATAACTGTGTGTATGTATATATACATGTGGTAGTAATATTTGGTTAAATTGATTTTGTTGGGATTGCATTTATGATTTGATAGGAGCTTGAGTTTTTACGGATGGATGCAGAGATAATTCAGAGGCAGATGAAAAATGTTGTTGTTGCCAATTATCGCGTTTTCATTTCTACTGTTGATGTTTTGCTTTTCATTCGCGAGAAGTTTTTGCTATTGATAAACATCTGAGATTAGAGTACCTAAAATATTTTTATTTTTTTGCTTTCACTTTCAAGTTTTTAATTATTTTTTGCCACATAAGTAATATTTTTTATTTTTGAATTTCTTTTCCAGAGCCACATAGATAAAAAATTAATGTCGGCTTAATTTTTTTTAACAGAATGACTCAATTTCAAAATATTAATTTGTTTAATGGAGTAATTTGAAAAATTAAAAGTTCAATGGTGAATCAGTAAAACGTGTCAACTACAGTGAGTAATTCATTAGTTTTGTCAATAAAAAATTAACGTCCGTTTAATTTTTTTTAACGGAATGACCCAATTTCAAAATAATAATTAGTTTAGTGGGGTAATTTGAAAATTTAAAAGTTCAATAGTGTAATTGTCAACTACAGTAGGTATTTAATTAGTTTTGCCATTTTTGTCTAGGTTGTGTTTGGTGATTCCATAATCTTAATGGGTTTAATACTCCCTTCATCCCACAAAAAATTCCTATTTGTAAATTTTCAAAGTTTAACATTGTGTTTATGAGTTTTAAATGGGATGGAAAAGAAAAAGACAGAAAATTTATAATTAATTTTTAATCTAATTTTCTTGTTTCGTGAGTTCTTGAATGAACAAAAAATAAAATAAATTTAGGAAATAAAATAAAATAAATTAAATTAGACGAAAACGTTGGTCACTTTTCTCGCTAAAGTTTCTATCAAGTTTCTATCAAAAAAAATAGTTTGATTTGAACTGAAAACTAAATAACATAAGCAAACCCTAATATACCCCCTACATATACATACACAACAAGAGTGAGTAAAATAGCACTCTAGAATTTAGATGTAAATTTAAGTCTTCTCTCCTTTTTCTTTATAAACTTCGTATCTAAAAGTTTTGTATTCTTTTCTATCATAATAATATAAGTTTTTTATTCTTATTTTTCGTCCAAAACTCAAAACACGGTTAAAAAGGATCTCATTCTCAAATTTGATCTTATATTTTGGGACAATTGAAGAATTGTTTATCCCTAAAATAGTTTAATATTTAGTTTAATAGTGATTACATGATAATGAAATTATAGCGACAAACTTGACAATATTGTGTTATTTTTTACTATCATGAAAATAAATATGACTCATTTTTTGAAAGAACAAAATTTCGCAAATCAGACTCGTTTATGAGACCAAGGGAGTAACAAATATGCTCCACATTTTAAGCCTTCAATTTTTTCAGAATCTAAGCTAAAGCAGTGAATTCACTTTTGTTTGGTTAATGTTTTCCGTTTAGTTCATCATATTTTTAGGAACAATATGCCAAGTTTATCACTATTATGATCAGGTCAATTCATACTTACTGTTAAGGTAACTTAAGCTGATAGGTCTTCGGCCAACGTTGTATATTAAGCTTTCAACTTCATATTCAAACATCCGATGTAAAGTCAACTCACATGTTACCTTAACAAATCTCCTCCTTCACATGTGAGTTCCAACTCCGCCAATTGCCCCCCCCCCCCCTTTTAAATGTAAAGTCAAACTCTCAACACACTGAGGGCCTGCGAATTATTTGAGAGTCTGCTAGAATCATTGGATCGTGGCTCTAATACCAATTTGTTGATCTTTGGATCGTGACTGTAATACCAATTTGTTGGGGAGGTTATAACGAAGGCCTTAATATAATTGTTAACCCAATTTGATCCAAAAGTTTTAGTTGATAAGTCTTAAGGCCAACCTTTCATATTAAGCCTTCAACTTCACACTAGACTACCGATTTCACATGTAAGTCCCAACTCCCAACATTGTCCAACTACTCTCAATATGTTGAGGGCCTGCAAAATGTTGACGGCTTGCAAATTACTTGAAACTCTGTCAGGATATTTGGATCATGGCTCTGATACCAATTTGTGGGTAATCTAGGGAATCCATGACGAAGGCCTTAATATAATTGTTAAAACCAACTTAACATAAAAGCTTAAGCTGATAGGCCTCGGTCCAATCTTGAATATTAAGCCTTTAAACTTCTCACTTGACCACAGATTTGGGATTGAGCCACTCTGATCTGATACGAATTTGTTGGGAGCCCGGGGAGTCCATAACGAAGGCCTTAATATAATTGTTGAACCGAACTTGACCCAAAAGTTTAAATATAGGTCTTAGGCCAACCTTGTATATTAAGTCTTCAACTTCAAACTCGAACATTCGATGTGGGACTGAGCCAACTCACATGTTACCTTAACACTTGCTTTATCTCGGTGCACTTTAAAATTGAACCCCTTATAATGAGTAGGTAGGTCATTTTTTCCTTTCCAAAATTATGTGTACAGTTGCACATAAATAATTAAATCCTCATATTGTTATCAATTTCAAGAATTTCATGGCAAAAATTCCGAGTTGGTGTAACCTGTGCGGATATATAGAAACAATCTAATATCCATTTAATTGATGGCTTGTATATTTTCTCGAATTGTAGATGTTTTACCCCTTTTTGTTTACTATTACCTATATCCTCTATTGGGCATCCAAATTTGTTCAAAATCATTTACTGTGGTAAGATTTTCCATTCCTACAAATTAAATTGAAAAAAAAAATATGGAAACTATTCACTCCTGAATGGCTGTCAAAGATTGTGCAACAACCTACAAGAGGATGGTAATTGAATCAGTGTTATTTCTCAAAAGTTGGATTTCTGGATCTGTACTTGGAATTTGAGGTTATTTTGTTTTGTTTTTCCCCCTAGCTAAGTAATATTTGTGCTGATTAATTGCATCTGGTAAGTATTTTTGTCATCTGCTTCAATTGCATTTCTAATGTTATCTACCCTTCTAACAGGCTGTAATGCTTGGGGTATGGAAGGCTCAAATGAAGTATCAAACTCGAGAAATATTTCATACACAAGCAGGCAGATGTTATTTCCTCCTACGAACCCCTTATTATGTCCCTTTCCATCCTTTACCGATTGTTCTTTAGAAGAACCACAACGTAATCAAATTTCGCTGGAGGGACAGCATGGCCATCAACGCTGTTCTTCCGAGAGTGTGCTCATGGAGGAGGAACAACCCTCTTGGCTTGAGGAGCTCCTTAATGAGCCCGAGATACAGCACGTGCACAAAGGCCATAGGCGTTCGGCTAGTGACTCTGCTGCCTACTTAGGCATAGCAGTTGAGACATTTAAGATGAGGGAAGAATACAAGTTCCCAAACCTTGCTCTTCATTCTCCTTGGAGCTCTCAGAATTTGGTTCACCGCAGAGATCCAAACGCAATCTCTTTTAGTGAACAATATAATAGGGTTAATGAAGCACCATTAAATTATTGCAATGCATTTGTTAGGGATGGATTCACGCTTCAAGACTTGGGATCAGCAGCCATTAATAATCGTGAACAAGTCGAATCTGGTTCACAGAAGACAGAGAGTTCTAGTGAAAGAAGCGATTGGTCACAAGCTAAGATTTCAACATCCAAGGCAGAAGCAAAACGTGCTAAACAGTAGGTATTCAGTTCTTATTTTCATATTCATTGTTTTTCTTGCCTTCTATTGACACAAGGTACCTAAATTGTCCGTCTTATGCTACTTTGGTACTTGCATCTTTAAAAAGTATAATGAGTTGATTTTATTTCTTTCTCATAGTATAGTGCACTACCAAATGTCTAACTTTGCACTGGCTTATAAGTAAAGGTAGGAGCTGCTGAAAAAGATATTGGGTGGTGGAGTTGAGCCACTTGCATTGAAAAGGCTCTTTGATTTTGGGCGAAATTTGGATTTCCTTGTGAGATAATAGCAGTCTTATGACTGACTAAAATTGCTCATCACCTTAGGCAGATTAACCACTTTGAGTCCACTATATTAAACTTTAATCTATTAAATATAAGATGGAAACAGATTATGGATGTTTTTGAAGTTGCTTGACCACTATCTTCTTTTCTGTGACTTGCTGTATTTTAATAAGAGACCCTTTCATTCTAAAACCATAACATTATGTTCTGGTTCAAAGGTATTAGATGTGTGGCTTTAAAAGGCTCAAACAGACGCTAATATGGTGGTTTTTTGTTTGGTAAACAACCAATGATCCTTCACCAAGTATATAAGGTTTCTGGATTTGTATTTATTAAGATTCTCCCCCATCTTTCTTTCATGTTTCTTTCTACTATCGAATTCCTATTAAAATAGTCGAAAATGTCAGTCACAAGCGAGTGCTCTTTCACAAATATACAAAATTCTGTTACTTGTTAAATATTTATTTTCCACGCCACTTCCTTTTGCCTTGTCCGAGGAAAACAGAAAGCAACATTTTGGAATGTAGAACTTAAGGTGTTGCTGAATGTGGCTTTTTATACTTGAGAGTTGAGACAGTACACAATGTGATTTCTTTATAAGAATTCATCTTGCAATTTTTATTAAACCAATTCCCGCCGTTTGAATGTTATCATTTCTGTGAGCATATGTAAATTTGTAAGATGTTATGAAATGCAGGCAATCATCCGCTCGGCGGTCACGTGTTAGAAAACTTCAATATATAGCTGAACTTGAAAGGAATGTCCAAGTTATGCAGGTAAGTCGGAGGATATCAATTCCTCTACTAAATGACTTTACCATTTAAGTTTAATTGAGAGACTAGGATTCGCTCTGTTACACTTTTCATCCAATTTCCTACAGTACACATATAGCGACACATGGTTAATTTTAGTAACGGTGCCAGCGATACAATTATTTGCAACAAATTATTGTGTTGCTAAATTAAATTTTTTTTTTTATTAAATGTGTATTGAGAGAAATTGGACAAAAATTATCCTGAATTGAAAATTGTGCTAATGATCAAAGAGCTGACATATTATTGCATAACAGGCTGAAGAATCTCTTGGAGCAGCTAAATTTGGGTTCCTAGACCAACAAAATCTTATATTAGTCATGGAAAACAGAGCCTTAAGGCAACGTTTAGAGAGCTCATCTCAGGAGCAGCTTATTAAACACTGTAAGTGTCTTTTCCAACTTTCTATTCTTATACTCCAACCGTCCTGCAAAAAAGAGTCCCATTTTCAAAATTCCCAAACTTTAAGGAGATATTTTTATTTCATTTTCATCCCTTATTAATTTAAGGATCGATTAGTTTAGTAGTAGTGGCATGGTAGTAAAATTTTGTTGTACACTTGCAGGATATTATGTCATTTTATATTATCTTCAATAAAAATGATATATTTTTATTTCATGTTTATCCCTAAATATAATTAGTGTTTAGTTTAGTAATGGCGGCACAGTAGTGAAATTTGTTGTTATACTTGGAGGACATTATATCATTTTTTACTATCTTCAATAAAAATAGGACTCTTGTTGATACGGTGGAAAATATCAATGAAGAAGATAAGGATTTCCATATATTTTAGCACGTGTGGAGATTTAATTTAGGATTGAAAAATTGGGATTTTGAACAACATAACTGTAAAGCTCAGAAATTTGATATATTTGTAACAGTGGAGCAGGAGATGTTAGAGAGGGAGCTTGTAAGGCTTCAAATTGTGTATCAGTTACAGAGGCAACAACAGCAGCCGCAAAGGCAACAACAAAAGCATCACCCGAAACACCACCGTCGATCCAAAAGTAGAGATTCAGAATCCGGCTTGGCGAAGAACAAGGAAGCCAGTTCCAGTAGTGGCACACTTAGAGATCTTCAATCCCACTTTGCCAGCCTCTCTCTAAGGCACAAGGGAGCCAGTTCTAGCTGTGGTTCACTTCATGGCTCACTCTGCATGTAATTTAATTATTTTTTTTTTATTTTTTGTTGGTTGAGGAGAGGGGATATAGAACTTTACCTCAAAACCCTGCACGGAAATAAGGGCATACTTCGGCTATAATGCTACGTTTGGATTGGAGTAATGAATGTAGGACTAGAATGTAATGAATCATTCCACTCTTCATTTCATTCCTTCAATCAAAACGTAGCATAAGAGTATAAGACGGCGCCTTCACTGAGGGAGAATTAACAAGGCCATAACGGCTATAGCACCGTGTGAAGTCTGACTTGCAGAAGATCTAAAGATAGGAAAGACAAGAGAAGCAATGAATTCTCATTGTTTTGTTATGTAAATGAAGATTACATCTGAGAAAAGAGATTTACAGCATACTAAGCTAACCTCATCTAGTAGATTTGATTAGCCTTTTTTTTATATATATAAATTGAAGAATTTCCAACTTGTTTAAATGTGTGAACAATAGATCATGCTTTGGTAACAATATCAGCTGTTTGTTGAGTTGGTGGGAAGATGGAATGTCTTGATAGTTCTGTAGTTTACATGTCTTGTTAATGCTGCACTACTATATATCATGAGTAAGTAGAGATGCATTTGAGCAGAGCATTCCCTTTGCCTTTCTTCTTGAATCAACAGGTCATAAGCTTGATTATAGTAGGCAAGGAACTCAACCATCAATAATTGTCCATTAATTCTACCAAGGATCATCCAAAGTCATGAGAAATTGTGTTATTTGCTGAGTTCCATATAAATTATAAAACATTCCATCTATTCTAAATTATATAATGATTTTTAATTTTTAAAAGTAAATTTCAGATAGTTTCAATCTCAAATTTATATGATTCATTAATTACGAAATAATAAATCTTTTAATTAGTAATAATATATTTTTTTAACTAATTTGCAACATTTATCAGTGTATTAATTAAAATTAGATGGATCAATGTTAATTTTTGAATTTTTGAAAATAGAGAAATTATCTACTACCTCCACCCCAATTTAAATACTCAAATTTGACCCTTTTTTGTTGGTCAAATTGACTAGTTTTAGAATTAAAAATGACACCGGGAAATTGAATTCCTCTTTATTTATTTTTATTTATTGTTCCAAACGCACTCTCATTTCCCTTTAATTTTAATTTGGTGCGGTTAGCTAAGATCTTTGAAAAACGGCTCTTTTGTTGATGGGGTTTTTAGAAAGTTTGATTTTTGTTTGGGCCAATGTGACAGAGTCGTCAGTTGGTATAAATTTATATGAATGTACCAACATATCCGAGTTTTGAGTTTTGAAAGATAAATGACCCAAAATGTGACTCCAGGTCTGCAACCGAAATTCACAAAATTCGGGAGTTTGTTTAAGCGGAAGAATGTGTTAGGCACCCGCACCCTAGACTTCTGTGAAAACATGTTACCGCATTCCTAATCTTTTCTCAAGTTTTGAAAGAGTTGCCTTAGTGTCTAAATATGTCTTGCCTAGTATATTGTGTCATTCTATGGGGTGTGGGTGTGTGTTTGATGTCATGCATGGTGGGTGAGTCCATTTTAATCCTAGTTGGGTTCAATTCGACTGGGAAGATTTTTTTATTATTATTTATAATAAGTTTGGGTGAGTTTGATTTCTAAACTCGTGAGCGTGTTTTCCAAAAGGATGTGAGTTTGATTTCTAAACTCTTGTGTATTTTTAAAAGGAGAGTTTGGTTTCTAAACTCGGGTGTTTTTCGAAGGGAGTTTGGTCTCTAAACTAATGAATTTTCAAAAGAGGAATTTGGTTTCTAAAATCGGGTATTTTTCAAGAAAGAGTTTGGTCTCTAAATTGTTGGATTTTCAAAACGGAGTTTGGTTACTAAACTCTGGTATTTTTTTAAAAAGGAGTTTGTTACAAACCATGAGAGAGCCACACCTTAAAAGCTAGTTATTAAAGTTAGAGAGCCAAAGTTTATAAATATCCCACATCAAAGTCCCATACTCCCATACTTTGCAATTAGGATCACAACATTCCACCACGTTCCGCAGTCCCGGCGCCCACGCGGGCTGACTTTGCGCTAGACGATTCTAGCCCCGGGCGAACACTGCAATACCGACGTCACCACCCTCGCCGCACGATTGCAATCGGGAGGTAGTGGACGGCTTTGATACCAATTGTAAGGAACAGAGAACTAGAATAAGTATTTTGAGAAGAATTAAGAAAGAATTTGGGGAAGAAGAAGACAGAGACCGGAAATTGGGAGAGAAAATCGTACAGAGAGAAGAGAAACTTCACATTCATTTTCATTATCCAAATAGAATTACAACTCATCTATATATCTACTTAGAATACCACTATTATCATTATGCCCCCACTAATTCTTATATTTATTTTTATATCCTTACCTATTCCTTACAGAGTCTGATCTCTAAACTCGTGGATTTTCAAAAGGAGAATTTGGAATTTGGGCTCTAAATTCAATGGATTTTCACATGATTCAAGATAATACCCGCTTCACATACTAATTTAGAAGTAGTAGAGATGATAATTAACAAATTTACATGGTTCGGTTGAATTTAAAAGAGCTAGAATTGAACCTTGCTAGCTTGATGATGGAGATTGAATTTCAAGGCTTGAAGTGACTTTCTTACTCCTTTTGGTAGATTGAATGTTGAAAAAGAGATGAATTGATGAAGATTTGGTTGTCTTCTCTCTCATTTTTTTTTTTTTGTGTATTTTTCGAAATTTTTCTCACTAGATTTGCTTATCTTTCTCTCTCTCTCAAGAAAAGAAATGAAGAAATAAGGAATAAATATTACTAAGAAAAGTATTAAAGTATGAGCCAAACCTATAGCCACAGGCGAGGCCTCGAGCCGCGGGTAGGGATGAGCAAAAAAGATAAAATCGAATAACCTAACCGAAAATTTTAAACCGAATTATTTCAATTATTTGGTTATCTGGGTTTATTCGATTATAACTGTTTTACATTTCGGATTTCGTTTTAGATATAGAAATTAGACTATTCGGGTAACCGATTAATTGAATTAGAAATTTAAAAAATATAAATTACTATTTTAATTATATATATTTTGATAGACTGTGTTATGAATTATGTAATCTTACTAATTGAAGTTTTGTTATGGATAATGGATACAAACACTTCCACCTAGAGGATGAGGTGGATTTTGAAGGGGGACTATTGTTATGTATCATGAGGACTAGCTTAGTTAAAATAAGAATAGTGATCTAATGGTGCATGGATATTAGTTTTTAAATATTAATGGGTAAGATTAGTTTTCATCTTTTTCATTGTTACGATATAAGTCTATTATTGTAATGAATTAGGTATCAATATATTAATGGGTAAGATTAGTTTTCATCATTTTCATTGTTACTATACAAGTCTATTATTGTAATGAATTAGGTATCAATGAAAAGAACTGCCAAGATTTGAAACTTCAACCTCTTGGTGCACAAGGAATGGTTACTACTCTATTATCATTGCATACTTGAACACATGTATCAAATCCTTAAAACATAATTTGGTGGATCATCAAAATTTAGGTGAGTAAAACAAATTGATCCTTCAAAAATCTAATTTAACCACTAGTCACAAACTTTGTATTTATATCCACTATAATCTTATGATTCATCCACTAAATAATTACACAAATCACTTCTTCTTCTCTTGTTTCAAAACTAGTAATAAGGCTCCTTAAAAAAGATCACATAAACAATACAACAAATTGAAAACAGAATTATCAAAATATCAAAAGTGAGAGCTGACTTGGCTTGGCCACTCAGCTCCATATTCCTTCCACCAAGCCTATCAACCATGTCAGGAAGAGATTGATAATTCTGCAGTTGTTTCATGTACGGATCCTCCAACTTCATCCTCAGTTTCTCAGCTTCGCGGCTGGCAGCTTCCTGAGCTAGCGTCCAGTCGTAAAATCTGCGTTTTTCATCGTCGCTTAAAGTGTGGTAAACATCTCTTAGTTTCATGAAATTTTCTGATGCTGCTTTTAGTGGGAGTGAAGTTGTGTCTGGATGGTACTCTTTTGATAATCTTCTGTATGCGGATTTTATTTCTTCTATGTCTGCTTGTGCTGATACTCCTAGGAATCTGAGGGATCAATGGCATCAGCTATATATCAGGTTTAGAATTAATATATGTTAAGGATTGTTCTCCAAATTAAGACAAAAATAAGGAGAACTGAGTACGAGTCGAGTCAAGTTTGACTTGTTGAGCTCATTCAAAAGTTAAACGAGTCGAGTTAAGTTCTTTAAACAAGCCTGAATTTTGGTATACGAACTCAATCGGCACATTTAGTAAACTAGTCTCTAGCTTGAGTTTGAGCGAGGCTTAAACAAGCCAAGCATATGCAGTCTTGTTTAAGCCCGACACATTTAAAATTTTATTATAAAAATAAGAAAAAATAATTAATTAAATGTGAAACAATCACTTGAGTCAGACTTAAACGAGTTGAAACGGATATCACATTGTTCTAACTCAACTTATTTAACTAACCAAGCAAATGAGCTTGCTCGAGGTCGGCTCGCTTAACGAGCTTTAGTCGGGCTTAATCGAGCCAAACACGTTGGTACCCAATTCATTTACGGCTCTAAAAATAAGGTAATGATACAACTTTTAATGCACATGTTATAATCATAAAATACCCAAAGTTAACAATAATGATGCTATTTAGGTCATGTAACATATTCACCAAAACTCACATTACTAGCTAGGTGTTTAATTAAAATTTGGATTACTGATAATAAAACCAGCTAAGCGCCCCCATGCGAAACATAGATTTATTTTTAATTCCTTATTTATTCTATATATAATGATCATAATATATTTTTTGAATTTTAATTTAACTTATTATAGAATGACTATAAATTTTGTTCAAACAAACAATTATCAAAGACTTGAAATTGAATGTTAGTAATATGTTTTTCTTTAATTTAATATTTAGTTCATATAGTCTTATTATATATGTATATAGATATATAGAATTATGCCGTTTATGTTATAAATACTAATTTAAATTGCTCCAGCTTAATATAGTTTACTTATGTTTCAATATTTTAGTTTGTGAATAATTATGATATAATAGTAGAATAATTTGTTACTATATGATATATCATTTTTAAATATATTAACAATGATCCGTAAGTGTTTTAATTTAGGCTCATGAAAACCAATATTAGTAAAGGACTTCTATAAAAAAAAAAATTGTTATAAAATTATAATAAGTTACTCTAAAGTTTTTCAGAGGATCATAAATAGTATTTTGGTTCTAGTTAAATTCTAAGTCTAAAAAGTGTTTTAGTATTAGTTAATAAAATAAAATCACAAGGATTTAAAAAGTATTTTAGTAGCAGATAGATTGTAGTCTCATATCAAATACCAATGACCAAAAACTTAATTTTACCCTATTATATATGTATATAGATTTGGTCATATATTGTCATTTTTCATGTAGTCTAGGTTATGTGATTACTAATTGTTGTAAGTTTTGGTACAAATCAATATTATTGGATTTATTTTCCCAATATATCTAATTCTCCTTACATATTGACTATAGAGTAATCAAAATCCAATAAATTATAATTAATTTTAAATTTTAGAATTTCGTATCTTATTAAAAAATAAAATAAAATAAAATAGGCATGCATATATATTATCACCCAAAGTTCAGAAAAATAGGATAACATAGTTAAAGAAACAAGACTCACTGGTAATGGGAATCAGTGGAATTATTGAGCAATTCAGAAAACTTTTCACCCAACAAGTCCCGCTGCTCTTCTGGTTTAAACTTGTCTTGTGCTGACCTTGACTTATTACTACTTCCTCCGATCCACCCTTCATCTTCATTCTCCCAGTGTATTCTTGTATCAGATCCCGGTGGGGCTCTTTGCGGCCCCTCCGAGGTTTGTGCCGCAAACACGTACAAACCGCGGCCGCGTCTCCATCTTCGTGTTCTTTCCGGTCTTGTTACTGGCGGCAACCACCGCTCTTTGCGGTGGTTGGTGGTGGTTTGGCCGCCTCTACGAAGGAGAGAGAATGAAGATGGTAATGGTGCTGTTGTCGAAGCCATGCTAGTTGAGAAAAATGAGCCATTTGGTGTTAGAAGTTAGGGGAGAAGAGTAGGCTTCACCGTGCACCTCTTGTTTTTGTGTGGTTGATATAATACATATTGAGATATACTAGTATTTATTCTAATTTTTTAGCACTTATTTTAGGACTTGATTTATTTGAGGGAGATATTATTGATAGTTGACACTATAATCATTGTACTATTGGTTTTCAGGAAATAAAAAATAAAATAAAGTAGCCTTATGGTTTCATTTAAAGTCAACTTGGCTTAATAGTTAAAATATATTCTAGTTTGAAAAGAAAATGTGAAACTATTTGTACCCTATATTGAATTGATAAAAATTAATATACCCTCTACATTTTGAATTCTTTGATTATTATTAACTTTTTGAAAATAAATTTGAGATATTTTTAAAGTTAAAATTGATATAATTTATTAATAATTATGAAATAATGAATCTTATAAATACTAGGGCTGATGACAAAACCGTACCCCAAGTTTAGATAAAAATGTGACGCTCCCAAAATAAGTTCACACAACCCATTTTGAGTCGCCAAATACATACTACAGAGTTAACTGAAGTACAAAATTTTCTATTTACAATTAATAAACTGTCGTGCAAAATATGACCACACATATACTGTGAGTTTCAATACAAATATTGTACTGTATCTAGTACGACAATATCCACACTCAACTTAAATTCTCAATACAATTATTGTCACACTATTTTATAATGTATTGAGATACTTCTACAATCTCGCACTCAATTGCCCGGCTTGTCCTAACTACACTCTCATTTCTTGATAAGAACAATGGAATAAAAAAAAAAAGGGCGAGCTCAAATAGCCCAGTAAAGAATATCATGACTAAGATAATAAAGAATAAATTATCTTTAGCCTTCAACAATAATAAATCAAAGAGTTAAGATAATACAATTTTCAATAATAATTACAGCGGAACAAATAATTCATTAGAAGAGTCAAGTAGAGAATGATGTCTACTATCTTCTACGATTTAAAAGTCCATCATCAATATTTTATCCTTGTAATACCAATCAATAATTATACAAATCAACATTTTATATTTGCACTACGAGTCAAAGATATTGATTTGTATCACCAGTGGTCGTGATCATGCCAAACACTAGTCCATTTTTGCATTACGGGCCAAAGATAAGTTTTCACCACAATTTAAGTCTGAGGATTATGACAATGATATAAAGGATGAATAGAAATAATAAGAATAATAAGATCAAGAATAAACATTAGAGATTTAATTTATCCACAGTCCAATAATGTCCTAATTGTCAATATGATGACCAAAACGTGGATTCAAATTCAAGAATGATATTTAGGATTCATATTTCAAAGATAACGATTAAAATTCAATAAAAAATTCAGGTAAATGAAATGATACTAGTTGAAGCGCAAACCTCCAAGGAATTTCTAATCATTTTAGGAATTATAGAAGCAATACTTACTAAGTTTAGATTTAGGAGTATGAAAGAAAGTGATATCCCTTATAAATATGAAAGAAATGATATCCCTTTTACGAATATGAAAGAAATGACATCTCTTACCTTAGTAGGAGATTATCCTGAGAAAATCTTGCACTATAAGTTACACTCAAAGTATCCATATACTTAAAAGAAATACACACAGTATTATAGAAGAAGAATTCTTGGATTCTGGTGTGAGTTGCATACCTCAACTAAGCAACCTATTTATAGGAGAATGGAAGCACACCTAGTTTGAAAAACTTCGCATGAGAAACAGAGGGGCACGTCAAGTTTGAAAATTTTGTTCGTATGATTTTTTATAAATTCTAAAAAAACAAATATATTTATATATAATATAATATATTTTAATTATATTCTAATAAAACAAATAACTTTATAAAAGTTTTCTATTTTATTACTATTATAATAATAATAAAAAAATTGAAAAATAATTTCTGTCGACGGTTTAACAAATTGGAAAATGGTGGGTCTATAGAATAATAAGTCAAACTTACAACAAATACCTCATGTTAAACCCTTTATTTAACATAAATTGGATAAATATATAACATACATTACTTATTATAATTATTCTTAATCAACACATTTTATTCTTCAATAATTATTTAATATTATAGACTTCAAATATTGACAATTAGATCGTTATCCCAGAAAAGAGTGGGTCTTCTGTATAAATGACGCATAATTAACTAACCACGACCTTTCCTTGACAGAACTTTTTAGACATTGTCAATAATGCTAGCTGTTTTAATAATATCATATCACATAATATAAGTTATTGTCTCGTATTATTGATTTAATAATATAAAATATTGTGCAGATGTTACTATAACAATTATTGAATTAATAATATGAGATACTATACAATAACTACTATTGCAATTATTGAATGAAATACTGAGTGACTTACTAAAGCAAATTATTAAATCAATAATCAGAGATAATGTGCAATACCGCGTACTACTGTGGAACAACGCGTATTACTGTACTTTTATCACTGGGTATTTCAACAGTTAACGGTAAAAAATTTCCTGTCAATTTTTAAAAAAAATATTTTTATCGCTTTCTATATCCGACAGTTATTCCGTTATGGGGCCCACTAATAATTGATTATTTTGGAGCCATCATACGAATATTCCCCGACAAAACGAATATTTTCCGACAACTGTTTATTTTGTATAATTTGCACATATCACCCACAACTATAACATTTATTAAATCAACACCTTACTATTTAGAATAATATTTAAAGAAATTAAAATTATTCATAAAAAGGTTGGGTCTGACAAAAAATTAATTTGATACTCAAAATTTGGGAATCATCAATCAATACCTCAGAAGTATTTAAAAACACCAAATGTGTTACTTTTGGCATGAGCGCCCACTTTAGTCGCTAGAGAAAGACACGTGTCATCTGTAATACCCTAGAATTTTGTAAATAATATTAGTAATGATAATGACTATGTTTGAAAATTATTTGTGTGCATATATATATATATATATATATATATATATATCCGGTCCGGATCTTAAGCTCACCCATTATCCAACTCACGAAGAGCTCACCCCCTTTAGCGGTCGACGTGACGGTTCGATGTAAGAATACAACCGTCGCTCATACTTTTAGCGATGGACAACATATAGCATCGCTAAAAGTATGAGACGACAGATGTATGACAACCGAATCATGTCCGTCGCTAAAGGGGGTGAGTCAGTGAGTGGATAATGGGTGAGCTTAAGATTCTGACTATATATATATATAGAGCGGATCCATTCAGGACTCACTTATTACTAAAATGTGAACTTTTTTTTTAAACAACTAAAAAAAAGTTTAATATTTTATGATACTGAAATTTTTGTATATTACAGTGTTTTGGGTGTGATTTAGATACATATAACAAAATAACCTATTTTGTTATATGTATCCAAATCACACCCAAAATACTGTATTATAGAAAAATTTCCGTTTCATAAAATATCAAACTTTTTTTTAGTTGCTTTAAAAAAACAATTTTTTTTTTAAAAAAAATTCGCATTTTAACAAAATGCTGAGTCCAAGCTGGATCCACCATATATATATATATATATATATATATATATATATATATATATATATATATATCTCATAGACCTTAATAATTCAATTTAAATTGAATTAAGTATGTGGTAATTGAGAAATGTGGTAATAATGATGATGAGCTTAAATAAGCTTATGTGATATGCCTAGTGTGGCATAATGATTAAGATGGATTAAGTAATTTCTTAATTAAATTAATTATGAGATGATTAAATAATGTGATGGACTAATGAGGGCAATTAAGCCCAATGAGAATAATGGGACATGTCTAATGTGTTAGGAATTATGGACTAAGTAGTTAGAATGGCTAAAATTAAAATTGAGCCCAATGTGTAAAGGAAATTGTGCTTGGTCCAAATTAAATTAAATTGGTAGCCCAATAGGTATTGTGTTGGACTGACCTAAGATGTAAGTATACATATATATTTGTATGAGAGGATATATATCTAGGGTGATTTACATATTTTTTTACATTTTCAAAAAAAATTACAACAATAGTGCACTCATATAATAATTACATAACTAATACACTTTCATATTTATTTACATATTCTAGTGTAAGTAGGATTCCTTAATTTAGGAATTATAATTCAATTAGAATTTCTTAATTTAAGGATTAGTTATAGTTTCTTCTCTCTCCTTAAGTTATTTAAAACAATCCTCCTTAAATATATATATATATATATATATATATATATATATATATATATTAGTTATAGTTTCTCTTAGTTCTAGTGATCTTAAGAGAAATGCTAGAGACTCTCATGTTCGTAAGTAGCGTATCCTTAATATATATATATATATATATATATATATATATATATATATATATATATATATATGGATCTTTCTTTCATTGGTGGTGCCATTCTTTGCGATTCTACCACCCGGTATATATTCGAGAGCAGCGTGACAATTAAGGCTCTTGGATCCTTCAGAGCAATGCTTAATAAATTATGTTTCAACAATTACAATGGAGGACGTAAATGTTTAATACTCATGCAGCAAAGAAGCTTAATTGCTCTGTCGTAACCATCGCAAGCGGCTAAACATTGGTGTTTTTAGGCGAGAGTTTATTGGCATGGTGGACGCTACCGGTCACAACCATCGCAAAAATGGCTACGTCGGTACCGAGAAAAAAGACGGATGCTTGGTCTTTTGTAATTTTTTTTATAGTGCAGTTGGTAGCCAAACATTCATATCAAGGTAACCAATTCATTATTATTAGGTTACCAATTTTTTTTGAACGTGATACAGTTGGTAGCCAAATTTTCATGTGGTGGGTAACCAATTATGTTTTTATTAAATTTCCAATTTATTTTGCATGTAATACAGTTGGTAGCCAAATCTTTATGCAGTTGGTTGCCAAACTTTCAGACCAAAGTAACTAATTCATACTGCAGGTGTGAAGGTAGATTGGTTATCTTGGTATAAGAGTTTGGTTACCTTGGTATAAAAGTTTGGTTACCAATTCTGTTTTATTAAGTTACCAATTTTGTTTTTTGAATGTGATAGAGTTGGTAGCCAACCATTCATACAAAGGTAACCATTTTATTATTTATGAGTAACAAAATAGTTATAAAAAAAATTTCAGAACATTAATAGTTACATTTATTTATTTTTAAACTTTTTGTAGGGCGAATCTTCTTCTTATTCTCATTGGCGTTTTGGACAACGGAGATTTTTATGCAGTATGGCGGCATGGTGTAGCAAATGACTATTATTTAAAGTGTATGTGAGGGAGATGAAGATTTGAATTTAAATATTTAAATTTGAATTATTATTTTGAATTTGAATTTATTTTTGTTTGATCCAAATATTTGAATTTGTATTTTGAGTGTCAAAAACATTTTTATAATCTACTTGGGTTCATTCGTAATTGCGGGCATTTAATGGGAAGAAGTGGGAGAAGTTCAATAGTGAGAAAGTTGCTTCATTGGTATACGATCGAATCCTAGGAAAGATGGCCCTTGTCACCCACTTCGAATTCAAGTTTAATGAATGAAAGTCTTCAATTGAGATCACCGCAATCTTCATTTGAATTTGAATATTTAAATTTGAATTATAATTTTGAATTTAAATTTGTTTTTGTTGTTAGATCCAAATATTTGAATTTGAATTCTTAACTATGACAGTTATTTGTCCTTGATTTTAGGTTTTCTTATTAATGTGAATTGTACTATTTTTGTAATAATTACATTCTTTTTGTAAATTTTTTGATTGATGCACTTTTCTTGTAATTACTTTCTATTTGTTTTATACTTATGTAAAGGACCCATATATTTATATCTATAGGTATATATATACATACATGTATATGTGTCCATAAGCTATCATAATGTATAAAAGGTAAAATAAAAATGCAACACGTGGGTGCATAGATCCCATGGACAAATTTTGCTCCCCTAAATACAAAAGTGCTGATTTTTTTTTATTCATTTAGGCTTACAAGAAATCCCATATGGGCAAATGATGAAGGAGGACAAGAGTTAGTAAGGATTAGGTAGCTTTTTACCTAATAAGCTTTTACTATTGGTTATTAACTAGTTGGGTGTATAAAATATAAGTATTATACATGTATTAATATAAGTATTGTATACATAAGTCTTACCTATAAATAGAGCCCTCCTAGCACATTGCTTCATTTGCTTGAAAATTCTAAGTGTTAGTAGTTAAAGAGAGCTAGAAAGAAATAGAGAGAAAAGGAGAATCATAAGAGAACTCTTGCACTTGGTGACTCAAGAAAAGCTTAAGAAGAAGGATCAAAGGTGGAGAGTTATTTAAGATTCTTAGCTAATAGGAAGAAATTAACATAGAGGTAAGTTCATAACCTAGTTAGAATTTTGTAAGTTAAGCTAGTATATATGATTCTAAGTAAGAGATGAATGCTTGGTTGTGGGAGTCTATGTGTTGTGGGATCATGATGGATCCAAAATTATAATGATGGATATTGGAAGGAGATTATATGGTATATATGCCTTGTATGTGATTTTAGAACCAAAGGAACAAGAGAAAAGCATGCAAGCATGAAATTTAAGTTAGAATACTTTAAGCATGAGATTTTGTATTAAATGTCATGAAATGTGTAAGCTCTATGTTTGATCTAAAATATTATTTTGAACATCTATAAAATACGAAAAATACCCCAACTGGAATCATCGGATTCGGACATATTGAAACGAACTCGTAGCAAAACAATTGGTAATTAAGACATGCTAAAATGAGAACCCTAGCTCGGAAAAATCAATAATTTGATTAAATAATTATTTTAGAAAATTGTTCAAAATATCAAATATTGAAGATATGTAAGCTTTTGAGATAATGGAAGTGGTTTGAACTCGTTTGGATATAAAATGAACACGTTATGGAAGATTGAATCAAAAAGGGTCAAAAATTAAAATGTTGAAAAATCAGATTTTAGCATTCTGCTGGGGAGCGCTCACCCAGGCTTATGTCAAGCGCTTAGGCGCTAGGCCATTTTCTGAGTTGGGTCGGGTCGGGTCGGGTTAAACGGGTCAAAGCTTTTTTTTAATAGATAAAATGAGATAAAAATAAGATTAATAATAATATAAAATAAAATAATAATTAATATTAATTGTGAGTTACTAATAAACAATTAAAATAAGATTTTAATTGTACATTAATAATTACTTTGGCTTAGATCAATCAATTAAAATAATAGTAAGGATTATTTTAAATATGGTTTAATAAATTGTAAATAATTAAAGTAATATTAAAGAATTATTTTAAATGTAAGCTAATTGTAAAGATTATTTTAAATTGAAAGATATTTGTGAATTAATTATGGATTAATGAAGAATAAATAATTAAATAATATTAAATTTTATTTAATTACGAACTAATAACTCTAATTATATAGATTAAATAAATAAAATAGTAACTAGATTATTTTATTTGTGAGCTAATAAAATACTGAATAATTATTAAGAAAATTATTTAAAGAGTGATTAAATAATACTAAGTAAAGTAAGAATACTTTATTTATGTAATGAGGCATGGATAAATAAAATAAAGTGACAATTGATTAAACAAATAAAATAATAAAAGGATTATTTTATTTTGGCAAATGAAGTAATTTCAGATTGTGAAGGTTAATGAATAGTAATTTAGGAAAATTACTTAAAGAGTAATTAAATGATAACAAAATAATTAAGAATTTTTATTTGTATATGAATAAATAAATTAAATTGTGAACCATTAATTAAACAAGTAAAATAATAGAAGATTATTTTATTTGAAGTAAATAAAGTAAAGACTAATAAATAGAATAAAGAGAGTGATGAATAAAGGAATAATTAATTAAATAGATTGATTTGTGAGTATTAATTATATGAGCATAATGTTATTCAAAAGATAAGAAGTCAAGCTCGAATATAGTTGACTACTCAGGCAAGTTTCCTAAGTTACACAACCTTGGATATTGTGCAAGTTTCTAATTGTTGTTATATCAACCATATATTGATCAAATATCTGAACGTGTACACTTATTGATCGTATAAACAAATTGTTCTATAGAATAATTCTTGTATTATCTAAATTTATGAAAATTATTATTCATACTCTGAAGCTTGATTTAAATCATACTTACATCTTTTAAAATGATTCTTTAAATCTTGTTGCGAACGTTGAATGTATTAATTATCCCTAAATGTATTGAGAAGAGCGTCTATGCCATTTGATTCGGCTAGAGCAATATCTATGAATTAGAAAGCGATCCAAACTAATTGATTTGGTGCGAACATTTATATTCTGCTGAGATGAACATCTCTCATAGAAGGGGAAACTATACAACGTCGGGGAACCGAAATTCGCGCGAACAGCATG
Source organism: Panax quinquefolius (assembly GCA_020205615.1). NCBI lineage: Eukaryota > Viridiplantae > Streptophyta > Magnoliopsida > Apiales > Araliaceae > Panax > Panax quinquefolius. The sequence continues at coordinate 137,729,219 of CM035169.1, forward strand.
AGAATGTTATGCATAACACCAGGTACTTTAGGTTGATCACCTATTGTACTTGTTTGAGTTGCCAGGAGTTTTCCCGGTGATTCTAGTAGAAATTGGGTTACCAGAAATATTTTTTATTAATTCTTGTAGAATTTCATGGTCCATAGCGACTACTCAGTGTTAAATATTCATTAACTTGGAATTGTTGAAATCTTTGGATTTGTCTAATAATTCTTGGTCCACAGTGACACTCGGTGATATCTATTCATTCACTTGAAATTGTTGAAACCTTTGAATTCTTTAATAACTTTTTTGTCCATTGTGGCTCTTTATTGACTTCAAAAGATAGATTTAGAACCATTGATGATTACTTTGTTCACAAAATTCTTATTTCCTGAGCTACTAAATATTGTTTTACCCCTTGAGATTATGAACCTTATATATACCTGTTCATATTTATTTTTATATTACTTGCTGAGAAAATTTGTTGCTCACTCTTGCTTCCCTTAAACCCTTCGGTTAGGTCAAAGCAAGATGGGACTTCACGAAAGGACAAGGGCGAAGACAAGGCTACAAAATAGCTTTGTTCTTCTATGCTAGGACGTTATCCTTATGTTGTATTAAGACTTAATTAATGATATGTATTAAATTATGTTTTGGATTAAGTTATGAAGTGTATTAGAAATAGTTTCGAGACTTGGGACGAAAATATTTATGTTATATCAATGTAAATAATTCTATTATTCTGTTGTTTATATTATTAGTATGTTGTATAAGTTAGATCATGGAGTACTAGATTCGAGGTACAAGTATGTTAATTTAGGGGCATCACATCATAAAATTAACTAAATTCTACAAATGGAATACGGATGCATACGTATATTGTATTTTACATATATATATATATATATATATATATATATATATATATATATTCAAAATCAGTGTAAACAATATCTTAACAAGTTTCATCTGGAAAAAAAATACAGTCGATACAGTTGCAACGATCGATTTTTAAAGGGAAGGAAGAAAAATAAAATCAAAAGCAAACCCATCTTGTTCTTCGCGTTCCAAAAGAAGTTATGTCATTTTCATCTTGTTGCCATAAACCAAGGCTTAATTCTTCGACGAGCTTAGCCATTACCGCCATGAGAAGCTTTGTGATGCTACTGCCACTGCAAAGATGTCCTTTTTTCCTGGTGTTCTTCGCCGTTGTTGCCATTGAACCCACAATCATTATTTTTTCCAGATTTGAAGTTCCAAAAATCAAGTTGTTGTTAGAATTTGAGCCAAATTTGAAGTGGGTTTCATTAATTATTTGAAGTGAACCCACATATCAATGTGTTCTACTCCATGAGTAGATTACATTAAGTATTTGGAAGCTCAAATCCATGGAATAATGAATGAGAAATTAACTCCCAAAGAACATCCTTGAAAATGATAATAAATACTTGTGGGTAGACAAACCCCATATCGGTTAAGAACTAAAGTATTAATTGGTTTATATACAACAAACTTGCTTTTGGGTTTGGGACCCAAGGGGCACCCTAATTTTTTAGAAGGGAGATGACCTAGTCAAATCTTGTTTCGAACCCACACATGAGTGCCGCCACCGTTGATGACCGGCCTGGCTTGGCTGGGCTCGTGGCACGTGGCTCTAGGTCCTTGTATATAATTTTTTGGATAAATTTTGTCTATCAAAACTGTGTCGTTTTTAAAATTATTATTTATTATAAAAAATTGTGTCATTTTGGGAAAAGTTATATGCCGAACGAACGCGTTAATACTTCCTGAACGGACACCCAAAAACAATGTCGTTTTTACTTGAACGAACACGTTCTTTCTGTCAAGCCTAAAAATACATCATTTTTGTTATACTAAGCCTAAAACTACGTCATTTTTACCCAAACGGATGCGCCATTTCTGCTAAAGCCAAAAACTGTGTTATTTTTGGCTAAATGTGTCTTTTTAAAGGGTTGTGCCCCTTCTGATGGGTCACTAATCCCTCCTATAAATAGACTTAGGGGGTTGTCATTCTATTCATTTCAATTCATCCAACTATTAAGCATTCTAACTCTTCAAGTCTTCATCATTTCATAAATATTTATAGTTATTTTTTGAGAGAGAGTCAGAGCATTTATTTTGGTTCATTAAGTATATTATTTGTAGTGCTGTTTTAGTATACGTTGTCATTATATCCTGGGAGACAAGTGCGATCAACTTTAAGCACCGTAATAAAGGCATAATTCTCTTAAGGATATAATACCAAGTACTAACCTTGACAAATTCACTTCTACAATTTTGAGATAAGTTTATATATATAGTGTCCATTCATTTTTCCTAACAATCTTATGACAATTAGTTTCTCTCTCTCTCTCTATATATATATATATATATATTTGCAAGAAATATGGCTATCAAATTTATTACTATAGTCGGCTCTTCTTCTACACCAATAATTCCAAATGTACCTGTGAACCATGGAGAAAAACCAGAAAGGTTCAATGGTACAAAATTCAAAATGTGGCAACAAAAGATGTTATTTTATCTCACTATGCTCAACTTGGAAAGGTTTTTTCATGAAGATCCCCCTGTGCTCAAAAAAGATAAAACAGACAGACAAATTGTTGCCGCAAAAAATGCATGGAAACATGCTGATTTTTTGTGTCGAAATTACATTATTAATGCAATGTATATAGGTCTCTCAAAACAGCAAGAGAATTATGAGATTCCTTGGATTAAAAGTATAAAACAGAAGATGTTGATATGAATAAGTTCGTAGTTGACAAGTTTTTGGACTACAAGATGGTGGATTCCAAGGCTGTCATTATCAAGTCCAAGAATTACAAGTAATCCTGCATGAAATACATGCAGAAGGTATGTCCTTAAGTGAATCTTTTCAAGTTGTTGCTATTATTGAAAAACTACCACCAATGTGGAGAGATTTTAAGAATTATCTCAAGCATAAACGCAAAGAGATGAAATTTGAAGACTTAATCGTAAGATTAAGGATAGAAGAGGACAATCGTGATTTTGAGAAGAAAGAAGGAAGGACCTTTATGGAATATAAAGCCAACGTGGTGGAACAAGATTCGAAGTCTAAAAAGAGAAAGTACTCCGGCAATGGGCCTCAATAGGGAACAAATAATGCTACATTTTTGACAAGTCCGGACATAGGGCAAAAGAATGTCATAAACGCAAAGACCAGAACAAGAAGTCCGCATATATAAGCCAATGTAACTGAAGTGGATGGTCTTCTTCAAGATATTTCTGAAATGAACCTTTCAGCGGTTATTTCTGAAGTAAACATGGTTGAGATTCCAAGGAATGGTGGGTAGATACTGGAGCAACCTTCCATGTGTGTTCTGACAAGAAGATGTTATCTACATATAAAGAAATTGAGAATGGAGAAAAATTGTACATGAGAAATTTTCTTCATCCAAGATTGTTGGACAAGGAAAAGTGGTTCTAAAGATGACATTTGGCAAGGAACTCACCCTCAACAACGTGCTCCATGTGCCTGATATTAGGAAGAATTAAGGGGTTGTTTGATAAAAACTGAATGAATCTGAATGAGCTGAATCTGAATAAAAAAAATTGTTTGATAATTGATATGTTTGAAATATTTTAATAACAATATTTTACTATTTTACCCCTCTAAACTATGCTGAACAAGTATATAATTTTGTCCGGACGTATTTAAAAAAATTAAATACAATATTCATTGTACAACAAATAAAAATAAATAATTCAAATAAAGTATTGAATAATTCAAACAATTTTAACCCAGGTTTCATAGAAAATAAGAAATGTAACAAGTTAAACAAACATGTCAACATAATAATAAAATTACATTAATTTTAGTGAGTCACTTTATAGTTCACGAGCAATTTGGTCACATACATTGTTCATATATTGTACGCCTTGAGGGCCCCATTGCACTGCATCTTGCTCTCCTTCGTGATTTTCTTCATATTGTTCATCATCTCCATCAATTGTGGTAGCTTGATCATACTGAGCAAATAACTCATCCTCAATATTCTCTTTTCTCATAAAATTGTGAACAACAAAGCAAGCAAAAATCATACCCAACATGTTATTCACATGTTTAATAATTTAACAAGCTTTTATAGTTAACTTAAAAAAGTAGTTACTAACCTTTGTAGGGAAACCCAATTGGCCAACTGTATGGTATACTGCATTATTTTAATAAAGTAAGATATTGTTAATTATCCATGAAAAACAATAAATTTCCAGAGAAGTAATCATATATGGATCCTGTAACTCCAACCTACATTAATTAACTTAATGTAATTATTGTGACGCCCCCAAAATAGGTATACAACACCCATTCTGAGTCGCCAAATACATGGTACAGAAAGCAAACTACAACCTCAATAATACAATTGTCGTGCAAAATACGAAAACACATACTGTGAGTTTAAATACAAATATTGTCATCTAGACAATATCCACACTCAAATAAGTCTCCATTATAATTATTCAAACACTATTTTACAGAAATAGTGAGGACTGCTAACACATCTTTCCAGAACCATCACTCCATACCCCGACTAGATCATGTTATGTTCTCACCTCCTGAGAGGAAAAATGGAACAAAAAGAAAAAGGGTAAGCTCAACTAGCCCAGTAAAGAATATTATGACTAAGATAATATACAAAAAATTATCATTAGTCTTCAACAGGGAAAAATCTGATAAAATATAATAGACAACAAGTTTTAGATAAATAGCTCGCAATGTAAAGCAAAGAATCCATTTAGAAGAGTCAGTAGAGAAAGAATTATACTATCTTCTAAGATTTAAAAGTCCATCATCAATATTTTATCCCTGTAACATCAATCAATATACATCTTGAATCAAATATTCATCTTTGCACTACAGGCCAAAGATATTCATTTGTATCACCAGTTGGTCATGTTCATCTCAACACCTGTTCATCTTTGAACTACGGGCCAAAGATATTCATCAGTTAATAATTTATCTTTGCACAACAGGCCAAAGATATTTAGTAATATCATCATTTAGGACTGAGGATGATGAAAAATATCTTAAAAAAATGAATCCAGTGAGACAGAAGGACAAATATTAGGGATTCGTATTACAGTTTATCCAAGATCAATAATACTCCATAATAACCAATTTTGAAGCAGAATTCAAAAAAAAGATCAAAACATGGATATAATTAAAGATAGTAACCATAATAGACATCTTGGACAAAAAGGAAAATTTTCATTTTTCGGTGAATAGTGTCGTATTCGTGAATAATGCCGTATACGTGAATAGTAACCCCAACACAAAAAGTTATAAATTTGATAAAAAGTTCAGACCAATATTTCGGCATAATGATATTGAAAGAAATAATATCATTTACGAAGAAAATAACACCCCTTACCTCAAAATAACCGTACTTCTGACTGAATTTCGGATATAGTGCTAATATGAAACTTGCCTTTGAATAAAGAACTCTTAAAGTATCAAAATACTCACAAAAATATGCTCGATAATCTAGAGAGAAAGAAAACTTGTTTATGGTGTGATTTTCAATTCTAACCTAAGCGTCTATTTATAGAAAAATTCTAGAACGCCATAAGAGACTAAAATAATAAAATATTATTATTTTAAACAAATTTCTACGCACACCTTGGAAAACAAATTCAAGCATGCCAAATCTGAAAATTCCCAGCAGCCCACATGTTTTTAACACAAGTGGGTCCCACCTATAATTTAATAAAAATCATTTTATTTTCCGAAACTTCAGTAATTCATAGAAAATAAACCGTTTATCAGAAAAATATGAATTTTATGTCCATTGCACACAGAATTGAATTCTCTACAACTTTGTAGCTTTGAGTTTTTCCAAATCCAAACTGAAAATATTTGAAATCCATAAACGGGTGATTTTTAATACCTCCACTCCTATAAAATACTGATAAAATACCTCAGCATTAATTCCTTCATTTATAACCACATAAAATAAATAAATTCATCATTTATATCCACATCAAATAAATATTTTCTTATCATATAAATCAATAATTAATTATTCACAAATAATATTACAGAATCACAATTATGAAAATCATGCCGTTCCCAGGAAAGAGGGGGCTTTCCAATAAGGATTTCTCCTTACTGGCGCACAATTAGGTGACCAAACCTCTCATTGACAGAACTTTCTAGACATTGCCAATAATGCTATCTAATAATATTATTCAAATAATATGAATTATTGATCTGATAATGGAAAATACTGTGTAGTGATAATTATAAAATATCAATGCAACAATTATTGAATCAATAAAATAAAATATTAAACAATAATTACTGTAACAATTATTGAGTAGTGTTTTCTTACGTATGAATTAATAATTCTACAACATTGTAATATCGGTGCTTCTTTTGCAACCACGCCAGACGTATCTTGTATTTAACCACCGTGTATTCCAACAAAGTGTTAATTCAGTAATAACTACGCCGATTATTTATAAAAACTCATTTTTGTTTTTTTTTCATTCGACAGTTATCTCATTATGGGCCCACAAATGGTCTAGCGTGGTCAAATACGAATATTCTAAACGGAAAAGAATATTCCACGACCAAACGAATATTTCCCGACAAAATGAAAATTTTATAACCATTTGCTTATTTTGAAAAAATTTCACATTTCACCCATAACCAAAGTATTATATCAAATTAATACCTTATTATTCACAATAATAAATAGAGAAAATTCGATTTTATTCATTAAAAAGTTGGGGTCTTACAACCTCCCCTCCTTATGAAATTTCGTCCTCGAAATTGACGACATACATACAGTGTTTCAAAAGGTGAGAGTACCTCGCTTTCATTTCCGATTCCAACTCCCAGGTCATTTTCTCAATAGCATGGTTTCTCCACAAAACCTTAACTTGTGGTATAACCTTGGTGCGTAGGACATGCTTCTTTCCTATCCAAGATCTTAACAGTACCTCTTTAGACGTTAAATCTTCGCTCTATCTAAATCGGTTCTAACGCAATAATATGGTTTGGGTCTTTCACATATTTACGAAGCATAGATATGTGAAAAATATTATAAACACGAGACATACTTGGAGGTAATGCGAGTCTATAGGCCACATTTCCTATTCGGTCAAGAATCTCAAATGGACCAATAAATCGTGGATTGAGCTTTCCTCTATTTCCAAATCTTGTAACTCCTTTCTATGGAGCAATACGTAACAGTACATGATCTCCAATATTAAATTCCACGTCCTTTCGATGAAGATTAGCATAACTCTTTTGTCCATCTTGTGAGGTTTGAATACGTTGTCGAATTCTTTGGATCTTTTCTGTAGTCATGCGTACTAATTCTAGTCCCAACCACGTTGTTTCTCCCACCTCGTCCCAGTATACTGGAGAGCGACACTTTCGTCCATACAAGACTTCAAATGGAGCCATACCTATACTTGCCTGATAACTATTGTTATAGGAGAATTCCACCACTGACAAATACTTATCCCAACTTCCTTTGAAATCTAGGACACAAAGTCTTAATAGATCTTCAAGGGTTTGAATAGTCTTTTCCGATTACCCTTCCGTGTTAGGATGGTATGCTGAACTGAATCGTAAATCCTTGCCCATAGCTTTCTGCAAGCTAACCCAAAATCTTGAAGTGAATCTTAGGTCACGATCCGAAACTATGGATACTGACATGCCATGCAATCTCATAATCTCATTCACGTACATACGAGCAAGACGTTCAAGGGAAAAAGTCTCACGTATCGGCAAGAAATGAGTAGACTTGGTAAATCTATCAACAATAACCCAAATCGCATCTATGCCTTGAGAAACTTTGGGAAGACCTGTAACGAAATCCATGGTAATGTGTTCCCACTTCTATTCCGGAATCTCAAGTGGTTGCAATGGACCTTTTGGCACTTAATGCTCCGCCTTTACTCGTTGACAAGTTAAACACCTCGAGATAAACTCTGCGATCTCTCTTCATATTGTTCAACCAAAATGTGTGTCGAATATCATGATACATTTTGTTACTCCCAAGGATGGATTGCAAACGATGTGTTGTGTACCTCCATTATGATTCTATGCTTCAAGTCAGAGTTGTTAGGAACAAAAAGTATGGAGTTGAATCTAAGTATTCCTTCTTCATCGATTCTTGCTTCCGGAATAGCACCTTCTTGCACTTTCTTCTTCATACGCATCATCCTCAAGTCCGTAGTTTGAGCAGCTTTAACTTTATCGATTAAAGTCGGTTCTACTCGTATATTCTCCATCATCACGTGGGTCCCTGGAGTCTTTAACTCAATCTCCATCCTTTGTAAATCGTACAAAATGGGTCTTTGTGTTAACAACATCACACTCGTACACGATCTTCTACTCAATGTGTCAGCTACTACGTTTGCTTTTCCAGAATGGTATTGAATGGTATGATCGTAATCTTTCAATAGCTCGAGCCAACGTCGTTGCCGCATATTGATTTCCTTTTGGGTGAAAAAGTATTTGAGGCTTTTATGATCCGTATAAATCTCCACTTTCTCCCCATATAAGTAATGTCTCTAGATTTTCAATGCGAAAATGACTGCTGCCAACTCTAGATCATGAGTAGGATAATTCCTCTCATATTGTTTGAGTTATCGTGAGGCATAGGCTATGACTTTCCCATGTTGCATGAGAACACATCCTAACCCTTTGCCTGAAGCATCGCTGTATATAACAAATCCATCCGAACCAGATGGTATTGCCAGAACAGGTGCCGAAATGAGTGTCCTCTTGAGCTCTTGGAAACTTTTCTCGCATTCCTCGATCCATACAAATTTTGTATCATTCCGAGTCAACTGAGTTAACGGAGTAGCGATTCGAGAAAATCCTTCCACGAATCTCCGATAATAACCAGCTAAGCCCAGAAAGCTACAAACTTCGGTCACCGACTTTTGTTGCTCCTAACTTTGTATTGCTTCAATCTTCGTCGGGTCAACAGATAATCCATATTTTGACACCACATGCCCAAGGAATGCTACTTCCTCAAGCCAGAACTCCCATTTCTTCAGCTTGGCATATAGCTTGTTTTCACGAAGCCTTTCAAGTATCAGCTTCAAATGGTGCTCATGATCTTCACGGCTTTTGGAATAGATGAAGATGTTATCAATAAAGACAACAACGAACTGATCCAAATATTCCTTGAATACACGATTCATCATATCCATGAAAGCAGCATGAGCATTAGTCAATCCAAAAGACATGACTAAGAATTCATAATGCCCGCATCAGGAGTTACGAAGGCGTCTTTGGAATATCCTCGATTTTAATCTTCAAATGATGATATCCGAGCGAAGATCGATCTTTGAAAAGAATTGTGCTCCTTGCAACTGGTCAAATAGGTCATCAATGCGAGGTAGCGGATACCTATTCTTGATGGTGACATGGTTCAATTCTCGGTAGTCAATACAAAGTCACATACTCTCGTCTTTCTTCTTTAAGAATAAAACAGGAGCACCCCAAGGAGATGTACTAGGACGAATGAAACCGATGTCTAACAATTCCTGTAGTTGCACTTTTAACTCTTGAAGTTCAATAGGAGCCATTCGATATGGGGTTTTAGAAATGGGTTTTGTACCCGGTTCAAGGTCAATACAGAATTTAACATCACGTTCTGGGGGTAGACCGGGAAGTTCTTCAAGAAATACATCAGGAAATTCACTAACAACAGAAATATTATTTAAATCTGACTTGTCTTTGTTCAAATCCATAACATGGGCTAAGAAAGCTTGACATCCGTTTTTCAATAAACGAATAGCTTTATGGCTTGATATGTCAGTGAATGATTTTAGTGGTTTAGTTGCTTGAATTCGCATAATAGGTTGGTTATGAATATGAAAACTAACAACCTTACGAAAACAATTAATTTTGGCATGATGAGTGGTTAACCAATCAATCCCTAAAATCACATCAAAAGCAAGTATCTTTAAAGAGATAAGATGCACATGTAATGTGATGGTGCCAACTTGGATTAAGCAAGATGTATAAACAGTGGACGTAACGAAAGTTTCTCCTAACGGAGTCTCCACTGATAAATCAAAGTCTAATTTTTCCGGAGTCAAGTTTAAACGTTGAGCACAATCAGGGGAGATAAAAGAATGTGTTGAACCGGTATCTAGTAAGGTATAAACTTCGCAAGATTTTATGATAAGCTTACCCGTGATCACCTCGTTTGGGTATCTCGCGTTTTGGCCAATCACGACAAACGCTCTTCCAGAAACTGCTGATTTTGACTTATCCGGGACAACCTTTGGAGTTACCATCCCTGCTGAACTTGGTTTTGCTACAGAACAGTCTCCAGCTATATGGCCCTTCTTTCCACAGTTATAACATACCTTGAATTATTGTGGGCAGTTTGGGCTGATATGTCCCTTTTTCCCGCATTTATAACAAACGACCGGTGCTCGCGTTCTCCTCCCTAAAGCAGTTGATGTTTGTCTAACGTCTTCATGTTATCATTGTTGTACCTTCTCTTTTGAAATCTCCTCCCGACTCGCTCCTTCTATTATCACGACCATGATTACCACCGAGTGGTTACCGCTTTTGTCAAGAATGTTTTCCTCCTCGCTTTGGTTTTCATTTCTCCGATGGCCACGCCACCGGCATTTACCACAGTTGTGTTCCTTGGTTGAACATACTCATTATCTCGCTCTAAAAATTGAGCCCTGTTTACAACATCTGAATATAAAGAAAATTTATGAGAGATAAGATATTGCCGAATCTCGGGTTTTAGACCTCTCAGAAACATCCTTATCATTCGTTCCTCATTCTCTACCAAATGAGGTGTAATAAACTCTACCTCTTTCATATGACGAATACTTTCAGGAAAGTGTTTGTCATTGAACAGTTTCTAAAATCTTTCCCAAGACATATTGAGTGCGGCTGGCTGGGTATACTTCACAGATTCCCACCAGTAATCTGCCTCACCACAGAACATAAAGGTGGCGAATAGAAACTTCTGTTCCTCCGTGCATCCCAAGACAACGAATATCTTGGTAATTTGCTTGACCCACGTTTCCGCCTTGATCGGATCCGGATTTCCAATAAATTCTGATGGTCCCAACTCCTTGAACTGCTTGGCTGTGATAGACAGCGCGTTGCTATCACTTCCACCCGTATTTTGTACACGAGTCTCCCTCGTCTGATTTTACATGAAATGCAAAATGCTCCTAAACATTCCATCATTCATCGTTTGCTCGGTAGTGTTGTTTAAAGGAGGAATATTGCCTTCTGTTATAGACGCTCTCTCTGGTTTTGTGACTAAAGGTTGTTCCACGCCTCATACACTCCATTATTCTGATTATCGACAACCATTCTTAAGTACTTCCATAAAACAAGGGTTAATTAAACAAATTAACATATCACATAATATCCCTATATTATGACCGACCAACAAATAAGCTTAGATAGGACACACTAGCGAAGGATTTACTCATCTCTCCCCTCCTAGTTCTATTCCACGATCTCATATAGACCATATCCCTAAGCTTTGATACCAACATTGTGTGGACGCCCGTAAAATAGGTATACAACACCCATTCTGAGTCGCCAAATACATGGTACAGAAAGCAAACTAAAACCTCAATAATACAATTATCGTGCAAAATACAACAACATATACTGTGAGTTTAAATACAAATATTGTCTTTTAGACAATATCCACACTCAAATAAGTCCCCATTACAATTATTCAAACACTATTTTACAGAAATAGTGAGGACTGCTAACACATCTTTCTAGAACCATCACTCCATACCCCGACTAGATCCTGCTATATTCTCACCTCCTGAGAAGAAAAATGGAACAAAAAGGAAAAGGGTGAGCTCAACTAGCCCAGTAAAGAATATTATGACTAAGATAATATACAACAAATTATCATTAGTCTTCAACAGGAAAAAATCGATAAAATATAATGAGCAACAACAAGTTTTAGATCAATAAGCTGCAAGTGGAACAAAGAATCCATTAGAAGAGTCAAGTAGAGAAAGAATTATACTATCTTCTAAGATTTAAAAGTCCATCATCAATATTTTATCCCTGTAACATCAATCAATATACATCTTGAATCAAATATTCATCTTTTCACTATAGGCCAAAGATATTCATTTGTATCACCAGTTGGTCATGTCCATCTCAACACCTGTTCATCTCTGCACTACGGGCCAAAGATATTCATCAGTTAATAATTCATCTTTGCACTACAGGCCAAAGATATTTAATAATATCATCATTTAGGACTGAGGATGATGAAAAATATCTTAAAAAAAACGAATCCAGTGAGACAGAAGGACAAAAATTAGGGATTCGTATTACAGTTTATCCAAGATCAATAATATTCCATAATAACCAATTTTGAAGTAGAATTCAAAAATAAAGATCAAAACATGGATACAATCAAATATAGTAACCATAATAGACATCTTGGACAAAAAGAAAAATTTTCATTTTTTGGTGAATCGTGCCGTATTCGTGAATAGTGCCATATACGTGAATAATGTCGTATACGTGAATAGTAACCCCGACACAAAAAGTTCTAAATTTGATAAAAAGTTCAGACCAATATTTCGGCATAATGATATTGAAAGAAATGATATCTTTTACGAAGAAAATAACATCCCTTACCTCAAAATAACCGTACTTCTGACTGAATTTCGGATATAGTGCTGACAGAAATTTGTACTGAATAACAACTCTCAAAGCATCAAAATACTCACAAAAATACACTCGATAATCTAGAGAGAAAGAAAACTTGTTTCTGGTGTGATTTTCAATTCTAACCTAAGCGCCTATTTATAGGAAAATCTAAACGCTTGGTAGGAGACTAAAATAATAAAATATTATTATTTTAAACAAATTTCTACGCACACCTTGGAAAACAAATTCAAGTATGCCAAATCTGAAAATTCCCAGCAGCCCACATGTTTTTAACACAAGTGGGTCCCACCCATAATTTAATAAAAATTATTTTATTTTTTGAAACTTCAGTAATTTATAGAAAATAAACCGTTTATCAGAAAAATACGAATTTTATGTCCATTCCACACGAAATCGAATTCTCTACAAATTTGTAACTTTGAGTTTTTCCAAATTCTAAACAGAAAATATCCGAAATCTATAAACGGGTGATTTTTAATACTTCCACTCCGACAAAATACTGGTAAAACACCTCAGCATTAATTCATGCATTTATAACCACATAAAATAAATAAATCTATCATTTATATCCACATCAAATAAATATTTTTTTATCATATAAATCAATAATTAATTATTCACAAATAATATTCTGAATCACAATTATGACAAAACCATGCCGATCCAAGAGAAAAGAGGGCTTTCCAATAAGGATTTCTCACTACTAGCGCGACAATTAGGTGACCAAACCTCTCTCGATGTAACTTTTAGAGCATCGCCAATAATGCTATCTAATAATATTATTCAAATAATATGAATTATTGATCCGATAATGGGAAATCTTGTGTAGTGACAATTATAAAATATCAACGCAACAATTATTGAATCAATAAAATAAAATATTGAGCAAGTAATTATTGTAACAATTATTGAAGTAAGTGTCTTTTACGTAAGAAGATAATTCAACAATCTTATCAACAATCAATATGCAACGCGTGTATCTTTGTATTTTAACCACCGCGTATTCCAACAAAAGATAATCTTACTTTGTTATTTATAAAAAACTCAAACTGTCGTTTTCTTCATCCCGACGTTATTATCCGTTATGTAGAATCCACAAATGGTTACTTAGTAAATGCGAATATTTTTCCACAGAAAGAATATTCCACAACCAAACGAATATTCTCCCGACAAAATAAAATTTTTATAACAGGTTGTTTATTTTACAAAATTTTTACATTTCACCCATAACCAAAGTATTATATCAAATTAATACCTTATTATTCACAATAATAAATAGAAAATTTAATTTTATTCATTTAAAAGTTAGGGTCTTACAATTATGCCATCCAAAATGATTATATAAGAAACATAGTAACGTTTCATAGTCTGACCCACAGAACATACCAAGAAACTGATGAACATGGATAGTTGAAAACGCTCCTACTCACCAGGCATAATGAAAAAAAAAAAAGTGAGGACATACCAATTCCTTCACTGTACATTTAAAAACAAACTATCAAGAAGAATAATAGGAAGGTAAAAAAAATTCAACCACACAGCTTTCAACGTCATAATCCACTAGTCGTTAGCATAATACTTTAAAGGCAACTGACTCATAAAATGTAATTGCAAATAGAAGAAATTCTACAGTAAACAACAAGTCAAACTATGTAATTTGTACAATAATAGAGCTCAACTATACGAGGAGAACCGGGTTCTAATTTAAGCCATCAATCTATTAGATTGTTCTGCTTAAATATTATTCAGAATTTCTTTCAGACAAAACATTTAAATCGATAGCCATCACATAAATTTTGCAGGTGTCTGTTTCATTTACCCATATCGGATTCATACCATATCAACTTTAATTTACTACCCCTACCATATAGTAGCAATTCCGGAAGAAAAGGATTTGGTGAGGTTTGTAACAAGAATTAACAAATTCTTGTATTGGTAGCTGTGAAAGTATGAAGAATTTGACAGAGTATGGTTTGGAACGGTTTGAAGGAATAGAGAATAAAGTAGGCTTATTAAAGTATCCATTCCAATATTACCAAATTAATCACAAAGCTGAAACACTTGGAAAAATAATGGAATACTTCATTCCAAAACACAGAAGCACCAATTTCATAAATTGCTCCTATTTGTTCCTATAAATCCTTTAGCAATACAACCCATTAAATTGATAAGGAAAATATTCTTTCCATGAAAAAAACATTCCTTAAGATCAAATATAAATTCTATTGGTTTTAAAAAAAAACCCTAGAAAATTATGGGAATGAATTGAATGATACTCAAATTGAGAGCTCTAAAAAACATCATAAAGGCTTCAGATTACTAACCTGGGGCGAAGTTACTGCGGATAGAGAGAAGAGATGCGGATGGAAACAGCGATGGAGATGTGGAAGAGAGCGGCGCTAGAGAGAAACGAGAGTAGCGTTAGAGAGAAGTGAGAGCAACGAGGCTATTTGGGTAAAAAATGATTATTCAGCCCATTCAGGCGAATTTTTTTAGAAGAATCGCTCAGATGTATTAAGTCCAATTCAGATCTCAAAATTAATAAACAAACAATCTGAATGACTGAATCGCTCAGATTCAGAGCCATTCAGACTATTTCAGAGCGAAACAAACAGGCCCCAAGTGTCAGAATCCCTTCTTAGTTAAAAGGGATTTAAATTGGTCTTTGTATCGAACAAGTTCGTCCTAACTAAAAATGGGATGTATGTGGGGAAGAGATATATGATCAATGAGCTCTTCAAAATGAATGTAATCACAATTGTACCTTCCAATATTAATAAAATTACATCTACTTATATGATTAAGTCATCTAATTTATGGCATGGTAGATTAAGACATGTTAATTATAATACTATATGTAAATTAATTAATATGGAATGTTTACCAAAATGTGATATTAACTCTAATCATAAATGTGAAGTTTCGTTAAGGTAAAATTTTGAAAATCTTCTTTTAAATCAATTGAAAGAAGTACAAAACCTCTTGAATTGATATATACTAATATTTGTGATTTACAAACAAGAGGGGGTAAGAAATACTTTCTTACTTTTATAGATGATTGTATAAGATATTGTTATGTTTACTTATTGAGAAGTAAAGATGAGGCTTTGGATATGTTTATACATTACAAAAATGAGATTGAGAATCAAATTGATAAAAAAATCAAGATAATTAGAAGTGATAGAGGTTTGGTGGGGAATATGAATTTCCTTTTTGTTGAAATTTGCTCACAATATGGTATAATACACCAAACAATTGCACCTTATTCACCACAACAAAATGATATTGCAGAAAAAAAGAATAGAACTTTGAAAGAAATGATGAATGCATTATTAGTATGTTTTGGGCTAACTCAGAATTTGTGGTGGGGGGGGGGGGAGAGCAATTCTTTTAGCAAATTATATTCCCAATCGAATACCTCAAAAGAAGTCTAATACTTCACCTTATGAATTATGGAAAGGACGTAAGCCGTCTTATAAACACTTAAAAGTGTGGGGGTGATTAGCAAAAGTAATAGTTCCCCCACCCAAAAAGGTGAAAATATGACTAAAAACAAGAGATTGTATATTCATTGGTTATGCTAATAATAGAAATGCATATAGATTTTTGGTTAATAAATCAAAAATAGAGGAAATACATGAAAATAATATTATTGAGTCAAAAGATACTGAATTCTTTGAAACAATATTTTTTAATTAAAAGGAGCAAGAGCCAAATTCTAATGAACAAGAAACAAATTCAAACAAAAGAACTTTTGACACTGTGAGTGACAATGAACATGGATTAGAAGATATTGATGAACCTAGACGTAATAAACTTGCTAGAACATCAAAATCTTATGGTCCAAATTTTTTAACTTATCTGTTAGAAAATGAGCCTCAAATTTATAGAGAAACGTTGTCGAGTCCCGAAGCTCCATATTGAAAAGAGGCTATAAATAGTGAAGTAGAATCCATTTTGCACAATCATACGTGGAAATTAGTAGATCTCCCAATAGGCTCTAAACCTCTTAGATATAAGTGGATATTCACGAAGAAAATGAAATCAGATGGATCTATAGACAAATATAAAGCAAGACTTGTAATCAAAGGATACATGCAAAAGAAGGGTTTGGATTATTTTGATACTTATTCTCCTATGACAAAAATATCCTCAATTAGGATGTTATTAGCCATTGCAGCTATATATAATTTATAGATACATCAAATGGATGTAAAAATAGCTTTTTTGAATGGAGATTTAGAAGAAGAAATTTACACGGAACAACCAGAAGGGTTCATTGTTCCAGGACAAGAAAAGAAAGCATGTCGGCTTATGAAGTTTCTTTATGGATTAAAACAAGCACCTAAATAATGGCATGAAAATTTTGATAGTGCAATGTTTTCAAATAGTTTCAAGATAAATGAGTGTGACAAATGTGTGTATGTCAAGCACACTAAGAAAGGGTTTGTCATTATTTGTCTCTATGTAGATGAGATGCTCATTATGGATAGTAATAATGAAATCATTAAAACTACCAAAAGAATGTTAAATAGTATGTTTGATATGAAAGACATGAGTGTTGCTGATGTAATATTAGTAATTAAAATTTCTAAAATATCGGATGAGTTAGTATGATCACAATCACACTATATTGAGAAAATACTCAGGATATTCAATCAATATGATTGCAATCTTATGGGAACACTGGTACATATAAATCTACATTTGTCTAAAAACAAAGGAGAGAGCATATCAAAACCTGAGTATGCATAAATAATTGGAAGACTTATGTACGTAATGAATTATACACGTCTTGAAATAGCATATGCTATCAATAAATTTAGTAGATTTGCAAGCAATCCATGACAAGATCACTGGAAAGTGATTATAAAAGTTTTAAGGTATTTAAAATACACTCAAAACTTTGGATTTCACTACTCAAGATATCCAGTAGTAATTAAAGGATGCTGTGATGTGAACTTTATATTGGACACAAAACACTCTAAATCCACAAGTGGTTTTGTATTTACACAAAGTAGAGGAGCAGTATCAAAAAAATCTTCTAAACAAACATGCATTGCTCGATCAACGATGAAATATGAGTTTATTGCATTGGATAACGCTGAGAAGAAGCTGAGTGGCTACGTCACTTTTTAGAAGATATTCATATGTGGCCTAAACATGTGCCTGTTGTCTGTATCCATTGGATAGTAAGTCAACAATTGGGAGGACACAAAGTCACATATATAATGGTAAGTCTAAACATATTTATCGTAGACATAATACCATAAAAAATTGCTCTCTAATGCCATTATGTCTATTGAGTACATATAGTTGAAAGAAAATATAGCTGATCCATTGACTAAAGGTTTGACTAGAGAGCAAGTAAAAATAACTTCGAGGGGAATGAATTTAAAGTCTATAAACAAGGATTGTCATGATGGAAACCCAACCTAGTTGACTGGAGATCCCAAGATCTAGGTTCAAAGGGACAACTAAATTGTGAACGATTCAACCAAATCACTATGAAGAAATTAATTTCTTCTGCTCATTCTTATGATATGAGATAGTACATCGGTTACAGGATAATTTATGCTTTTAATGATTCTTAAATCTTGATAAAAAAGTGGGTTATGACATGATACTCTTATTAAGAATCACTTATGTGAGTGTGAACTGAGCCAATTTTATGAGAAGGATAAAACTATACTTCTCTAAAGCACTCATAAATCTAGAATTATTCGGGGCCAAAATGAACAAAATCATGATAACCAAATAATGTCTGGAAAGGTTTTGTTTGAATTATTATTGTCTTGATTTACACAAATAAATGGACGGTTCAAGACATCACGTTCACTGGACAACCAGTAAACCCGATAGTCTTTCACAAGGGAAGGTTCAAAGCTAAAAGTAACCTCTCTCTATATAGATGATTCCCAATTATCTCTCACAAATTCTCTCTCTAAGTCTGCATAACATGTGCATATAAGGCTAACAGTCCATTTCATTCATTTGGGGGATTGTTAGAATTTGAGTCAAATTTGAAGTGAGTTTCATTAATTATTTGAAGTGAATTAATCCACATATCAATGTGTTCTACTCCATGAGTAGATTAAATTAAGTATTTGGAAGCTTAAATTCATGGAGTAATGAATGTGAAATTAACTCTCAAATATCATACTTGAAAATGATAATAAATACTTGCAGGAAGCCAAGTCCCACATCGGTTAAGATTAAAGTATTAATTGGTTTATATACAATAAAGTTACTCTTGGGTTTAGGCCACAAGGGGCACCCCACTTTTATGGAAGGGAGATGATCTAGCCAAGACTTGGTTCGAAACCACACGTGCGCTCCGCTGCCGCCAACAAATCATCCTGGTCGGGCCAAGCTCGGGCTCGTGGGTCTGGGTCCTTGTATACAATTTTTTAGAACTGTGTCGCTTTGATAAATGTTATTTATTATCAAATTTGTGTCATTTTGGGAAGCGTTATCTGCCAAACAGACGCGTCAATACTGTCCGAACGAACGCCCCAAAACTACGACGTTTTTGCCTGAACGAATGCGCCCTTTATGGTAAACCTAAAACTACGTTGTTTTTGTTCTGCTAAACCTAAAACTACATCGTTTTTTGCCCTAACGGATGCGTCATTTTTGCTAAAGCCAAAAACTACGTCGTTTTTGGCTAAAAGTGTCTTTTTAAAGGTTTGTGCCCCATCTGATGGGTCACTAATCCCTGCTATAAATAGATTAGGGGGCTGCCATTCTATTCATTTCAATTCATCTAAGTATTAAGCATTCTAATTCTTCAAGTCTTCATCATTTCATAACCATTTCGTAGTTCTTTTTTGAGAGAGAGTTAGAGCATTCATTTTGGTTTGTTGAATATACTATTTGTAGTGCTGTTATAGTATACGTTATCATTGTATCCTAGGAGACAAGTGATATCAACTCTAAGCACCGTAAGGGGAGCATTCATTTTGGTTTGTTGAATATACTATTTTTTGTTTTGTTTTTTCTTTTGTGTGTCTCTCTTTTAAATTCTATTTTGCTTTTTTATCTTATGTAATTATTTATAAATGTGCAGGTTTTACATGTGTATATTAATTTTGAATTTATATATATGCGTATAAAATACAATATATGTAAGACCCCGAATTTTATGAAATAAAAGTATTCAATTTTTCTTATAATTACAATTTGGTAAATGATTAAATTGATAAAAGTTTAAAGTTAAGGGTGAGATATGAAATTTTTTTCAAAATACGCAAGTGGTTATAAAATATTCAATTATCGGGGAATATTCATTTGGTCATGGAATATTCTTTTACATTAGAATAATATTAAACGACGGCAAGTATGACCATTTGTGGGCCCCATAACGAATAAGCTGCCGGATAAAAAAGCGACAAAAATTGAGTTTTTATAAATACTTGGCGTAGTTATTCTGAATTTAACTTTGTTGGAATACCGAATGTGGTTAAAATCTGATGTCTGGCGTTATCGCTTGCGAATACACGGTATTGCACAATATTTTGAATTATTGATTCTTACGTGAAGACACTACTCAATAATTATTACGGTAATTCTTATTCAATATTTTATTTTATTGATTCAATAATTGTTGCGTTGATATTTTATTTTATTGTTGTTTCAATAAATTGTCAACGCTGCGATATCTCCATTATCGGATCGATAATTCATATTATTTGAATAATATTATTAGATAGAATTATTGGAAATGTCTAGAAAGTTACATCGAGGAGAGGTTTGGTCACCTAATTGCGCGCATGATGAGAGAAATCCTTATTGGAAAGCCCCTCTTCTCACAGAAGCGCTTTGGTTGTCATTATTGTGATTACGTAATATTATTTTTGAATAATTAATTATTAATTTATATGATAAGGAAATATTTATTTTATGTGGATATAAATGATGGATATATTTATTTTTATGTGGATAAAAATGAAGGAATTAATGCTGAGGTGTTTTATCAGTATTTTGTCGGTGTGGAGGTATTAAAAATCATTCGTTTGTGGATTTCGGATATTTTTGGTTTGGAATTTGGAAAAACTCAAAGCTACAAAGTTGTAGAGAATTCAATTTCAGGCAGAATGGATATAAAATTCGTATATTTCTGATAAACAATCTATTTTCTATGAATTGTTGAAGTTTCGGAAAATAAAATAATTTTTATTAATTTATGGGTGGGACCCACTTTTGTTTTAACACATGTGGGCTGCCAAATTTTGTTCAAAGATGGCTGGTGGCTGAGCTTGGTCAAGAGCATGCGTAGGAATAAGGAAATAAAATAATATTAATTTATTATTTAGTCTCCTTTGATGTTCTAGCATTTTCCTATAAATAGGTGCTTATGTTAGAATTGAAAATCACACCAGAAACAAGTTTTCTTTCTCTCTATATTATCAAGAATATATTTGAGAGTATTTAGATACTTTGAGAGTTGCTATTTAGTAGAAGTTTCCTTTGTTTTTTCATCCAGATATTCGGTCGAAATCTTCTACTCTTTTGAGGTAAAGGATTTTAAGGGTTATTATATTTTTCAGTTCGTACTTCTTCCGTCCTTCAGAAAATTCTGAAAACATTTGAAATGATATTTTGATGAGTTTTATTGATTGTGTCCAAAAATGGTGATTTTTGGATGTATAGATTAAGAGTTATGAATTTTACGGGAAAAGACTATTTTAAAAGTAACCACTTATAACTCTTTGTGGTTAACTCCAAAATTGATAAAATTTTTATTGGGAGTACATCTATATAATATCAATGTACTCTGTGAATTTCGGAATTTTTGGATAAAAGTACAATTTATGATAAATATCTAAATTTTCGGAGGTTTTGGCCATATGAAAAATAGTAAATGAATTTTAAAAATTCTGAGAAAAATATATATTAAATATGGGACTATATTCTGCAAAATCCCAGAAAAGAAATATTTTTGGAACTAATTTGGTATTTTTCATGAAAATGGTCTAGTTATGAGTAAAAGAATTAAATATGTTATGTGAAGTAAGAAAATTGAAAAATATGATTTTATGGATTTAGAATCATACATGAGTTATATGCAGATTTTTGATGAGGGTTTTGGTTATTGGTGATAAAATCTTATTAGTTTGGCATTTTAGAATGATTAAATGCATTATTTAGTAAAGTGTAAACAATTAAAATAAATTGTTTATAAGTTTAAGAAATGTTATTTCAATATCATTATACCGAAATATTGGTATGGATTTTATTGTGAAATTTCTACCTTTTTGTGTCGGGTTTACTATTCATGAGTTACTATTCACGAGTTACTGTTCATGACAAAATTGGTTTCTTTTTCTAACCAAATTATAGTTGATTTATGAATATTACTCTTGAGATTAAAACTATATGTTGATCATATTATTCTTATTATCATATATAACATTTTAATAACCCTAATAATGATATTTCTCTTTGACTTGAGTTTAAAGATGGGTAGATTTTTGGTATAATCATGACTATGGGTTCTCTTTGGCCAGTAGTGCAAAGTTGAATTGTTGACTGGTATGATCATGACCATTGAATTTATAATTGAATATCTTTAGCTTAAGTGCAAAGGTGAAAATGATCAACATGGTTATAATTATTGTTTATATAAATTTCTTTGAGAAATGATTATATATTTCTTTGAGATATTAATATATTTGGCCTGTAGTCCAATATGAACTGTTGAGGAATATCTTTGGCCCTGTAGTGCAAAGATGAATTGTTGATGAATATCTTTGGCCCGTAGTGCAAAGATGATATGTTGTTGAATATCTTTGGCAGATGGTGCAAAGATGGTGTACATTGATGAATATCTTTGGGCGTGTAGTGCAAAGATGAAATTATTAGTATGATTATAAACAAGAACTGTGATTTGGTATAACCATGATCGTTGATGTTTCAGGAAAAGACATGTGATGAAAATTATCTTCGTCCTGGATGCGAAGCGAAATTTAGAATCACAATTATGATTATGAGTTATTCATATGATTGTGGACCAGAACTATTGATTGATGTTAAAGGGATAAACCATTGTTGGTGGATTTTTAACATAGAGAAGATAATAGACTTTATGGTCTATTTGACTCTTCTAATGGATTGCTCGTTCCGCTGCAACTATGGTTGAAATTTTTATCATCTATCATATGTTCTAAATCTCTGATTTATTATTGATGAAAGCTATTGATAATTTAATTATCTTTAGTCATTATATTCTTTACTGAGCTAGTTGTGCTCACCCTTATATTTCATAATTCCTTTCAGGTAATAAGAGTGTAGCTGGGTCAAGCGGGGGTAACAGGGGAATAGAATAGTAGTAATCATTTAGTAGTTATATTTGGTGAATCAACTAGGGTGAGATGAACCCAACGTTGAAAGGGTGTTTTGCCACTATCATACAAGATGTCTAATGACATACAACCTCGTGTCATCATAAGACAGGGTTGTGCTCATCCACTTCTTTGAGTATATTTCTGAGCACTACCTATATAATCTTGGTGTTTGTTTGAAGTATAATTCTCATTTAGAAGCAGTGGAGATAATGATATGTCAAGAGAAGACTCACCATTGGGAAGAATATGATAGTAATCTTCTCATTTTTCTTTTGGGGTCTATTGGGATTGACCAAGGATAATTACATTGCCATATGATATCTATCATAACCTAGACGCGTGGCCTCCCGTATAAGAAGGTTTCTTAAGCACTTCCCAAAGATTCTAATTTTTAAAAGCAGGTTTTTGACTATACCTTTATGTAAGGTGTTATTGTGACATGCTATCCAAGGTTGGGATGAGTGTTACAGTTGGTATATATTTGTATCCAAACTCACAGCATATGTGTTGTTATATTTTGCACGATAATTGTTGTAATAAAGTTGTAGTTGTTTTATGTACCATGTGTTTGGCGACTCATAATGGGTTGGATGGAATGGACCTATTTTGGGGTTGTTACATTTGGTATCAGAGCTATAAGTAAAGAGCCCCGAGCCTCTCATTTGGTGACTTCTATTGATGGGGATGTCTAGAAAGTCGGACTCTCCGTAGGGGCCTTGGATTCTGCGGTGTGGCGATAAGTACCATGTGAGGTCTTGTCCACACGGTTGGGACACGAGTCACATTTGGTATCAGAGCTTAGGGATATGGTCTCTGGCGGAGATCGGAAAATATAACTAGGAGGGGAGAGATGAGTAAATCCTTCGCTAGTGTGTCCTACCTAAGCTTAATTGTTGGTTGGTCATAATATATGGATATTATGTGATACGTTAATTTGCTTAATTAACCCTTGTTTTATGGCGAGTGTTGAGAATGGCAATTTGAGAATGCTAACAATGGAGTGAATGAGGCTCTTGGGGATACCTCTAATCACTAACCATGATAATGTGATGTCGA
This sequence comes from Panax quinquefolius, assembly GCA_020205615.1. Taxonomy (NCBI): domain Eukaryota; kingdom Viridiplantae; phylum Streptophyta; class Magnoliopsida; order Apiales; family Araliaceae; genus Panax; species Panax quinquefolius. The sequence goes on from CM035169.1 coordinate 137,753,306, forward strand.
CGAAGAAGGAATTAGAGATATTCTTGTGGTGAGTGAAGAATTGATAGTTGCTTTTAGAGATAGTCGCAGGAGGTAATGGTGAGAGTGAGGAAGAAGAGGAGGAAAAGAGGTACTGGGTAGAATTTATAAGAGGTATTATATGATCAAAATATAGAATTGCAAAATTGTGTTCATGAGTTAGAAGAGCGGTGAAGAAGCGGCGGTGATGTCGTGGAACAAAAGGATGCAACAATTAAAGCTTGTGTTACCCGATATGTGATGCTTGAAGCGAAGCATTCTTTGGCGAGTATAAGATGATAAAGATGTAATGAAATTTGAAAGAAGAAAAAAGCGAGCGAGTGAGAATAAGTGATGCATGGGCAAAAGCCTTACGACACGTGGATATTGTGGAAAGAGATGTCCGATATAAGAAGGCTAAAATAGATGATATGAATTTCTCTTTTTGGAAAGCAATTGGGAGAACCCAACATCGAGTTTTAAATTACCCTGTACAGAGCGGTCAACCTAAATTTGATATGGATCGAAGATTGATGATTCAGATCATGAATCGAGAATCTGACGAGGCGATTGAGGAGGAATATGTCCTATAGAAAAGTATATTCCAACGGTAGTGATGACGCCAAATGCTGCCCCAGACAAGTCAAAGCCGGGTAGTTCGAGGGATGGCGGTTGTCATGACTTCCCAACAAGTGAAGAACCCAAATGAAGTTATCACGGGAGATGAGCAATGGAGAAATCATGATGACCCGGGAGATAGAATCTGAAATGAAAGCAAGGTATTCTCAACTTTTTGAAATACCAGGTACGTAAATTTCGGGGACGAAATTTCATAAGGAGGGGAGATTGTAAGACCCCGAATTTTATGAAATAAAAGTATTCAATTTTTCTTATAATTACAATTCAGTAAATGATTAAATTGATAAAAGTTTAAAGTTAAGGGTGAGATATGAATTTTTTTTCAAAAATATGCAAGTGGTTATAAAATATTCAATTGTCGGGAATATTCATTTTGGTCGTGGAATATTCTTTACATCGGAGAGAATATTCGTATGATGTATGACTTGACCATTTGTGGGCCCCATAACGAATAAGCGTCGGATGAAGAAAAGCGATAAAAATTGAATTTTTATAAATAACGGCGTAGTTATTTACAGAATTAACCTTTGTTGGAATACAAATTGGTTAAAATACGATGTCGCATTATTGCGCGATGTTTTACGGTATTGCACAGTATTTTTGAATTATTGATTCTTACGTGAAGACACTACTCAATAATTATTACGGTAATTCTTGTTCAATATTTTATTTTATTTATTCAATAATTTGTTGCGTTGATATTTTATATTATTGTTGTTTGATAAATTGTCTTTTGCGATATCTCCATTATCGGATCGATAATTCATATTATTTGAATAATATTATTAGATAGAATTATTTGCAATGTCTAGAAAGTTACATCGAGAGAAGTTTGGTCACCTAATTGCTTGATGAGGAAAATCCTTATCGGAAAGCCCCCTCTTTCACAGGAGGAGCACGGTTGTCATTATTGTGATTACGTAATATTATTTTTGAATAATTAATTATTGATTTATATGATAAGGAAATATTTATTTTATGTGGATATAAATGATGGATATATTTAGTTTTATATGGATAAAATGAAGGAATTAATCTTTGAGGTGTTTTTATCGATTATTTTGTCGTGTGTGGAGGTATTAAAATCATTCGTTTGTGGATTTTGGATTTTTTTGGTTTGGAATTTGAAAAAAAACTCAAAGCTACAAAGTTGTAGAAATTGATTTGAGGCGGAATGGATATAAAATTCGTATTTTCACGATAATGGTCTATTTTCTATGAATTGTTGAAGTTTAGGAAAATAAAATAATTTTTATTAATTTATGGGTGGGACCCACTTTTGTTTTAACACATGTGGGCTGCCAAATTTTGTTCAAAGATGGCTGGTGGCTGAGCTTGGTCAAGAGCATGCGTAGGAATAAGGAAATAAAATAATATTAATTTATTATTTAGTCTCCTTTGATGTTCTAGCATTTTCCTATAAATAGGTGCTTATGTTAGAATTGAAAATCACACCAGAAACAAGTTTTCTTTCTCTTTATATTATCAAGAATATTTTTGAGAGTATTTAGATACTTTGAGAGTTGCTATTTAGTAGAAGTTTCCTTCGGTTTTTCATCCGATATTCCAGTTAGAAGTACTACTCTTTTGAGGTAAGGGATTTTAAGGGTTATTATATTTTTCAGTTCGTACTTCTTCCGTCCTTCAAAAAATTCTGGAAACATTTGAAATGATATTTTGATGAGTTTTATTGATTGTGTCCAAAAATGGTGATTTTTGGATGTATAGATTAAGAGTTATGAATTTTACGGGAAAAGACTATTTTAAAAGTAACCACTTATAACTCTTTGTGGTTAACTCAAAAATTGATAAAATTTTTATTGGGAGTACATCTATATAATATCAGTGTACTCTGTGAATTCCGGAATTTTTGGATAAAAGTACAATTTATGATAAATATCTAAATTTTCAGAAGTTTTGGCCATATGAAAAATAGTAAATGAATTTTAAAAATTCTGAGAAAAATATATGTTCAATATGGGACTATATTCTGCAAAATCCCAGAAAAGAAATATTTTTGAAACTAATTTGGTATTTTTCATGAAAATGGTCTAGTTATGAGTAAAAGAATTAAATATGTTATGTGAAGTAAGAAAATTGGAAAATATGATTTTATGGCTTGAGAATCATACATGAGTTATATGCAGATTTTTTATGAGGGTTTTGGTTATTGGTGATGAAATCTTATTAGTTTGGCATTTTAGAATGATTAAATGCATTATTTAGTAAAGTGTAAACAATTAAAATAAATTGTTTATAAGTTTAAGAAATGTTATTTCAATATCATTATCTAGAAATATTGGTATGGATTTTATTTTGAAATTTCTACTTTTTTTGTGTGGGTTTACTATTCATGAGTTCTTATTCACAAGTTACTTATTCAGATTTATTACGAGTTCTTATTAAGCGACAAAATTGGTTTCTTTTTCTAACCAAATTATAGTTGATTTATGAATATTACTCTTGAGATTAAAACTATATGTTGATCATATTATTCTTATTATCATATATAACATTTTATAACCCTAATAATGATATTTCTCTTTGACTTGAGTGTAAAGATGGGTAGATTTTTGGTATAATCATGACTATGGGTTCTCTTTTGGCGATAGTGCAAAGTTGAATTGTTGGTGGTATGATCATGACCATTGAATTTATAATTGAATATCTTTAGCTTAAGTGCAAAGGTGAAATGATCAACATGGTTATAATTATTGTTTATATAAATTACGAAATGATTATATATTTCTTTGAGATATTAATATATTTGGCACTGTAGTGCTGAAATATGAAGCTGTTGAGGAATATCTTTGGCACTGTAGTGCAAAGATGAATTGTTGATGAATATTTTTGGCTAGTAGTGCAAAGATGACATGTTGTTGAATATCTTTGATGCGTAGTGCAAAAAGATGATGCATTGATGAATATCTTTGGCGTAGTAGTGCAAAGATGAAATTGTTAGTATGATTATAAACAAGAACTGTAATTTGGTATAACCATGATCTTTGATGTTTCAAGAAAAGATATGTGATGAAAATTATCTTCGTCTTGGATGCGAAGAGAAATTTAGAATCACAATTATGATTATGAGTTATTCATATGATTGTGGACCAGAACTATTGATTGATGTTACAGGGATAAAACATTGTTGGTGAATTTTTAACATAGAGAAGATAATAGATTTTATGGTCTATTTGACTCTTCTAATGGATTGCTTCGTTCATTTGCAACTATGGTTGAAATTTTATCATCTACCATATGTTCTAAATCTACGATTTATTATTGATGAAGGCTATTGATAATTTAATTATCTTTAGTCATGATATTATTTTCTTGGACTAGTTGTGCTCACCCTACTATTTCACAATTCCTTTCGGGTAATAATAAGAGTGTATTTGGGTCGGCGGGGGTATGAGGGGAATAGAGCGGTGGTCATCATTTAGTAATTATATTTGGTGAATCAACTATGGTGAGGCGAACCCAGCGTTGGAAGGGTGTTTTGCCACTATCATACAAGATGTCTAATGACATACTGACCTCGTGTGTCATCATAAGAAAGGGTTGTGCTTATCCACTTCTTTGAGTATATTTCTGAGCACTACCTATATAATCTTGGTGTTTGTTTGAAGTATAATTCTCATTTTAGAGGCAGTGGAGATAATGATATGTCAAAAGAAGACTCACCATTGGGAAGAATATGATAGTAATCTTCTCGTTTTTCTTTGGGGTCTATTAGAATTGAGGAGGATAATTACGTGGCCATATGATATCTATCATAACCTAGACGCGCGTGGCCTCCGTATACGAAGGTTTCCTTGAGCACTTTCCAAATATTCTAATTTTTAAAGCAGGTTTTTGACTATACCTTTATGTAAGGTGTCATTGTGACGTCTTATCGAGGTTGGGATGAGTGTCGCGGTTGGTATATATTGTATCATACTCATGACATATGTGTTGTGTTGTTTTTTTGACAATTGTTGTAATAAAGTTGTAATTGTTTTCTGTACCATGTATTTGGCGACTCAGAATGAGTTGGATGGAATGGACCTATTTTGGGGTTGTCACAATATATGTATACATCTGTATTCAATTGGTAGAATTTAGTTAATTTGACGACACATGTCTTTCTTCGGCGACTAAATTGGGCACACTATTTTTAAATACTTTGAGGCTTTGATTGATGATTCCCAAACTTTGAGTATTAGATTGATTTTCGTACAAATTTAGGCGACAATTTTGTCATTAGCCCTAAATATTAATACACTTTAGATAATTTACAATATATTTATTATTGCATTAATTAAAATTATTAGAATTTTAAAATATCTTATATTAACTTTAAAAAATTAATAATAATTTTGTAATTTAAAATGGAGTGGAGTGACATATACTCTTGTTAGTTAGGATACACCTCTTTTATATTTGGATTTTGGGGGGTTTAAGACTTTGAGGATCGAACAATGAAACGTGGCTTAACTGAAGTGATTAGGAAATGACACATGTCCTGTTAAGTAGTCTTAAGTCAGAATGATGTAAGCATGTGTGCTCTCTCCGCTCACAATGATGTAAGTATCACTTGCCTCTCTCTCTTCGTACACTCTTGATATGCTTGTTTGTAAGGTTGTACAAATTCGAGCCAGGAAAACAAGTATCATGTTTTGTTCTTATTTCTTATATACATTGTCTTTTTATTTCAGAAATTCAGGAAGAATTAGTTAATTTTACATTGTCTTTTTGTTTCTTATATACAATTAATAGTATGAATATGTCCTTTTCATGCCATCATAATAGCTTATTAGTTATTAGCATTAGTTAATTTTATTCGTCAGTGTTAGTTAAACTATTAATCAATTACTTCTATTAATTTTATATTTGGTCAGACTTCAATTTATGATAGATTCTCAAATAAATGATGATGCAAAGGGGCAGGCAATAGTAAGCGCAAATGAGTTGAAGATGAGGATGACAAGCTTGTGGAATGTATGCTGGATATATTAAATAGGGAATTATTAAATTCACAACACTTTTTGTTATTTTCATAACAAAAGTGTCGTTGTAGATGTATAGCGACGATGAAAATTGTAGCTATAGGATCTATAGCGACACTTTTATTGTGGAAATAACATTTTCTGTTGTGGATTTAACAGTTCCTAGCTATTAAATATTACTGGAACTTTGTATAGGGTTGATTATGGTTTTAAGTCCGGGTTTTACTTGGCCATTGAGAAAGCATTGACTGAGAAATTGCTTGGAACAGGAATAAAGGCAAAGCCGCATATTGAATCAAGGTTGAAAACATTAAAAGTTGAATGGGTAGTTGTATATGATATGTTGCATGAAAAAAACTGTAATGGATTTGGTTGGGATGCTGAGAATCATGTACTCGAAGCCTCTAAAGATTTTTAGATTCCATATCTCAAGGTTAGTCATTTTTTAAGACTTGCAACTACTTTTACATGATGAATTGCTCCTCTTAATTGTTCATTTTACTCTTCTTTAAAAATAATAATAATGTTGTGCTCTGTACCAAATATAAAAATAATGCTATGTACCAAATATTTGCTATGCTTGCAGTATTTTTTCAAAAACTTTTTTGGATACTGCTATGATATAATTTAATTACTGTGTTTTACTGTTTTTTTAATTACTGTGTTATCTTTTTTTCTCTAACCTGTTTTAGGTGCACCAAAAGAGAGCAAAGTGGCAGAATAAGACATTTCCAAATTATTTGGATTTATGTGTTATATTTGGCAAGGATAGAGCAACTAGAAAAGACGCTCTATCAGCAGCGGAAATGATCGAGTTAGATGAAGAGATCCAAACAAATGATGGAGATGATGGCTTGACTCCAACCCGCAGTGAGGAAATATCTAGCAAGTCCTCTAGTTTCAAGAAGAGGAAGAGAAAGTCAAGTTTTGATATTGATTCTGAATCTGCCATGGAGAGGGCTGCTACTATGAGCAACGTAAGAATCTTAATATTGCGTTGAGTAATGTGTCTGATCTAACTGATAGTGAACGTAACAAGGTCATGTGCAAGCTTGCTCATGAGGAGGAGTTGATGGTGGTCTTCTTTAGCCGTCCCAATGAGCGAAAAAGAGTTTTGTCAAGGATTTATTGAGTGGATTTTTATAGTACTAGTTATTTAGACATTTTACTACGTTGGTTATTGAATGATGATATTAGGAATTTGTCTAGGATTTATTGATGCCGCATTATTATTGATTAGACATTTTATTAAGTTGTTGGTTGTTGAATGATGAAGTTATAAGTTATGTTATTAGATTAATCATCACTTTATATTATTGAGTGGGGGTGTTATAATAGTTGATTTAATTTTGTTAGTTGTATTTTATTTTACACTACTTATCTTTAGTTTTCATCAATTAAAATAAAGTTAATTATAGAGAAATAAAAGAATTATAAAAAAGATAAATTATAAGGAAAAATTATATGAAAAAGTATAAGTAGAAAAAATAAAATGGAAGAAAGATAGAATTATAAAAAAAATTCTAGAGAAATATGAGTCAAAATTGAAATATAAATTGAATTTAAGTTAAATTTGAACATTTGGAGGGTATTTAGGTCACTTTATAATTATTTATTTCATTCTTGGATGTATTCTTAATATCAACCAAATATGTACATGGAATATTAAAAAATCATATCACAGATCTTCTCGCTCGCACAAATATGACTGGAGCCAAATTTGTCACCACTCCTCTTGCCACCGAGCCCACACTTACGATTCTTCCAGAACACTACTTTGTGAGATCCTTACGAATCTGGATCGGTTGTTGGAAGTCTCCAATATTTGTGCCTCACTCGCCTTGATATTGCATATGATGTTAATAAGTTGTCTCAATTCATGCATCAACCTACTACTGATCATTGGAATGCTGTCAAGCGCCTGCTTCGCTATCTTTTTGGTATATCTGATCATGGTCTTGCATTGCACCACCACACATCTTTATTTCTTCATGCCTTCTCAGATGCTGACTGGGCTGGTAATAAGGACGACTACACCTCCACCAGTGCTTATATTGTTTACCTCGGTGTGATCCAGATATCCGGTCCTCAAGAAACAACCACGCAGATTTACTGACTCCTCCACTTTGAAGTGAATATCGTTACATTCTATTGCTTTCAATTTCTTAAAGTTATGTTGGATTTGTTCTCTTTTATCTGAGCTTGGTGTTTCTATTTCTGTTGCTCCGATTATATATTGTGACAATGTTGGGGCAATTCATGTTCCAATCTTATCTTCCATTCACGAATGAAGCATGTTGCGATTGATTATCATTTTATTCGGGATCAAGTACAAACTGGAGCTTTACGTGTCACTCATGTTTCCTCAAAAGATCAATTAGCCGACGTCTTGACCAAACCTTTCCCTCGCACTCGAGATTGGACTCTCCGCAGGAGCTCCATCTTGAGGGGGCATATTAGAGGAATCAAGCTTGTGTTATGCTATTAAGTTTGTTGTAAATAATTTGAATTGATATCAAATCTCATAGATTAGGTAATTAGCTAGATTTAGAATATTTGATTAATTTTTAAATTGATATCAAATCCTATAGATTAGGTAATTAGCTAGATTTAGAATATTTGATTGATCTTTAATTAAGATTGAGAAAATAACTCAATCTCATCTCATACCTATATATATACCTCACCTATGTTCAATGAAAAGTAAGTCATTGTTTTCTAATCTTATTAACATGCATTAAATTTGTTTCCAAAAACAACTTCATAATAAAGAAATTATTTGTTAATTTTTGGGTCACTAAATAATTACCCACAATTATATTTCCCCCTTCCAAAAAAAAAAGAGCAAAGTACAAATTTCACACATTAAAAATAATCAAAAGTTGAGAAAAGAGAATAAATAGAATTTTAAATTTATCCTTAGTGGTCTCACAAAATTTATAAATAAATGAATAATTTTATTTTTTTATACTACTAAATCTCACTAAATAATATAATTATTTTTTATTATATATATTTATCTATTTATTTTAGAAATAAAACGGAGGGAGTAATTCAAAGTCATGGTAGGAAGTTTCTTACTTGTAGCAGCGATGAATATTAAAGAAGACCCAGTTATAGTATATATAGATATTATTAGTATTATTATTACTCCCTCCTGTAAAATGAGTGCCCACTTTATAAGCTGTCATGTCCGTGAACGACGCAGACATTAAGCTCTGCCTCTCAGCTCCCCCAAGCTTTAAATTCACGCTCTCTATTTTTCTCTCTCCACCCCCACCATTTTTTTTCCTTCTTCAATTCTTCCCTGAAACTTCAAAACCCCATCATTTTTCTCTGTCTTCATATACATATTATCAATTTATTCCACCTTTATTCAACTACTTTTGAGTGTTTTAGTTCCTTTTGTGTTTTAACTTTTTGAATTAACTGAAAAATATATGAATTTCTGTTGTTTTTGAGATCTAAAATCATGGCAGAAGATTCAGTTACATCCTTAAACATTTTATCCTATTAATTTTTGTTGTTTGTTGTAAAATATGCACGGGTTTAGCCGCCTCGGCACCGGCGGCGGAGGAAATTCCCAATCTCCGCCGGCCTCGCCGCGACGCCGGAAAACATCCGGTGCTGGTGGGGGCGGCGGGATTTTCAGGAGCGGCGGCGGGGATCCAAAGGAATTGCAGAATTATATGGAGCGGTTTGTTTATGTTGTGATATCGGCGGTGTATAGGCGGCGAGGGGTGCTTTTATTTGCCCCTCTGTTGTATATATCCGGAATGTTGTTGTATATGGGTACATTAGGGTTTGATGGTGTTGGAATTAGTAGAGTTGGCGGTGGCAGAAAGGCGGCTCCGCCGGGCTCGGTTTACCGGAGTCCTCAGGTTTTCGAGAAGCTATGGCCGTTCATGGAAGCTGAAAGTGCTAATAGAAGTTCTTCTGATTTGGTAAAGCTTGTTATTATTAAATTTATTCCTTTATTTATTTATTTAAATTTAGCTGAATAAGTACTACTTTTTTCTTTTTCATAAATTACAATGTTGCTATAACTATTAAATTGTATGTAATGCTGATTGCTGAGTCACAAAATTTGCACCGACAAAATGATGGGGTTTTGTCATATGTAGCATTGTAGGTTGGTTAGACAATTGGAATGGCCAAGTCTTAAATACTGTGGGTCCTATTGGGCTATTCTTAGAGTATTGCTAGGGGCCTAAGTTTGTTGTCTTCCGTGCTTATTACATTATTGTTTTCTAGCACGGTTTTGATAATGATGACATTATTCTTGATTGTGCATGCAGCATGTTAGGTATGATTATGAAGCCCTTTTCTATATTGAGAAAAAATAAATCAGATTTTCGGTAATTAATTGCAATTCGAGGTGAGGGGCATTTAGTGTGTCGACTAGGCGCAAAGGTCAGTTTAATTTTGTCGGCATGTATATCACTTTTTTATAATAAAATTGTAATTTTGGGTGGATATTTGGGACATTGTGAAATTTGGTGAAATACTCTTATTTTGGGACATTTAAGTGGGAAAGATAAATTCTTTAACTGGATAGAGGTAGTATATGGAAATGTGGTAATGTTAGGCTTGATAGTCATAAATGTATTACTAAGAGGAAGTAAGGGTCTTTTATTTATGTCAATCAGCACTTGGTCTATTAGAGCAAATGAAAATAAAAGAAAAAGAAAAGAAATTCTTCTTCTTTTATCTTTTTGTTTGCTCAAACTTGAACAAATTTAGGGATGTGAGATTCCTCCAAACACCATAAAAGTTAGCCTTATGCTCATCTAGTCCTATTCTTGGTCCCAAACTAACTCCTCCTCAAATCTTTAACAGTTACTCCCTCCATTCCTAAATAAGTGACGGTTTAGGGAGTTTAAAATTTTTCAATATATTTGGCGTTACCAAATTTCTAGGAAGCATTAATTACAATTTCTCCTCTATTGCTCTCAAGTATCTTTTTATCTCATTTATCTAGGCAACTATATGGAGTACATTTTTTCTTAATTAATGTATGGATAATTGTGGTAATGACAAAATTGGAGCAATAAATGACTTCTTTAATAAATGTGAAACCCTTCAAAACGTCATTTATTTAGGAATGGAGGGACTAAGAAAATTCTAAAATTCCAAGCTTGTATTCCATTTTACTTTCCATTTGTGTAGTCTATTTAAGATAACTTTTGCGAAGTGTATAATAAAGTAAAGGCCTTTACTTTTTTTCTTTTAAATGGGAAAGTTAAATTCTTGAATGGGGAATTGAGGTAGTTTGGGGAAATGTGGGAATGTTACGTTTGATGGTCATAAATGTAATACTAATAGGAAGTAAGGTCTCTTAAATATTTAGGATTCAAACTCAACCAGTTCTTGGTATATCAAAGGGAAAAAAGAAGAAGGTATTCCTTACCTTATGCTTTGCAAACTCGAACAAATTCAAGAATGTGAGATTCAACCAAACATCGGCTAAGTTAGTCATATACTCATCTATCCCGATTCTTGGTTCTAAACCAGCTCCTAAACAGTTAAGAAAATGTATAGAATTGCAAAATTCAGTCTTCCACTTTACTTTCCAAAATTATGTAACGGGTCTATACAAGATAACTCTTATGGTATATAAAATTGACAATATAAAGTACAGGCAAAGATTAAGCCCTTTTGGAGTACTTTTGGGGTGCTGGGAGGGGGTGCCGATACCCAGAAATTTAGAGATGAAAATTTAAGCCCTTGAAAACTTGATATTTTCGCTCCAAGCCCTAAAGTTTATATAATTTGCGCAGCTAAATTGAAAGATTATTATTTATTTCAGTTAAATTCTAACTAAAAGGAATTTGTGGCTTCAATTATAAATACAAAACATATTTGGATGGTAAATATATAAAGATAAAAAACTAGCAAGGGTATGATGTAAATTTATATTTGACCACATGTCTCATCACCCTCACGAAAAAAGCCTAGTTTTTTCCTGAGTAAAGGCCTTCACCTTTTTTTTTCCCTTTTGATTTCTTATTATATGCAGAGGCTAAACGAGGAATCCATATCGCGAGGTACCAAAATGTCTTAATTTTTTTAATATTAATATAATAACAAGACTAAAACACACTTTGCACCCAAAACTTAATAGGCACGTTGAGGTGTGCACCACCCCAAGTTTCCAAATGTATCTACTTGTGCCCTAATGTTTTATTAGTGAAACAAAATGCACACCCTCCAAACATCCAACCGGTCAAAAGTGAACGACTGTTCTTGTAACCCCATTTTTTAAAGGTAAGTAGGTACATGTTAAAAAAGATTAAAAGCTTAAAAGTAATGTAATGAAAAGCATTTAATAATTAGAATTCCTAAATCCAAATCCTAATATAATCTGAAAGGCTAACCCTCAATTCCATAAATTTTTTTGCTCATCATTTTCAATCTCCAATCTCCAAACCTTAACCATCATAACCCAACTCAACAAAGAGAAAATTCAAATCACATTCATCATTGGCCATCCCCATCATCAACAAACCCCATAATCGTCAGACCAAAACCTCCACCATATCACAACCAACCATTGTGATGCCACAATAATAAAACCATCTTCGAACATTGCGCCGACAAACTTCCAACCTAATCCACTGCCAACCACAGATCCCCATCACTGCAAGCAAAAAAATAAAAATCCGGAACGATGGAGAGATAGAGATGATGATCAAACTCATCGGAGATGTAGATGATCATAGAAGCAATGACGACCACATGTCGGAGATTTTACTTGTAGAGATCAACAATGGATTCAGCGTGCTTTGTGATTGGTTTGCTGGACTGGCTTTGGTGTTTGTCAATTTTGGTGTTTGTCGATGATAAGGCGAAATGTAGTGGGTGATGATGAAAGGGCAGTGGCTAGTCTCCTCCTTCCTAATTATTTTTTCCTTTTTTTGGATGGTGTAATAACTGATTTAAGGACTGTGCTTTGTTTGTTAATGGTCCTGTATTTAGGGACTACCAAATTTGTTGAAGGGAATATATTTAGATACAGTGATTTTGGAACAATAATGGTGATGATGGCGAAGTTGATCGGAGATAGCGATTGGTTGTGTCAGTCAACAGTGATGGTTAGGGTCGATGGTGGCTACAGTGGTGATGTTGGATGGATGAAATGATGCTTGAGGATAAGGTTTGGATTTGGGGTTAGGGATATGATTAGGGTTTGAGTATAGTTATCAAAATCGTACGATACGCGATACGTATCGTATGACACAATACGATATGGAGACAAGTCAATATGTGTCACATGGTGAATTGAAAATGACATCGTATCATACGATTCAGTTACGATACGATGCTATGCACGATTCTTTTTAAAACTAGCAACCAACTCGAAAAAGTTTTCATGTAGCTCCAAAAGAGAAAAAACAAAAACTTTAAGCATTTTACCATTTCAAATGAAGATGTTTTTTTTAGTGTTAGCATATTTTATATTGCTTGATGAGCTTTTAACCGCTTTTTAGAGTTTCATATCTTCTTCACAAAATGTTAATTTATTTTTCTCACGTTACTTTCCACAAGTAAAAACATAAATCTTCATTTGTTAATTTGAATTATTCTTTTTTGTTTTATAGTTTAATGGTGAATTTGAAATTTTGTGTTCTTTTATTACTCTATAAAGATTACTTAAATAATACTCCCTCCGTTCCGAATTATAAGATCACTAATGACTTTTTAAAAGTCAAAATTGAGATATTTTCAAATTTGACATGAACCATTTAAATTTTGAATATAATAAATTTTATAACTAGTAGTACTTTTTAAGTAGTTTATGATATTCATAATTTTATTAATATAAACTAAATGAATTCATGTCAATTTTGAATTTGAAAATGTTTGAAATTGACTTTTAAAAAGTCGATAATGATATTATAATTGAATGGAGGATGTATCTAATAAATCAATTTATTATAGTTTGAATACTATGTAATTTTTTTAAAAATTTAGTCTATAATAATATTTACTTGATTACTTTTATATATAGTCAAGCTAATATGCTTGATTGTCCAATAAATTGTGTTTTTTATATGTTTAAATATATATTACCATATTATTCCTTTTGTTTGTAAATCGTACGGTATGATTCACGATACAATGCATGAAACACGATACGGTAGTTTTCGATACACGATACGATTCACGTTTTGACAACTATGAGTTTGAGTTATGTGTTTACAATTTATTTAATATTTTCTATTACATGTTTTACTCATTTTAATTTTTTTAACATGTTGTACGTGTTTTACTTTTACCCTTCAAAAGCTAGGTTTACAAAACAACCGGTCACTTTTATCCGTTTGGATGTTTGTAGTGTGCATTTCATTAATTAAATATTAGGGTGCATGTAGGCACGTTTAGGAACTTGGGATGCAAACCTCAACATGTCTATAAAGTCTAGGGCGGAAAGTGTATTATTTATGTTTATGAAAGTAAAAAAAGAAATATAACCAGATTTTCTAGTGATGTTAACCTCTCTATTAAAGCGATACTAGGACCTTTTTTAGGTCACGAAATGCATCTATTTGGTGAAAGTCTTGGGATTCATTTCTCAATGTACAAAGGTAAGGAGTCTATCCTAAATACTTATAATAATTAAATAAAATACATAAAACAATAAATTAAAAAACAAAAATAAAATAATTTATATGTTTTGTAAAAGATGAAAACTTAAAACATTAGTGGAAGTATTGTATTAGGCTATGTTACATGGACTCGACAACCCCTATAGGTATCCTTAAAGAACACGACAACACAAACATATCTATTTTTAGAACATTTTGGTTCATTTTTCACCAAATTGTCGTGTCTAAAACTTGTTCTTGTGTCGTGTCGACATGTGTACTTCTCGATTTTAGAAGAGTCCATGTAACATAGGAATAGGTCCACTTCTATCTTTTGTATGAGTGTGTATATTCAACTTGGTGCATTTATATAAAATATTAAAAGTTTTTTGGGAGGATTTTAAGTAAAATTCTAAAAAACTCAGGGACTTCGAGTAAAATTTTTGAAACCAGATGGGGCCAAATATGGTCCACCCCAGCCGTGCGTTGGTTCCACCTATGATTATATGACAGTGGGGTCATGGGTGGGAACATATGTAAGCTTGGACGTTATTGAACAATATGTTTGATCAACGGACCGGTTCGTCAGCGAATCGGCTATAGCGACGTTGCTATAGCATAGAATGCCGACGATATAGCTATGGCGACGGTTCGTACCGTCGCTAATAGCTCAAAAAACCGGTCTTTCTGTGATTTAGTGATGAAAGAACCGTCACTATAGCCGGTTCGTCTTTGGTTCGTTTTTTTCGGTTAGCTAGAGAATTTTTTTGATGTTTGATTACTAAAATAACTGTTCATATTATGACTCAAGAGTTTATTTCATTTATGTATTTATCATTTAAAATGATACCACTTTTTTTTTCCAACTATATTATTATTTTCTGGGGTATATGTTTTATGATAAATATGATGACACTTTTTTTTTAATTATATTATTATTTTCTGAGGTATATGTTTTGGATTCTGTGGGAGTAGATCCAACATGCCTGCATTCCCAGTATTTAGAATAAGCCACAAAAATTCCTCTCCTTTCATGATTGATCAATTTGACTAACAATATGCTTACGTGGCAATTATACAGCTGACCAATGTTTGGAATCCAAAATTACGTCAAGTTTGGAAGCCTTGTGTCCATCAGAAAACTTCTCTACCAGGTTAGAGATTTAAATATTACCTTTCAATGTTAACATGACAAAAATTATAGTTTCAAATATAGATGGTCACACCTAAATGTACTTATTTTTTCAGTCTTATTTTGACACATATTTGAGAAATATTATGTATTCCCCCAAGTTCATCAATCACAATTCACAACAACCATTTATAGCAACTACACATAATTTCTGCAAATATGATAAAATTTACTAATGTAAATGACCTGGAGCCAAGCTCACTCATGTTCAGTTTATGTCCTTTATCAAAATATAAAAAAAAAATGATTTCAAGTCGGCTTTTCTCAATAATGAATGATATGCGGCCGAGTTTGTGAGCCATAATAGTTTTTGAAAATTATTACAAAAATTGTTAAAATTTTTATTTTCTTGATATGAAAGCTTATTAAAATTATCTGAAACGACATCAAATGATTAATAAACTTATAAAAATGTAATTAAAGTGTGATAAGTGAATATTTTAACGAGTTGAGCTTTGAGTTGATCTTGAACTTGGTTTGTTTAGCTAAACTAGCCCCTTAACTGAGCTTGAGTTTGGCTTGTTCACATAACATGAGGCGAAGCTAGCTTTTATGTAGCCGAGTGTTGAACTGTTCATGAACCAGCTAATCATTGCAACCATATTCACCGCGGTTTCCTTTTGCATCTAAGAAAAGGAGTGGCTAGCTTGCGTAATAATTAAGTTTAAAATGATTAAGTTCTTCATGTTTTATTTGTCTACGTTTGTGTGTATATATCAGCAGCTGCATATAAACTAAGCTCGACTATTTTTCCTGATCTCCAATTTAATTACTTTCATGTACATATATTATGCTTTTATGCTAAAATTGTAGCTATATTTCTTCTAAAATCAGTTTAGGATATTTAACTTACCAATGATGATAATGATATTACTTGTTTATTTTTTGCTTCAAGGCTTCCAAGAGCTGCCAAAGTCAAATGGGTTCCTTATAATTGAAGCGAATGGAGGGTTGAACCAGCAAAGATTATCGGTATGTTTTGATTTAAACAGTCACTGAATCTTGGGATGATACTGCACTTTACCTGTATGTCTTCTTATTGGGTTTACATCTTAGAATGTTCGAGGGTTTAAAAGAAAGATCATTGATTATAGGTTTATATAAAATTCTCAAATATCTCTTGTTGCTACAATCCTTTAGATTTTTGTTAAGAATCTTTGACATCTTTCACTCTGATCCTCATGATTCTGCATTACATTTTTCTCCAAATGATTGCAGTACTTATCTGGCCCGTTTGTCCCATTTAAGAGGATGATCAACACTTTTCGCTCTAAAGGTGTCTCAAAAACAAAGGCCCATTCGGCCATTGACCACAAAACCTATTTGCAATCCATCATTATGACCTATAAATAAGAGAAAATTCAGAGACAATTGATGGTCTGATAAAGGAGCGAGTGAGAAAGGGTTCATGACCAATGTTACCTAGATCGTGGCGTATCACATTTCAGAAACCCCCATATCGTGTCTTGTGTATCGTGAATACTATCGTACAATACAAAAACAAAATGAAAAAAATATGGTATATATATATATATATATATATATATATTTAAACATATAAAACACACAATTTATTGGAGAATCAAGCATATTATTTTGACTATATATAAAAATTAAATATTGTTATAACCTAAAAATAGTAGCCAAAATACTCCAAATTGAATTATTAGATATTATTTTAGTAATGTTTATAGAGTACCAAGAGAAAACGAAAATTCAAATTCACCTTTGACCTAAAAAATAAAAGAGAACAAATCAAATTAATAAGTGGAGGTTTATGTTTCTGTTTGTGGAAAGTGACATAAGAAAAGTAAAGCGACATTTTATAGAACATATGAAACTCTAACAAGCATTTAAAGGCTCATCAAGCGATGTAGAATATGTTAACGACTTAATGTTAAAAATTCTCTTCATTTGAAATGGTAGGAAGCTTAAAAGTTTTACTTTTACTCTTTTGATTCACATAAAAACGTTTTCAAGTTTGTTGCTAACTTTAAAAAGAATTGTGTATTGTATCGTTTCATAATATATGTATCGTATTGTAACTAAATCGTATGATACATTTTCATTTTTGATTAACCTTGCGATACATATCGAATTGTCTCTGTATCGTATCGTACGATTTTGACAACTATGCCATGTGGTTCGTGAAACAAAATCGGGAGCGGAAAATGTTACTTTTTGTGGTACGGAGTACGATAGTAGTATGTTGCTTCAAATTGTGTAGCTGGTAAGAAATAAATTTATCTAGAAGGTGGTACTCTGGAAATAACTTTCTTCACAACAAGTGCATTTTCAACGAGATTGTCATATCATCGCTTACTTGGCACACATAAGGCGTTCAGTTAGCTACATTTGGTGGCATTCCCTAGAATCTTCTTTTACATAGTAGTGTTGATTGTTCTAAATTTACTCATATAATTACTATACTTGTAAATATCCTAGATATTTTAGAGGATGATTCTAGATAGTTGATTCTAGCCTTCCATTATGCTTATATTTTAGAGGATGATTCTAGCTAGTGGATCCTAGCCTTTCATTAAATTTGATCAATGTCATTGGTTGTATGGCACAAAGGCTATATAGGAGGATGTTCCTTGTTTCTAAATCATAAAGCAAAGTTGTAATTATTTTTGTGCAATAGAAGTTTAAGTAAATAGGAGAAAAAGTTTTGGATCGTTACATCTAATATTTTGGAGCGAAAGTGTACCATGTTTTGGAATGGTCATATCAAAACGCAATTTGCGACCTTTTATTTTTCAATGAAAGAGTGACATGACCTACGAATGAGGTTTTACACCTAATGGTGGACATAAGTACCCTAATCTCTTACTAAATAGTTTCTTATCTAATGATCTTCCCAATTCTCTTCATTGGTGGTTTCCAAAGAAAAATTATAAGTAGAATACGGACCAAATATGTGTGCAAAACTGCAAATTCAACATATGAGATAAATATACATACCGTTGCACTTATTGAAGAAATTAAAACACAAACAAATTTATAATATACAATGTATATAAACTATAACGTTTCACGGACCATAAATGTGAAGATTCAATCGAGTAAATTGAAAAAGACTGAGCAATTCACATGGACATCGAGTTGAACCCTATAGCTCTTACATTTTGACTTGCCTTTTCTTTCAGTCCCCTATTTGAGATCTGATTCATTAGCCTTTATATCGAATACAAGTCTCGCACACTATTTTATGAGTCAATTCCTAGTCGGTTTGAACCATCTGACTTGGTTTTCAGCCTTAATTAAGGACAAAAAGAAATTTGTAAAGAAAAATAAAGGAAAAAAGCCTGGGTAGTTTTAAGCTCTCAGCCTTCCAAAATGCAATTATCTAGAGTAAAACGCAAAGGAAGATGAGTTGCGATAAGAAAAGAAAACAAAGCACGTGCTATAGTCAACCATACCCATCACAATCACAGGCATGGTCCCCACAACCTCACCGTAGATAAAATGACGCGTGATGCACTGAAGTTATTCAGTAATGCTACGGTGAGAAAAGATGGCTACAAAAATATGGATACATAATGATGTGTCGGATTATAATTAGTGCAGGTTCCACCATACATGGGTGGTCCAATGGTTATACCAATAACTATCATCCGCATCATTTTGTATTCAATCTTTTGCCACCAAAGCATTATCGGAAGTTATTTAGCTATCCCAACTAATATCTTAAACAAAGAATGAATATATAGAGAAATACTCAATACAAAAGCATGGATATTCCCAATGCTTTTAATTGAATGTATGAGCAAGTGTCTGTATGGAAGCTTTTGAATTTAAAATTCTCTTGGAAGGTACTCACTTGAAAGCTCAAGAGATGTGAAATAGTATTTTGAAATGAGTATTTATATACTTTTACATAAGGAAATAGTTAACTTGTAGGCACATCAATCTTGAAATTTTGAAAAATTAGTGTCTGGTCATTGTGTTAGATTTGTTGACACGCCTACTAACCATTAAAACTTAAAAGCTAGACATGAAAATTAAATGGTATGCATTTGCACTGTTAAGTGAAGTTCTGACGCATCAAGCTTCAGAATGGAACATGTAAAATAGGTAGCGTCAATACAAAGAGGAGTTAGGGTTGATCAAGTGACCTTTGAATAAGTTGTTCTCATATGGGACTAGTTGTCACATTGACCTCTCAATATATTTTACACATGGCACTGAGTTATGCAGACTGTTCGCTCCAGGAGATTCCCTAAGATCAATACAATAAGGCCAATGAGTGCAATTCTAAGACCTATGATCTTAATATTACAAGGAAATGACAAATATAACAAAAATCCCACACATAAATACTTGAAACTTGATTATCGAGACCATATGGTTAAATAATGCAAATATATGCTCATTCCAACTTTAATTTGTCCAAGCTCAATTGCAAAAGACACATAAGTCCTTTCTAGAATTTTATAATCAAAACCAAATATAATTGAGGCGTTTAAGCTAACATAGTGTTGATGAAAGCATCAATTATTCCTAAATCATAAAAATATACACTATTAATTTTAATTATACTGGATGCAGATATGTGATGCAGTGGCTGTGGCAGGACTGCTGAATGCTACTCTTGTCATTCCGTTTTTTCATTTAAATAGTGTTTGGCGTGATTCCAGGTAACTTACTTTAAAAAATCTTGTATTATATGCGTGTGTGTGTGTGTGTGTGTGTATATATATATATATTCAGTTTTTCTTATGTTGGTTTGATACTTTGAATCTTACTATGGCTAAAGGCGTTACTGAAGTTTGAAAAGCACTACATGATTAACATTTTCCTACATTTGCTATACTTTTTATGTAGTACAACCTACTTACCAATGTCTAATTGGTGTTTCTATTGTAGTTTATCAGAGAGAGACTCCAGAAAGACTAGCAAAATTTGTTGTCAGAGTCCTTTTACTTGAGTTGTTAGGATTAAGTGGTCGTAACTCAATAGAGCTTTTGCTCGAGTACCTGCCAGTAGATTTCAGTTGAGCCAGAACAAGTAAATTTTTATTGCTTAGACAAGTAAATGCATGCTCTGAAAGACAAACAAATCAAATCATAGAATGCATCTTGTGGTCTTAGACTTGCAAGTCAAGATCTACATATGGTTAATTAATGGCTTTTTGTTGGGCCCTGGTGAGATCAAAGTAAAGAAAATTACCAGCAAACACACACCAAACCAATTTGACTCTAGAGCTCTCTATTGAACATCAATGTATTTCTTTTATTCCACAAAAAGAAATTCATACTCCTTCCGACGCACTTTAATTGCTTTCGTGTGACATTCATTTTAAGGGCGCGCCAAAAATACATTTAATATATAATTTATTTGATATATTTTAAATATTTTTAAATGTTAATAACTATATTACAATTATTTTAGGATATACTCACTCCTTTCCAAAATATAAAATTTATAGTGACTTTTAAAATCAATTTAAGATATTTTCAAACTCAAAAATTGACAAAATTCATTCAATTTCAGTGAATACAATCATGAATATTTTATAAGATTTATTGTTTCGGAATTAATAATGAATCATATCAATTTGGCGTTTGAAAATATCTCAAATCGACTTCCAAAAGTCAATAATGATTTTATAATTTGGAAGAAAATGAGTAATATCTAATTGTGGTTTCAGCATGTCTAGTTTACACATTACACACCAAAAAACTGTAGCTATTAAAGTTGGACAGAGGGACTGTATCTCTTTACTTTTTGAAAGACCTACTATGTATGTGGTCTTGGTTTATGTGGGTTATAATTCCCAGCTCTCTTTCTCGGTCCCCTATAGGTGTATTCTCTACTTCCCCTCATTTAAGAAGAATTTGATTAGGCCATGTGCTTATCATGGTTGTCACTGGATTGAAAATGCCAATATCTTCCACTCAAACATGACAGATCTATAGACTGATCCATCCCGGGCATCAGACCTATTCCCCTTTGTGTTCCGTTTGGGACATTTATGTTTGCAATGGCGTTCTTCAGCCAGAGAACATACTTGCACTTGGGAGCTCTATGTTATAAACCATTGACCAACATATAAGTTCAGGATCACTTTCAGCAATCACATGTGTCTAGAGTCTAGACGTCTATTTGATTACACTTTGATTTACATAGCTGTCTATTGTTATTACAAAGATGTCCATAATCAAATAACTTCCTTGACATTTTGGTAGCAGGTTTACTAAGCCTGAACACTTCTAAACATGCCCAATTTGTGTTGCTATATATTGTTAGTCGAACTCTGTAGAGTCAAGAGTGGAGCCCAAGATTAACTCAGGAGTGTATAAATATAATTAATAATTTAACCATTGACAATCATATAAGATCAGGATCATTACAACGAGTAATTATTAGTCTGGTCAAGTTCATTCTGCTCAGTTCTCATTAGTTTATATTTTCGAGCCCAAACTTTGCATACCTGGTCTCTTGCAAACATTCTATCTTGCAAGTTATAACGTGTCACCTACTTTGCAAGATGACGTTGAACACTTTCTTTAGTTAGTTCAACACTCATTATAATCCCGCTTTAATCATGGCAAATTTCACTGGGCCAGAATCTACCACCAATTTTCTGCCTTGTGATGGCCTGCTTTTTTCCGACCACCAATCCAACCAATACACAGACACACTCATTTGTATAGGATCAAGCACACAACCTTATAATGATCACAACAACAGACACACATGTATATATGCACTGAGTTTGTCGTAAGCAATTAATAACGCAGTGAAAACAATAGCAAAGAAAAATCAAAAGAAAAACAGTTACACATTTATATGGTTCACCCAAAGATTGTGCTGCAGGATCCCCTCCTTATATACTGCGATACGAGAAAACCTATTTTACTCAGAAACCTAATGCAGTGTAGGATCCCCTTCCCCCTCCTTACATACTGCGATACAAGAAAACCTATTTCACACAGAAACCTAATGCTGCGCAGGATCCCTTCCTTATATATTGTGATACTCCTTATATACCCCGCCTGTTGCCCGCCCAGGGCACTGCTACTCACTCCTCCTTAGAGAAGACATAAGTAGTGTTTGAGGAGGCATAATAGTGTGTCAACCTGACAACTTGACAAGTGTTTGACAAATTGCCTCTAGCTTATTCCATGAACTTCACTGCACATGACATTGTCATTTTTCCATGCTAAACTATAAGGGTCTAATAGTAACCAATGAGTGTGCATAGATCACCTCATTTTATTCCTGTAAGTATATTCACCTCCCTTAGTACTTAGAAAAAGAGAAATAGTAAATATTCATCTCCCCGCCTCTTTCTATTTCAGCTTCATTTGAAACCATTAATCAAATTATTTCTTTTTTATTTTAACAGCAAGTTTGGAGACATATTCGATGAAGAATTCTTTGTATATGCTCTCAGAAATCATGTGAATGTGGTCAGAGGGCTCCCAGATGATATACTACAACGTTTCGACAATAATATAAGCAACATTGTAAATTTGAGAGTAAAAGGTTGGTCAAGTACAACCTACTATCTTCAAAAGGTCCTTCCGAAGCTGCTCGAGATAGGGTTTGTGGTTCCTTCTTATTACTGGGCCTGCTTCAATTTTATTCTGCCACATTTTTTCATGCATCTTGATCTTTATCATTTTGGTTGACTATGATTGAATGTGATAAATTGGTGCAATGTTTTATGATGTTTTGCTAAGACTTGATTCTAATTTCAGTAAGTGGGTGTTTGTTTAGAGCTGAATAGAGCTGAATCTGAATGACTGAATCGGTCAGTGCGTTTGTTTTGGTCTGAATGGCTAAATCGGTAAGATGGATGAGCTGAATGGCTAAGCCAGATTTTTTTAGTTGAATGGCTGAATGAAGTAAAAAAAAAATTAAAAATTTAAAAAATTAAAGAAAAATATTAACTATTATATTAAGTAATATTAAATAAATTTACAACAATTTTAAATTTTTTCCAAGAGGTAAAATAATAAAGTTTTGTCATTCAGATGTTTCAAACATGTCAATTATCAAACAACTTTTTTCATTCAGATTCTGATTCAGCTCATTCAGATTCAGATTCATTCAGTTTTTATCAAACACCCCCTAAGTATAGAAAAATATATGTTTGGAATTTGATTGATTTTAGAAAACATAGAAATCTTTAAAAGACGCAGGAGTTAGCTCTCAGGAATTGCAGATAAAGGATTCAAATAGAAAGATCCATATGATAGAAGGCATACTCTCCCGAGTTCACAAAATTCTGGATAGGAAGGAAATAGTAATGATTTGAAGTGACAGATGAAATACTAAAGAATTACTCCATCCCCGTCCACCAAAGGATGTCAAAAGTACATTGAGCACACAAATTAAGGTTTGAAAATTAGAGGAGAGTATACAATTTGTTCTAATTATACTTTTTGTTTGGGCCCACACAAATACCATAATTAACTTGAGAGTGAAGGGTTTTATGGGCATACATGTACTTTGGGGTAAATTATAATTTATACCATATCTTACATTTGGTTTGTGTACTTAAAGTCATCTTTTTGTGGAACAAAATTCTAGTATATTTTTAGACATCCTTTTGAGGATTGAGGGAGTATAAAATTACAGTCGATTGTTTAAACTGCACACTTAAATTTAGCACTGTAGTTACTCATTACTAACCTTTACTGCTCATTGCCAGCATATTTATTCTTTACTTAAAGTTCAACCTTTTAGTCAGAGCTACAAGTGTTTGTGTGAGATAATCAAGTTTATAAAGAAGTTTTAATGTTCGCACAAAATTTTAATTGAAATAAAATCCATTTGATAGATTTGTTTTTTCTAGTGGTATAATGTGGGAATAGAAAGTGAAATCAAATCTAGGTGGGATTTACATTTACATTATTACACAAAAGCTTATACTTTAGTTGTTTATATAATTGATTAGTTTGCTTTCATTAGTAGAAGTATTTATACGACAGTACAACAATATTTATATTTTTTTATTTATAATAAGAATAAAAATCATAATTATTTAATAAGGTTTAGACTGGCTAAAAGAAATGTTTGGTGCATCAGGCAGAAGTTTTTTTTGGGTACTAGGCAGATGATTAATGTTTAGTCAATGTTATCTGAATGTGGATGGTTTTTAGTCTGCATTTTGGCAAACAAAAGGGGAATAAAAGGGCTGTAGGCCGTGTAATTCTAATGTGGTATAACAGTTAAAACCTAGAGGTCGCTGTGCATTTGTTACTTAGTTTAATGTGTTGAAGTGTTTCTAGATTTAAAGAATCCTTTTCTTTGAGAAAGTAAATTGTTGGAACAAAGTATGACCAACACAAAAATCAATGAAGGAAATTTAAGACAAGAACACAATATTTACTTGGAAAATCCAAATGGGGAAAAACTACAGGTGAGAGGGAGAAGATATTACTATATCGAAGTTTAAAAAATACAAGTTGTGAATCTCTCTAAAAGCGACTAAAATTAAGAAAGTAAAGAATACCGAAACCCTAACTACAATAACATATATATTGCTGGGCTAAAAACATAATGAGCCCAAATAACACAAAAGATTCATACTGCAGGGGCTTTGCCCCCACACCCCCCCTAGAGGATTTGTGGTGGGCCACGGACTTCGCCTATCTGCCACAGTCATCACTAAACCTCATTTTTCTTTTTATTCGAATCATTGCACAAAATAATTCGGGTCGGGTCAAAAGTCGGATCCTGAACAAGAATTTAGACATGCATACCATAAATGATTATTATAAAATGCACAAATACTTTATTTACTTCTTTAGGTTCTTATAAAGGAAACTAGTGGATAAAATTATTTGAGAGTAGAGCATGCTAAATTATAAATATAATTTGTTGCGACTTTCCTGAATCTTCAATTGTGAATATTTTTCTTATTATATTTACATTTCTTCTTTTTTATGTTCGACTTTATAATGATAAAACTAGATTAAATAGGGGAACAATTTGGAATGTTTGTGCCAAATCAGAGTTCAGAGTTCTTTACCATTTGACTTCTTTCTTGACATTTTGTCACTATCCAGCAGAGAGTACCCCCCCCCCCCCCTCTTCCCTCACACATCGGTATTCCCCCCTCTTTTGCATATTATTTCTGTCATTAAAGGCTTTTTTGTTTTGTTAGTTACTGTAGAGTAGCAACACATTTTATATGACAACTAATATGGTCACAAATTAATCATGCAGGGCTGTGCGTATTGCGCCTTTCTCTAACAGATTGGCTCATGTTGTTCCTTCAAATGTCCAAGCGCTTAGATGTTTGGCCAATTTTGAAGCGCTTAGGTTTTCAGAAACTATTCGCATGCTTGCTGCGAAAATGGTTGATCGAATGGTTAAGAATAGCTCCAGCAGTGGAGGAAAGTATATCTCGGTGCATCTCCGATTTGAAGAGGTGCTAGTTTTTAATTTTATATAAGAATGCACATATGAACTCTGTAATGTATGCATATGTTCAATTATCTCTGGGTGCTTTCTTCTTGTTAAAGGATATGGTTGCATTTTCATGCTGTATATATGATGGTGGTGAGGAAGAGCAACATGAAATGGATATTGCTCGTGAAAGAAGTTGGAGAGGAAAATTTCAGAAGAGGGGTCGGATAATAAGGCCTGGTGCAATTCGGATGGATGGAAAATGTCCGTTAACTCCATTAGAGGTATCCGTTTGCCAGAAATTTATTCTTTGTAATTCTTGTCTTTCTTGTTTCTTAAGCTAAAGCTCTTAAGTTCGTTATGATGTGAGAATTTGCACCTGATATGCTGCATGTCTTTCTAACCCTTCATGATATTTATTATTTTATGAGTAATTGACCAATCTGTCTTTTAACCTGTGGAAGATGTTAAGAAGCATCAACACTCTTAAGGACCCATACCCATGTCAAGCATACCTGGGATATGTGCCCTACTTGCTAACATGTGGCTGAGATACCCCGGGTATTGACCTCACAACTTGTTTTATGTATAAACAAGAGAACAAATATACAAGGACTGCCTGTAAAACAATTGTTTTGCACCATCCAATAGCAGCTTGTCACAAAGGTAATTAAGGAGAAAATCAAGAAGTTGAAATCTAGTACGATTAATTAAACAGTTTTACCATGGTAAATGATAATAATTAAACAATTTCACCATGGTAAATGATAGTTACACAATCTATTAATACAATTCAAATCCCTTGATTTTCTCCTTAATTACCTACGTGGTATATTGCTATTGGATGGTTAAAACAATTTTTTTTATCTTGATCCTTATATAATTTATTCTCTTTAAACAAATATAATTTAGAGGTTTATATATATAACCACTTATACAATCTTCTTTGCTCATTCCAAGGCCATCTGATACTAGCTTATAATGTGGCAAACGGATCGGTGTTTAACTTTGAATTGGATGAACACGCTGGTCTTTTGTCATTCACTTTGTTTTTTTTTTGTGCTAATTACTTGGAATAGAATACTTTTACTTTTTTGTCAAATTGTTTTGAATGAGAACCAACTTTTTCTTTGTCAAATCCTTTTATTTTTTGTATTATTTGCTTTACAACTTCTATTTTCTCATTTAACTACAGAAATTCTTCAAATGATATCTTGATTTAGTTATAGAATCACGTTGGACATATGTTTGTTCTTAAATGACATGCTTTCAATCTGTAGGTGGGAATGATGCTCAGGGGCATGGGTTTCGACAATAACACATCAGTTTATGTTGCAGCGGGTAAAATTTATAAGGCCAACAAGTATATAGCACCACTTAAACAGATGTTTCCTCGTTTAGAAACAAAAGATACTCTAGCTTCAGCAGAAGAGCTTGCTCCATTTAAGGTTTACACCTGGTCGCTTTTTATTCCTTGTCTACTTATCTATAATGACTTCAATTAGAAAACTATATATTTCCTTGTGCTTCTGGTGCAGGGGCACTCGTCTAGGTTGGCTGCTCTTGATTATACAGTTTGCCTTCACAGTGAAGTCTTTGTCACTACTCAGGGTGGAAATTTTCCGCACTTCTTGATTGGTCATAGACGCTACTTGTATGAAGGTCATGCCAAGACAATCAAACCTGATAAGAGGAAATTAGCACTACTTTTTGATAACCCAAAAATCAGGTAACATACGATATAGTTCTGCTCAAAATTTTATTTTTATTGCTTTTGGTTGGCAATCTCAATCAATTGACAACACAAACTATGGGATTTTTTTTGGGGGGGGGGGGGGGGGGCGATGAGGACAATGACTGTTGACTTGTCTCTTTGCCTCATACTTCATTGTTTTCTTGTTGCTCAATATCACTAATTTCAGTAATGAAAGGTGGGTAAATCATTCTGCATAATTTTTCTGGAGTTCATCTCTTATTCTTTAATTAATTAAACTTTGGAACCTTCTTGTTTATCAAGTTAACATCTTTTTAATATTTATTCTTTACATCGCTTGATAATGAGATCTCCTTATTGAACAATCCACAAATCAAACACGTATTATTGTGTGATAGACTGCTGGTAAGTCACCTTTGCTTTAAAGTTAATTGGACTACTTTCTCTTTTTCATTCGTAAGTTTAGAACTGGGAATCTTGCTTCTTCTCCAGTTATACTCTGTTAGCCACAAAACCAACCCAGGAAAAAGCTAGTCACAAGACCAGCTTTGAACTATTGGTCCAATTGATAAGTGTCTACTGACTATTAGTTTAGAATAAATGGGTACTTTACCCTTAAGAAATAAACTTTAAGTGGGTAAGAATGCAGGTCAAAAAGAGTGTTTAGTTGGCCCAAGATAGATCCTCTCTGATGCCATATTAAATTTATAAATGATCCTAAATCTAGCATATGAAGACATATAGCTTTCTAACCCAAAATAATTGACAATGAGAAGAGTTGGCCCTAGTAATTATATACTGGCATATTTTTTCTAGGTATTCGATGGGAGACAAGTTACTCTAACAAACACCTCTTAAACTTTCTTCAATTTTTTTTTTTTACTTTGGATAATATCTTTATTTGCCTCGATATTAGGCTGTGCTTCCATCAATTTATTTATTTATTTATTTTATAATATAGATGAGTTTTATTCTCATCAAACAAGTCATTAGGTTTTGACACAATGTTCTCTTTCATCAGTCATAGACTCCTTGTGCAATAATGCACAGCTATATTCATTCATCTATATGTTTTGCAGGTGGGAGAACTTTAAGCGCCCGTTGCGAGACATGCTACATCATAATGATATAAAAGGGAGTGAAGTGAGAAAGGCAAGTGGATCACTCTATACTTATCCCATGCCAGATTGCATGTGTAAACAAGCAGATATAAGAACTGAAAACAGTAACATGACGAAACATACTTAGAATATAAATTATACCTTACGTACCAAAGCTTGTAGCTTTTAGGATAGCATTCAATCTAGAACGAGTAATTCTTTTCATGCTTATTAGAGGGGAAAGAAACTTTTTTTTTTCGGGTTTTGAAATTTTTTAGGCGTCTAATGTGCAGTGTCATAAGCATAATTCATTGTATATGATACATACATGCATACTAATGAAGTTAAAATATTCTTTGTAGTAATTTACTCGGGCAAAATAATGCCTAATTTTCATTGTAGAGGTTTATGGTTCTAACTTCCAAGTGTTGTGCTTCTATCTTCTTTTTTTCTACATTGAAACCAGAATTGGGATGAACTTGTTTCCTTTTTAAGATTGCTGCTATGCAACATGGTATAATTTTTTTTTCATTCTTTTTAAAACTCAGTAACACAGGGTAACTGCTTAATATGTGGCATGTGATAGCAAATGGGTCTATATGGATTAAAGTCTGTGCAGTGGTAAATTCCAGTTTTCTTTCCTTCTTTTTTTTGTGTTTTTTTTTTTTATTATTATTTTTTTCAAAGCTTTTGGTTGAGGGAATTAGTCGGGCTGGCCCAAAACTGTCACGGGCTGCCTATGAAATATAAACCACGGACCCAAGACGTACAATTTTAAGACTGGCTGGCTGGGCTTTAATGAGTTTATTCTATCTTATCGCTTAGAGTTTTACGTTAATCGTAATAATAACACTTAATTGATTTTCGTAGCTTGTGGAAGTATCCGAGTTTGCCAAGCAAACCTAGGTCATAGTGTTACATGATAGAACTGATTAAATTAAAAGTAAGGTTAAAAAGGTCTTTAACAAAGTAGGATGAATCCAAGAAACAACTAAAATTAGGTATTTGGCAAGTGAGCCATGAACATCCAGCACTCTAAAGCTTAAATGTGATAGAGATGGCTGTAACATGTTTGTGTACCTAATATCCAAATTCAAGCATAAAAACATATTACTCGGATGATATTCCACACCATGTCCAAGTCAAATTTCATCTGAAAAGGACATAGAATTATTTTTCCTTTCTGGTACACTCCTATATCTACATTTTAAACCTTCTTGGGGATTGTTTGGTGAAAATTGGTTTATTATGGTGAAAGTCATTATTTTAAAAATCTTCGGCGTCGTGGTGTTTGGATGTATTTAGTTGTTATAATTAAAAGCAACTGCTAGGGGTGGGCAAGATTTTCAGTTTTTTCGAGTTTTAAGGTAAATTCACAAACCGAACAAGCCCTACATAAAGGAGGAAAGAAATAAACTCACCTAAGTGAGAATCGAACATAAGACTTAAAAGTTAACACCTCAGTCTGAACCACTAGACTAAGATCTAATTAGCATAAAAGAGTTTAACTTGTTGAGTGATTTCAAATTAGAGTTCTTCTAGGGGACATTTTTTAGTGACATTTTTTTTTTGTAGTACCTCCCAAAAAATATATAGTATTTATTTCAACTGAAATTTTTGTAAAAAACAATGTTTTAGGTGTAATTTGGATACATGCAATAAACATGGTCTCTACAGTCTGTACAACTCTGTTTCTTGTATGTATCCAAATTACACCTAAAACACTTTTTTTATAAAAATTCCAGTTGAAATAAATACTATATATTTTTTGAAAGTTATTACAAAAAAAAAACCAAAAAAAAATAAAAAAATGTCGCTAAAAATGTCAGCTCATTAATGTCGCCCTAGACTTATTGTTCAATTTATCAATCAATTGAACTTTGCGGGAAGATGAAGTGTTAAATAAAAAATGACTTGAACCAAATAAAAATAAATAAATTATGATCAAATATGCAGTTAGATCTAAAGTGTCAACAGACAGATTTGAGTTGTTAAGTAATGGTTTGCTTAAAGAGGTGATGGTGATACACCTATTTATTTAAGACTGCTTTAAGTAATTAAGTAAGGCACATGTGATTGGTTGAGCATGTCAACCCTAATGTTAGTTTGCTTTTATACCTAACCGACTTTTAATCATCTATGTTCCAAAAAAAAAAATAATGTTATCGTGATGTGAAGCTCAACGAATTTTGAATTTTTTTTTTTTTTTGAGAACGTACAATATTATAATATAACAAAATTAGGAATACATTTCAATTCTAGCGGTTTAAGGGGAATATGAGAAAAAAGGCCAAAAGGGGAGCTGGAGGTAAACTTAAGGGAACATGTGACGCCCTCAAATTCAGACACTAATATCTTAAATTCGGTGTTTTACGATCTCATTCTAATAATACACTAATAATTCGTACAGCGAAATAATAGAATAATTAACATTGATTTATTATAATTATTCATGTCCCAAAGTTTCGTAACCGTTACTAATACATCACAACTTAAAACATACTTAATATATAATATTAAACAAGTTTTATTACATCTTAAACATAAAACTTCTAGCACAAAGGACTAAAACTAATCCGTAGCTTTGCCCTTTCTCTTATCTTTGCCTGAGGTTTCACAACGTTCTGCCTTAACTGAAAGGTTTAAAGAAAGCAAGAATGAACAATAAGTTTGCCCAGCAAGTATATAACAATAAGGGTGAACATGTATAATATAAAGTTAATAAGTTCAAAGGTGTATTAATCAAGGATAACTCGAGAGTTAAGGAATAATGTTGTAACACGTAAATGTCAATAGCTTCAAAACGATCCTTTGAATGCTAAATGATGAGTCATTATAGACCGAAAGATTTTAAAAGAATTCAAAGGTCTCAACACTGAGTAGTCGCTATGGACCAAGAACTTCTACTAGAATTAACAGTATTAAACCGATAATTCAATAAAAACAAGTACAATAGATGATTAGCCTGAAGTACCCTACGTTATGCATAACATTTAAACATATTGTTTGTGCGAACGTCGGTTCCCCAACAATATAAAGTTTTCCCCTTCAACGAGGGTTGTTCATCTCAGTAGATATATAAGATTCCGCACCAAGACAATTGGTTTTGGAGCGTTTTCTAACACGTGATATTAGTCTAGTCGAGTCAAATGGCTTAGACAATTTTTGCTATATATTTTGGAACAATAAGTTCAATGCAACATGAATCAAGATATATAATAAATTTTCAAATATGAATAACGATTCATACGAATATAGAAATTTGCTCAATATGGATATAGTTGGTATAACAATGATTCAAAGTTTGCACAATATGAGATAAGGTTTAGAAATTTTCATTTAATATAAGAATGAAGTTAGGGAACTTTCCATAAGCGTAGTTTACCAATCTATAACTTTTCAACACTTTGGGGTCCTATTGTATCTTAGTTTTGTAAATATACACGTTCATTAGTTAAACATACTTGTTATATTAAGTAATCATCCAACACACATATAGAACACATACTCAAGTACATAAAACAAGTACGGGTCCTATCTTTGTTATAAAATTAGGTCACATATTAACATACTACCACGCCAAGTAGTTTTGAAATCAACGGTGTCTTTATGTTTTGAAAACCATCTTATAAATCGTTTACAATTCTTGAAACCTTCATGTTATACGACTACTACACAATGTAAACACTCAAAACATCATTATGACTTTGTCTCATGGCTTAGAATAGGAATGTAAGCAAGCTGCCAAATTCAGATTACAAATAAAGCAGTCAGACAAAATTGTAAGCAGGCGCAGCTGCACTGCATTAGGCTTGGGATGGGCGCACTTGTGTCGTCCCCTGGCTAGACCAAAACTGATTTTTGATTTTTAACTTCCTTTCTAGCATGAATGGGTGATATCACACACGTTAAGAGGTCTTGCATGCTTTTAAGATCATTCCATGTTCACCTTTATATGTTATGATTTTAATTAGTTTAGAATTTTTTTAATGACTTAAGGCCAAATAAAGTCATGAAATCACGAGGCCAACTATGTTAACCATATATTCATACGAGAAGGTCATATACTCTGTAATATGCATGCTCGCAAGTATTCACATCATCAATACATAGCAAGCATTGTTTATCACTTTAAAACACGTCTAAACTCATGCTTGAATAACTTGTCTTGTGTCTAACAAGGTGTGTTTACGTATAGGCCAGCTTAGTGACAT
This sequence comes from Panax quinquefolius, assembly GCA_020205615.1. NCBI lineage: Eukaryota > Viridiplantae > Streptophyta > Magnoliopsida > Apiales > Araliaceae > Panax > Panax quinquefolius. The sequence continues at coordinate 137,786,106 of CM035169.1, forward strand.
AAGGACTGCTAGCATGCTTGTTCTAAAGTTCAGAATATAACCTACATCATGTTCATAGTTATAAGTTTGCAAAATGTCTAATCTCGTTATTAAAAGTCCTCTTTAAACCAAGTCAAGGTAATCTAGCACACTCGAAGCATCTTGGAATTACATTTCATATGTAGTTAGGTCACGTACGTGTACATGCTCACAAGGTCAGAATTTAGAAACCATAAGATTTACCACACTCATTATCAAGGTTCCAATTTTCTTTAGGAAACATTCTTTAAACAACTTAAAACGACTCATAGTATGTTAGGTGACTCTAGACCACATGCTAAGTTTATTTTTATGCATGTCTAAGTTATATTAACAAGTTAAAATTTATCGGATTTGTAATAAAAGTCAGAATCCTTTCCTGGTGCACGGCACATTTGCGCCGTGTTGAACTGCAGGGAGAGCGCAACTGCGCCCTTCCCTGGACAGTCCAGAAAGGCCTCTGCTTCGGCGAAAATCAAACCCATATTCAAAAATTCTCACTTAGCATGCTCAATATCAACCACATTGTACTTTACACATGCATATTAACTTAACTAACATCATGCTAGCAACTTCTAAGCCAATTCATAAAGATTTTTATGAAATTCTATAAATTGACCAACTTGGAAATTAAGAACATGGAACATGAATACTACCACTGTTGGAGCTTGAATTGCTAGACTTTGCTTCTAACTCAGATTGCTCACTCTTATAGGTAGTTCACACTCCAATTGCAACTTCACAGAAACTTAGCAAACTGAATTTGAGAAGAGAAGAGCTTAATTTATAGAGAATTTAACAACCATGTAAAGCCTTTGTCCACCAATTTTGTTTAGCGGGGAGAAGAAGAAAATGGTGGTTCATGGAGGTTTGGTAGAAAGCATTCTACTATTACTATTCAGCCTCCCCTCTTCATCATTTGATTGTTGCTGAGAATTGACATTGAAGGGGAGAGTAGGCTTAAGCGAATGGCCTAAACACGTGAATGAAAGAAATAGACTCATAATATGGGACATGCAATTAGTTTCTCAGCATTAGCAAATTGATGTAAGCATACTTAGATTTTATTTCCTTTTTTTGGGTGTTATTTTAACGAGATAATATTATTACAATGTGATAAGTTGGGGGTATATATATACACATATTTATATAATCCATATACATTTGGGTTAGATCAAATAATATTTACATTAGGTCTAAATATAATTCAGTTGAGTACTAACAACCCATTAATTTTCATAAAAATTTATTATTCCAATTATCGTAAATATTTAATAGTAAATAATTTATTTACTTAGATTTATTTTCACCCATATATTTAAAATACATATTTAATCATGTCACATAACCTACTCTATCAGATAATTATTTAAATCAACTTACTTTTACCATATAGTTTTGTATAACATTTATTCACATTTAAATGTCACACGTTATACTATATTTAATGCATGAAGCAACTATATGGCACTACTGTGACGCCCCCAAAATTAGGTATACATCACCCATCTTGGGTAGTCAGATACATGGTACAGAATTTAAATACAACTTACTAATATAACTTTCGTGTATAATACGACATAAACTGTGAGTTTGAATACAAATATTGTCTACTAGATATTATACAAACTCAAAAGGAGTCCTCATTACAATTATTATCACACTATTTCACGAATAGTGAGGACTACTAATGCTATCCTTTGGACCATTACTCCGTTCCCGAGGCTCGTCCCAAACTATATTCTCATTTCACGAAGAGAACAAGTGAAAGAAAGGGTGAGCTCAACTAGCCCAAGAAGAAATATTATGACTAAGATAATGCGAGAATAAATTATCATTAGCCTACAATGATGTTAAACCGATAAAATATAATGAACATCAAGTTTAACTACAAATGAACCAAAGAATCCATTAAAAGAGTCAAGTAGAGAATAAAATCTACTATCTTTTATGATTTAAAAAGTTTTTCATCACTTTTATATTTGAGACTCGAACTTTAATAAATATTCCACATCATCGAATCACCCCTACACTACGGCCGAGGATATTCTTTAGTATCACGACCACAATTATTCATGCACTACCACTGGCCGAGAATAGTTGTGTATTCATTAATGGTCATGATCATGCCAACAATCATCATCAATACACTACTGACCACTAAGGATTTTTATCACATCATTTGTAACATTACGGCCATAATTACAAGAATAGTCTCTCGGTCATAATCATACCAAGTCCATCTATGCACTACATGCCACGAGATGACTTTCATCACATCATTTGTAACATTACGGTCATGATTACACGAATAGTCTCTGGTCATAATCATACCAAGTCCATCTATGCACTCTGAGCCACATATGACTTTTAACATAATATAAACATGAGGATGATGACAATGATATAAGAATTCAATAAAACAAGTTCAAGAATTATTTTATCCGAGAATTTTAACGTCCAAATTGTCAACATGATCTTTGTTTTGTAGAGTAAAATTCAAGAATGATCGGAAGAATATTTCCATGAAAGATCTTTGGATGAAACGTAAATATCAATGATATTCTACTAATTTCATGGAGTATAGAAGTCAAAGTTTTAACCAATTGGGTATAATAAAGAATGGAATAACAAAAGAAATCACCATGCATGCGATAAAGCGCACAGCGGAGTTATTCAATGAGAATAATAATAACGGAACCGGTCGGGTGAAATTCACACCCAAGCGGGATGTTCAAATGTAATAATAAATGCGGAATAATAAATGATGGAACCGGTCGGCGTATAACATGCAGACGGATATTAAGCCGAATAATAAAGCGGAATAATAAAAATGGAACAGTGCGGTGTAAAACACATGCATGAGGATATTCCAACAGAATAATAATAAAGAGGCGGAACCGGTAGGTGTAAAACACACAGACAGGATGTTCAATGAATAATAGAAGAATGTCACCAAGTATAGGGTAAAAGCATTATACTGAGTTATTCCAATAGAATAATAAAGAAATGGAATAACAAAAGTTCTCTTTTTTTTGAATACAAAAGAATAATATCTCTTACCGTAAAAGACACTAGATATCAAAGTAGTGAAGTACCAGAATACTCTTCTTCTTTCTCTCTATAGATTTTCTCTATAGTTTCTCTCTATAATTTCTCTCTCAGAGTTTGATTGAATTCGTAAGAAAATAATGAAGGAATGAGCTTATTTATAGGAAAATAGAATGCATAGTAATTAATCCATGAGCGGTCCAAATTGATTTACTTTAATCGACGGACCATATTTAAAAGCAAAATCTTTTAAATAAAATATCATATATTCTATTTATATAAAATATTTTACTATGCAAACACTATGCAACACTATGCAAAACACTATGCAACACTATGCATAATAAAATATAATATATTCTATTTATAGAATAACTTTAATAAAGTATTCTTTTTATATAAAAGATGTTTACATTTTATTACGTTAATAATACTGAATAAAACAAAGCGTCATTATCGCTATAATAATTCATATTATTAATCGACAATAATGGAATCAAAGCGAGTGACTTCTCACATAAGCATCGATAATCAATACCGGTGTGCTTCTTATCTGAACCACACGTATTCTTTGTACTTTTACTACCGAGTAGTTCAACGGTATCAACCGGTAAAACTTCCGCCGTTATTTCAATAAAATATTTTTGTCGTTTTCTCAATCCGACAATAATTACATTATGAGGTCCACCAATGATTGAGTAGTTTACTGAATATTCCCTGCTAAACCGAATATTTCCAGACCAATCGAATATAATATAACCACTTGCATACTTTGCAAAATTTATAAATACTACTCACAACTATAATATTATCTCAAATTCACACCATAATATTAAAAATTATTTCGACAAAATTTAAATCTTTATTGATAAAATCGGGGTCTCATGATCTCCCTCCTTATGGAATTTTGCCCTCGAAATTGGGGTGCGACACTGGTATGATAAGAGGTGAGGATACCTTGAATACCTTTTATCGTTGAAAACATTAAATTCATCTTTGCAATCAGGCCAAAGATATTCATTAACAATTCATCTTTTTACTACAGCCAAAGATATACATTTATAAAACCAATAATCTTTGAGACTCGACTTAATAGTATCACGACCACGAATTATCCATGACCTTCGCCGGGGATATTCGTGTTTTTAATCTGTTATGATTATCTAGAAACAATCCACGGTCATAATCATACCAAGTCCATCTATGCACGTAAGCCAGATGACTTTCAACCTGATATAAGCGTGAGGATAATGATATAAAGAATCAATCAAATGAGATAAAGGATAAATATTAAATATTTATAATATAATTTATCCGAGGATTCAAGAATATCCCCATGTTATCAATCACTTAATAATCTCATAATCTAATATCATTAATATTATAACAATATTTTAATCACTTCTTAAATTTATAAACAATTTATTTTAATTGTTTACGCTTTACCATATAATGCATTTAATCATTCAAAATGTCATACTCATAAGATATCATCACCAATGATCAATCCCTCAAAATAAAAATAAAATTAAAAAATATGCATATACTCTATATAGGATTCTCTAGCCATAAAATCCTATTTTCAACTTTGTTACTTCACATAACATATTTAACTCATATGTTCGTAACTAAACTATTTTCATAGAAAATACCAAATCAGTCCCAAATATATTTCTTTTCTGGGATTTAGCATAATATAGTCCCATAATGAACATACATTTTTCTCGGAATTTTTAAAATTCATTTACTATTTTTCAAAAATCAATTTCTAATTAATTCCTTAAGAAATTAGATACCTCAAGGTTAACTCCAGAAATTCCCAAATCTTGGCAGGACCTTACACATGTTAATGTGAGCCTCGATTTAAATTTCATGGTCATCTGAGTTGTAGAACTCGGTTATATAGATTTTAAATCGGAAAAAACCTAAATATTGAAATGGTCATAACTTGCTCATTTTAAGTCAGAATAAGCTCATTTTTGGACAGGAGTTACCTTATACCATATACTTTCATTTCCCAAAAGACTAGAATTTTTCTCATAATTTAAGTGGCCGAAAATGCCCTTTTAAAAATAAAATCAGTAGCTTTTTGAAATTTCCAGCTTTTTCATTCTTTATTAAAATCAGTCCACACGTAAATCTACAACACCTTTTCCAGTGATTCCACTTGGAGATGCTACAAAACTCATAGATCTAACTCTAGAACTTGACCACACTGAAAAATTCAAAATATATTAGGAGATATGGTCAATTGAATTTCATGTTACGTTTTTCACAAAATCTGATTTTCAACTCTTTGTGATTTCTAAGAAACTTTCATGTTTTCTCATAATAACCAACATAACTCATTATAACACTTACTAATACCACGTATACCCATGATTTTCATTAGTCTAATGCTTTTATTATGACTTTCATCATAATCCACGTAAACAGATCCTTTTAGTTGAAGAAATATTTGAGGGTTTAAGAAATGAGTTTTTGTACTGGGGTCAATATAAAATTCGATTTCACGCTCTAGGGTAGGCTAGAAAGTCTTCAAGAATACGTCAAGAAATTTATTAATGATAGAAATATCATTCAAAACTGTGACTCTCATCCAAAACTTGGATAATACGTCACATTGATACCAACTGTGACTTCTATCCTTTAACCTAGATGGCACCTCATAATGATGCCTATCAACTCGCCATCTTCTTTCATGATGTCGCCTAGAGAAAGTCTGGCCTCGGTGCATTCTACACAAGGAAGTCAACAACGAAAGGTTCGAGGATCTTTACTTATGGCTCGATATGACAATGATTGACTTTAATGGTTTGGTTACTTGAATTCGCTAACAAAGTTGGTTATGAATATAAAAGCTAACAACCTTACGAAAAGCATGATGATTAGTTAACCAATTGATTCCTAAAATCACATCAAAGGCCGTATTTTTAAAAATAAGATCGACAAGTAACGTGAAAGTGTTTATTTGAATCAAACAAGATTTAAAAAAATTAGAGGTAACAAAGGCTCCTACTAACGAAGTTTCAACCAATAAGTTAAAGTCTAACTTCTCCTGAGTCAAATTTAAACGTTGACATAAGCAAGATAGATAAAATAATGGGTAGAACAGGTATCTTATAAGGTATAGACTTCGTAATTTATAATTAACTAACTCGTGCTAACCGTTCGGGTTACTCGTTTTTTGAGAAGTCACGAAAACGCTCTCCCTTACACTACCGATTTTGACTTTTTGGAGCGGTCTTTGGTGCCTCCATCCTAGTTGAACTTGTCTTGATGAGCGACAAAATCAGACCACGTGACCTTCTTTTCCACAATTATAACATGCTTTAGATGACATCGTGCGGTTTGGTGATATGTCCCTCCCTCGCATTTGAAACATATGATAGGTGGTCGTTCTCCTTCCTTAATAATGGGTGCTGGTGCTGACGTCTTTCCATCATTATTGAATTTCCTCTTCTTGAAATTTCCATTCCTATTATCTTGGCCATGGTTACCACCGAAATGATAATTTCCCCACGATGGTTATCGTTGTTCGATGGCCGCCGTTGCCACCGTGACGATTATTATTGTGTTGTTGGTCGTTACCTTTTTGGTCAGGTTGACTCATTATCGCGCTCCAATAAGCGAGCCCTATTCACAATATCACGAATACAAACAAAGTTTTTGAGAAATTAGGTATTGACGTATATCGGGTTTCAAACCTCTTAAAACATTCGCGTCATTCGCTCCTCATTATCGACCAAATGGGATGCAACCGAGATAACTTCGGCAAACTTAGCCTCATCTTTGTGACACGGTCATATTATTTTGCTCGACTTGATAAACTCCACCTCCTTCATGTGGCCGAATACTTTCGGAAAGTACTTGTCGTTGAAGCGACTCTTGGAACTTCTCCCAAGACATCTTGAGTATGTCGATCAGGTACGCTTTTCTGATTCCCACCGAATCGCCTCTTCACGCAACATAAAGGTGGCAAATGGAACCTTTTGCTCCTCGAGCATCCCAAGACATCAAATATCTTGGTGATCTGCTTTAACCACGTCTCCGCCTTAAGTGGTTTTGCTTTCCCAAAAACTCCGGTGGTCCCAGCTCCTTGAAGCGCTTAGCGGTGATGATAGTGGGTTGCCATTATTTTCACCGCTTTATGAGCAGGAGCCGCCTTTCACGTCGATGTTGCATGAATTCTAAAAAACTCCTAAGCGTATCGTCGTTCGTCATTTGATCGGTGTTGTTGTTTTGGGAGGATTATCGCCATCCTGTCGCACATTATCGATTATTGATGCGTGGAGACTCAGCGGTCTCACGTGCTCCATTGCTTATCTCAACATTTTGGATGCCATTTTCAAAATCGCCACAAAACAAGAGTTAATTAACATGTCACATATTATCCCTATACGACGTGACCAATTAAATACCAAATAAACTTAGGTAGGTCATACTAGCGAAGGAATTTCCGTCTCTCCCTTCCTAGTTCTTATCTCACATCTTAGCAGGGATCATATCCTTAAGCTTTGATACCAGCTGTGACGCCCCAAAATTAGGTATACATCACCCATCTTGGGTAGTCGGATACATGGTACGTAATTTAAATACAACTTACTAATATAAGCGTAGGTATAATCTGACATAAAGCGTGAGTTTGAATACAAATATTGTTTACTAGATATTATACAAACTCAAAAGGAGTCCTCATTACAATTATTATCACACTATTTCACGAGAATAGTGAGGACTACTAATGCTATCCTCTCGGACCATTACTCCGTTCCCCGACTTCGTCCCGGCCTATATTCTCATTTCAAGAGAGAAAGCGGTGAAAGAAAGGGTGAGCTCAACTAGCCCGAAGAAGAAATATTATGACTAAGATAATGCAGAATAAATTATCATTAGCCTACTGTGATGTTAAACCGATAAAATATAATGAACATCAAGTTTAACTACAAGTGAACCAAAGAATCCATTAAAAGAGTCAAGTAGAGAATAAAATCTACTATCTTTTATGATTTAAAAAGTTTTCATCACTTTTATAATTTGAGACTCAAACTTTAATAAATATTCCACATCATCGAATCACCCCTACACTACGGCCGAGGATATTCTTTAGTATCACGACCACAATTATTCATGCACTACGGGCCAAGAATAGTTGTGTATTCATTAATGGTCATGTGATCATGCCAACAAGCGTCCATCAATACACTACTGACTAATCGAGGATTTTTATCACATCATTTGTAACATTACGGCCATAATTACACATAGAATAGTCTCTCGGTCATAATCATACACCAAGTCCATCTATACACTACATGCCACGGATGACTTTCATCACATCATTTGTAACATTACGGCCATGATTACACCGAATAGTCTCTCGGTCATAATCATACCAAGTCCATCTATGCACTTCACAGCCACATATGACTTTCAACATAATATAAACATGAGGATGATGACAATGATATAAGAATTGATAAAACAAGTTCAAGAATTATTTTATCCAGAATTTTAACGTCCAAATTGTCAACATGATCATTGTTTTGTAGAGTAAAATTCAAGAATGATCGGAAGAATATTTCCATGAAAAGATCTTTGGATGAAACGTAAATATCAATGATATTCTACTAATTTCATGGAGTATAGAAGTCAAAGTTTTAACCAATTTGGGTATAATAAAGAATGGAATAACAAAAGAAATCACCATGCATGCGATAGATCGCATAAAGGAGTTATTCCAACCAGAATAATAATAACGGAACCGGTCGGGTGAAATTCACAAGCGAGGATGTTCCAATGAGAATAATAAATGCGGAATAATAAATGATGGAACCCGGTCCGCGTATAACACGCATGCAGGATATTAAAGCGGAGAATAATAAAGACGGAATAATAAAAATGGAACCAGTGCGGTGTAAAACACATGCATGTGATATTCCAATGAATAATAATAATAAAGGCGGAACCAGTCCAGGTGTAAAAACACATGCACAGGATGTTCCAATGAGAATAATAGAAGAATGTCACCAAGTATAGGGTAACCAGCGTATACTGAGTTATTCCAATAGAATAATAAAGAAATGGAATAATGAAGTTCTCTTTTTTGAATACAAAAGAATAATATCCTTTACTTAGTAAAAAGACCTTTGGATATCAAAGTAGTGAAGTACCGAGAATACTCTTCTTCTTTCTCTATAGATTTTCTCTCTATAAGCTTCTCTATAATTTCTCTATCTCAGAGTTTTCAATGAATTCGTAAGAAAATAATGAAGGAATGAGCTTTATTTATAGGAAAATAGAATGCATAGTAATTAATCCATGAAAGCGGTCCAGATTGATTTACTTTAATCGACGGACCATATTTAAAGCAAAATCTTTTAAATAAAATATCATATATTCTATTTATATAAAAATATTTTACTATGCAAAACACTATGCAACACTATGCAAAAACACTATGCAAAACACTATGCAATACTATGCATAATAAAATATAATATATTCTATTTATAGAATAACTTTAATAAAGTATTACATTTTATATAAAAGATGTTTACATTTTATTACGTTAATAATCTGAATAAAACAAAAGCGTCATTATCATTATAATAATTCATATTATTAATCGACAATATAATGGAATCAAACCGGTGACTTCTCACATAAGCATCGATAATCAATACCGTGTGCTACTTATGCAACCCACGCGACATCTTTGTATTTCTTTACTACCTAGTAGTTCAATTGTATCAACAGTAAAACTTCCGGTAGTTATTTCAATAAAATATTTTTGTCGTTTTCTCAATCCAAACAATAATTACATTTAATAGGGTCCACCAATGATTGAGTAGTTGTACGAATATTCCTCGCTAAGTAGAATATTCCCAGACCAATCGAATATAATATAACCACTTGCATACTTTGCAAAATTTATAAATACTACCCACAACTATAATATTATCTCAAATTCACACCATAATATTAAAAAATTATTTCGACAAAATTTAAATCTTTATTGATAAAATCTGGGGTCTTACAACTACCACGGGATAAATAACGTTTTGGTCATTGTATTGGGGTCCGGTTTTCATTGTGGTTACCGAAACTTTTTTTATTACAATCGAATAACTGTACTTTCAAAAACATACAAAATGGTCATTCCGTCCGATTTTCCGTCCAAAAAACGTTAGGAATGCTGACTGTGCAAGTTGACTCAACTTTTTTGCTTACGTGGAACACAGGAAAGACAAGCAGGTGAATTATTATAGCACAAATGACCAAACCTATTAACTACTTCACCTAAACAATTCTAAAACTAATAATAATAATAATAATAATACTAATAATTTCAAAATAATAATAATAATAATAAATACTATTAATAGTAATAATTTTAAAATTCTATTTTAAAATTTTTTTTCAAAAAATCTGTTAATTTTAAAAAGTTTTTTTTTAAAAAACTGCATTTTTAAAAAAATTTTGTTTTTAAAAAAGTCTTTTTTTTAAAAATGTTAATTTTTATAAAAACAGAAAATTTTAAATTTTTTAGAAAATTAACGTTTTTAATTTTTTTTAGAAATTTAACGTTTTTTAATTTTTTTAGAAAAGTAACGTTTTTTAAATCTTTTAGAAAATTAACGTTTTTTAAATTTTAAAAATTAAAGTTTTTAAATATTTAGAGAAGTAACGTTTTTAAATTTTTAAAATTAATATTTTAAATTTTTTAAAATTAACGTTTTTAAATTTAAGAATTTTAAAAAATATTAGTTCAGTTTAAAAAAATTAACGTTTTTTTAAAAAAGTAAAATTTTTTTTTTTTAAAAGTGACGCTTTTTAATTGTAAGAATTTTTAATAAAACAGACTTTTTAAAAAAATATTAGTTTGGTTTAAAAAATTAACGCTTTTAAAAAACAGACTTTTTTTTGAAAAATATTAGTTCAGCTTAAAAAAATTAACGTTTTTAAAAAAATTAAAAATTTCTGTTTTATAAAAATTAACGTTTTTTAAAAAGAGACTTTTTAAAAAATTGAATTTTAAAAACAGATTTTTTAAAAAACAGTTTTTTTTAAAAAGACTTTTTAAAATTAACCGATTTTTAAAAAAATAGAATTTTAAAATTATTACTATTATTATTATTATTATTATTATTATTATTATTATTTTGAAATTATTATTATTATTAGTTTTGGAATTGTTTAGGTGAAGTAGTTAATAGCTTTTAGTATTTGTCTATAATAATCCTACCGCTTTTATTTTCTGTCTTCCACGTATAAAAAAAAGTCAAGTCAACTTCAGACAACAAGATTCCTAACGCTTTTTTGATTTAAAAATCTGACGGAATGACCATTTTGTATGTTTTTTGAAAGACTGATTATTCGATTGTAATAAAAAAGTTTTGTGAACTACAAATGAAAACCCTGATTTCAAAGATAAACGACCAAAACGTTATTTATCCCGCACTACCACTTACATGTTCCTATGTCACACATGGTGGCACATAACAACATTTAATTAAACAATAATGTTCACATTATTATCAATAGAAATAAAATGATAATTAGTCCACTACATCACCTATTCATTTCTTTATTAATGTTAATATTCCATCTTGATAACTCAGGAATGAAGCAAAATTATTCTTCAAAGATTTTTACTGCAAGACACCGCTACTTTTGATTTATAATCTGTAGTGGCGCGAAGCTGTGTCACTCTGAAAAACATTTAGACCAGGTTTGACTACTGCATAAACTAGCACATACTAACAATGCAATTACACATAATACTTAATGAAATAATAATAATTAGTCCATCCTTAAATCATTAATCTTTAACCAACATAATCCAATAATTACTTAATTCTTTATTATGCCACAACAAAATATATTTATATTAAAATAAATATTCACACTTTTATTACTTTAATTATTAATATTATTCATGAAATTCGCGGATATTACAAAACATACCTTTTAATATTGAATTTCTGACTTTTTGCTGATACAGACTTAAATCAGTAAATTTTTGATTTTTTGCTGACGGGTAGACTTGAACCTCTAAATTTTTGATTTTTTGATTATGGGTAGACTCGAATCTATAATCTTGCCCATTAAAAAAAGAGACGTCATTAATTTAATTTAATTTTAATTTTTTTTGAAAGCCCCATTTTACAAGGAGTACATATACAATAGAATTTCATAATGAAGTACATCATCCCTGTTACAATATCAATAATTAATAAAACCTCATATATGAGGAAGAAACAAACTCACAAATAAAGTTCACTTAAAGAGAAAACAAACTTATATAAAGAAGAACATAAACCCATTTATCGTGTGAATTAAATTTGAGACCTTTAGACTACATTAATTTAAACATGTATTAACATCAGTATTTATGAAGATGAAAAGGAGAATAATTTAAACATGTAATAATATCAGTATCTGTGAAGATGAAAAGGATTATGTTATTAAAAGATATCGACCTCACAATTGTTAAATTGTCTATGGATACATGCATACAAATAAATTCAAAACAATTTTAATTTGTTAGTATGAAATTAACTTTGTTCAATTAATTAATACAATATCCACACGTAGGCCGGAAGGCAGGAGCGAAGCTAGGTGTTAAATTGTAAGGTCAATTGACCCCATTAAATTTTTTAGTTTTTTTATATATATGAAGTAATAAATTTTTTTGTATAATTTATTAATTTGACCCCACTGAATTTATATATATATATATATATATATGTATATATATGATGTAATAGATTTTTTGTGGGTGTAATTTAGTATTTTGACCCCACTGATTTTTTTTATATATGATGTGATAGATTTTTTGTGGGTGTAATTTAACAATTTGACCCCACTAGAATTTTTTCCCGGCTTCGCCATTGTCGGGAGGTGATCTCTCTGTGTATGTCAGCATTATATTTGATCAATTGACCAATTTACTATAAAGTTAACTTCATAGTAACTGAATTAAATATTGGACTGTGATTATTTGGATAGTGAGAGAGTCCTTATTAAAGTAAGATTGTATTTCTTTATTTGGTGGGATAAGGATGTTTAATTTGGTAAGGAATCTATTAGCCATTAATTGCAGTTATAAGGTGATTCTGAAAAGGACTCCTACTCCTATCTATAAATACATCAATAAGCAAGGGATTGAGGGAGGAAGGACACAAGAGATACAACACAAATACACAACTTGTACTCCCAATATTATTATAGTGGATTTCTCTCTCTCCGTGGTTTTTTCTCAATTGGGTTTTCATATAAATTCTTGTGTTCATATTTTATATCTTTTTATTTATGTTTATGTGAATGTATTTCGTGAGTTTGGTTTCACCACAATACAATCAACCGTTAACGCGATTTTGACTTGCTATTTTGGTGATTTCGTCAGACGTACAAAATTTGGCGTTAACATTGGCGCCGTATGTGGGAAGCAAGACACTTGTTTTAGTGTCGATTTAAAATCACCGATTCACCGAAGGAGATAAGTGATTCTTTTTTATTAAATTAAATATATACTTGTACGTGTGTATATAAGTATTATGTCATGAATAACAATTGAAGCATGATCGTAATTGATTATTGATACAACTTTACATATTCTCTCTCTTGTATTATGCATGTGGTGGTAGTATTCACATGATGCATGTAAAATCTAAATATTAACACTTTGTGTGACGACCGCAAAATAGGTCCAGTCCATCCAACCTATTCTGAGTCGCTAAATACATGGTACAGAAAAATAACTACAACTTTATTACAACAATTGTCGTACAAAATACAACAACACATATGCTGTGAGTTTGGATACAAATATATACCAAATGTGACACATGTCCCAACCGTGGACAACACCTCACAGTGACACCTTACATAAAGGTATTGTCAAAAACTATTTTAGAAATTAAAATATTTTGGAAGTGCTCAAGGAAACCTTCGTATATGGGAGGCCACGTGCCTACAGGTTATGATAGATATCATATGGCCACAGAATTATCCTTGGTTGACCTAATAGACCCCAAAGAAAAATAAGAAGATTACTATCATATTCTTCCCAATGGTAAGTCTTCTCTTGACATATCATTATCTCCACTGTCTCTAATTGAGAATTATACTTCAAACAAACACCAAGATTATATAGGTAGTGCTCGTATATATACTCAGCAAGTGGATGAGCACATCCTTGTCTTATGATGATACGAGGTTGTATGTCATTAGACATCTTGTATGATAGTGACAAAACACCCTTCCAATGTTGGGTTCGCCTCACCCTCAACAGCTATAGACCACCGTTCTATTCCCCTGTTATCCCCACTCGATCCAGCTACACTTTTATTATACCTGAAAGAAATTGTGAAGCAAAAGGGTGAGCACAACTAGCTCAGTAAAGAATATCATGACTAAAGATAATTAAATTATCAATAACCTTCATCAGTAATAAATCAGAGATTTAGAACATATGGTAGATGGTAAAATTTTTCAACCATAGTTGCAGCGGAACGAGCAATCCATTAGAAGAGTCAAATAGACCATAAAGTCTATTATCGTCTCCAAGTTAAAAATTCGCCAACAATGTTTTATCCCTGTAACATCACTCAACAGTTCCTTTTCACAATCATATGAATAACTCATAATCATAATTGTGGTTCTAAATTCCTCTTCTCATCCAGGACGAAGATAATTTTCATAACCTATCTTCACCTAAAACATCAAAGATCATGATTATACCAAATCACATTTTCTGTTCATAATCATACTGATAAATTCATCTTTGCACTACGGGCCAAAGATATTCGTCAACAGTTCATCTTTGTACTACTGGCCAAAGATATTCAACCACAGATCATCTTTGCACTACAGGCCAAAGATATTCATCAACAATTCATCTTTGCACTACAGGCCAAAGATATACCTCAACAGTTCATATTTGCACTACAGGCCAAATATATTCATCAACAGTTTATATTTGCAATACAGGCCAAATATATTAATATCTCAAAAAAATATATAATCATTTCATAATTTATATAAACAATAATTATAACCATGTTGATTATTTCACCTTTTGCACTTAAGCTAAAGATATTCAATTATAAATTCAATGGTCATGATCATACCAGTCATAATTCAACTTTTCACTACTGGCCAAAGAGAACCCTAGTCATGATCATACCAATAATCTACCCATCTTTATACTCAAGTGAAAGAGAATTTCAACATCAGAGTTATAAAAATGTTATATATGATAATAAAAAATAATATGATCAACAACTGTATTTAATCTTAAGAGCAATATTCATAAATCAACGATAATTTGGTCAGAAAAAGAAACCAATTTTTTCGTGAATAGTACCCGTGAATAGTAACTCGTGAATAGTAACTCATAAATAGTAACTCGTGAATAGTAACCCCGACTCAAAAAGATAGAAATTCCATAATAAAATCTATACCAATATTTCGGTATAATGATATTGAAAGAATAACATTTCTTAAACTTATAAACAATTTATTTTAATTGTTTACACTTTACTAAATAATACATTTAATCATTCTAAAATGCCAAACTCATAAGATTTCATCACCAATAACCAAAACCATCATCAAAAATCTGCATATACCTCATATAGGATTCTCAAGCCATAAAATAATATTTTCCAATTTTCTTCCTTCACATAACATATTTAATTTATTTATTCATAACTAGTCCATTTTCATAAAAAATACCAAATTAGTTCCAAAACTATTTCTTTTCTGGGATTTAGCAGAATATAGTCCTATATTGAACATATATTTTTCTTAGAATTTTTAAAATTCATTTACTATTTTTCATATGACCAAAACCGCTGAATATTTAGACATTTATCATAAATTGCCCTTTTATCTAAAAATTCCGAAATTCACAGAGTACACTGATATTATATAGATGTACTCCCAATAAAAATTTCATCAATTTTGGAGTTAACCACAAGGAGTTATTAGCGGTTACTTTTAAAATAGTCTTTTCTCATAAAATTCATAACTCTTAATCTATATATCCAAAAATCACTATTTTTGGACACAATCAATAAAACTCATCAAAATATCATTTCAAATATTTCCTGAATTTTTGAAGGTCAGAAAAATTACGAAACTGAAAAACATAACAACCCTTAAAATCCCTTACTATCCCTTACCTCAAAAAAAAGCAAAGACTTCCATTTGGATATTGGATATAACGCTGAAGAAAACTTGCACTGATGAATATCAACTCACCAAGTATCTAAATACTCACAAAATACACTCAATAATCTAGAGAAAAAGAGAGAAAGCTTATGTTTCTGGTGTGTTTTTCAATTCTAACTTAGCCCTCTATTTATAGAAAAATGTTAGCAGACTTGACCTGCAACCTGATGGCTTTACCTGCTACTATTTCCACCCACCACATTTGAAATAAAATTCAGCACATTTCTTCACCAAACACAAGTGGGGCCTACTCAATTCTAGAATTTTCCACCAAAATGTTAAATTCGGATACTTCAACAATTTCTGAACCAGTCACCTCTTGAAATTCATAACAAATCATACATTCATTTTTAATGGTTTAAAATTTATGGACATATACTCAACTTATATATGTATAACATATCCAAAAATTACAACGATCCAACGTTCGGATTAAAAATTATAACTCACGCAATATATCTTAAAAACACTGGTTTAATTTTTAATACCTCCATTCAAAACAAAAATCTTGATAAAACACCTCAACATTAACTCCTTCATTTTTAACCACAATAAATATATCCAACATTTATATCCACATAAAATAAATATTTTCTTATCATATGAATAAATAATTAATTATTCACAAATAATATTATAGAATCACATTTATAATAAACCGGTGTCGTTCCTCAGGAAGAGGGGCTTTCCAATAAGAATTTCTCCTTCATTGGCGCCGCAATTAGGTGACCAAACCTCTCCTTGATAGAACTTTCTAGACATTGCCAATAATGCTATCTAATAATATTATTCAAATAATATGAATTATTGATCCGATAATGGGAAATATCGTGCGTTGATAATTATTGAAACAACAATAATATAAAATATCAACGCAACAATTATTGAATCAATAAAATAAAATATTGAGCGGTAACTCATCGTAACAATTATCGAGTAGTGCCTTCTTATGTAAGGATCAATAATTCATCAATACTATGCATCCACGCCAGACATCAGTATTTTAACCACCGGGTATTCCAACAAGTGTTAAGCTGTAATAACTACGTAGATTATTTATAAAAAAAACTCAAACTTGTCATTTTTTTCATCCGACAATTATTCTCATTATGGGGCCCACAAATGACTTTGCATCATAAATGCATTTAATATTCCCCGACAACAAGAATATTCCACGACCAAATGAATATTCTCCGACAACAATGAATATTTTATAACCACTTGTGTATTTTGAATTTTTTTTTTTCATATATCACCCTTAACTTTAACTTTTATCAATTTAACCATTTACTGAATAGTAATTATAAGAAAAATTGAATACTTTTATTTCATAAAATTCGGGGTCTTACACTTTGGTCCAGGTGATGATAAATTGATATTAAGTCACTGCACTAGTAACGAATTCAGCTAGTGCAGAGATAAAAATTTAAGCTTTTATACCGTTAAAGTGCTTTAAAGGCGAATTCAGCTTCATCGTCAACTATAGACTGAAGGAAATTAAAGGATTCAATTCTTATACATGTGTCAACATGCTCATCTGCGAGGGATTATTCGGCATATTAAACAGGGACATGCCCATGAAATTGTTTTCCAATAAAAGTGGCAGCCCACAGCTATACATGATGCACGGTTTCCAAACTTTGAGTTAGCTGGGATTAAAAATGGCGCAAGCGTGATTCGACGGCGGACCAAACAGCAATAACACCAAACGTCCTTCAGAAAGACTTTGATCTCCTGAAAGAATGAACATTCTACGGATATAAATCCAGCGGATATAAATCCTGCAGATTTAAATCCAGCAGATATAATGTTAGGTTTGTAATATTCATGAACGCAATCAAATTGCATAAATTAAGCGGAAGCGTGAAAAAAATCAGATTTTAAAAATTTACAAACCATAAACCCGGATCACCCTTTATGCACAATTATTAATTAAACGAAAAGATAAAGAATAAAATCATACCCTTGAAGATCGAGCTTCCTCAGTACAAGTTCACCTCCAAATCCTTTTTCGCTCAACTTGAATCCACCGGGTTTGGTTCCTTCCTTCGATCAACGTTAGCCACCCATATGTTTGGCCTCAGAGGTGATCCACCAAGAAAAATAAAGAATTCAAGAAGATGGTGTATTTGGCTCAAACCCTAATTTTTCTATCTCTATAGAAAAGGGTACTCTCCAACAAATTGGAATTATGTCGTTGTAAAATCAACAACCCCTCACCCATAATAAGACTCCTCTTATTTATAGATATGGGCAACCCACCTTAACAATTAAGGAATTGAGTTTTATTT
This sequence comes from Panax quinquefolius, assembly GCA_020205615.1. Taxonomy (NCBI): domain Eukaryota; kingdom Viridiplantae; phylum Streptophyta; class Magnoliopsida; order Apiales; family Araliaceae; genus Panax; species Panax quinquefolius. The sequence goes on from CM035169.1 coordinate 137,804,708, forward strand.
AATTAATTAAATTCTTTTAATTAATTAAGCTCTCTAATCTTATTAGGGATAATTAATTAAACTCTTTAATTAATTTAACCTCCTAATCTTATTAGGAATAAATGAGAGTACTTATATTAAATTAATTCCTAAACTCTTTAGAAATTAAAATAATAATAATTGTAATAATATTAATAAGACTCCTCTTATTAATTTATATTTAATATTTCTAAAATATTAAATAATAATATTAAGCTATTTAATTTATTCTATCACCATAGATTAAATTAAATATACATAACATATTATTACGATTATGCCATTAACTTCTTAAATAATTATTCTTCCTTTTATGGTGTGACCCTTTAGGTTCTCCATATTAAACCAAGGTTGTGAATAAATTAATTAGAACAATTTAATCTTATTTAAATAAATAAATTAAACAATTAATTTATTTAAATAAATAATATTTATTCTACAATAGGATAAGCCTCCCAAGCGATCAACGACTTTCCAGATAATATAGATTTCAACATTAATCATAAAAGAACCTTTGAGTAAATAGTTACCGCATAATTCAATCCTTCCACCATACAATGTCCCAATTAAATATAAGACATGGAATTCTTCACAAGTCTTATTTTATTTAATTATATGTATTTCGATTCTTAAATGCACAACTCAAATAATGCAAATTAGAAACTCCTTTCTAATTTCATTCTCGCCGCCAAGGACTCATGGGTTGTCATTTATCGAATCACATAGACATTTCTTCTTTTATTAGAAGTGGTAGATTCTTTATCGATCATACATTATCTCCATGTACAACTTATTATACCCAAGTATACCCTTTGATATACCCTAAGGGTCTTAAGGAATAAGTCAAAGTATAACTCATCATACACAAGATACTATGATGATCTCAAGTCCAAGGATTACTTGTACTACTATCACTACAGAATTCCTATCGACAGCAAATAAAACTCCATTAGGTATTCCTTAGCGAGCCAATGCTCAGTGAACTTATTCTCTAATAAGCACCTACATACTTGCTTTAGTGTCTCCACACAAATGATCATGAGATCAATCATCCTCATCCAATGAGCAAGCAACGACGATGTACCAATCTATCCCGGATTCACTAATCTCCAATTTAGTAATCCAATGATTGGGAACTATTTTAGTTTTAAGCTTTCTAAGAATTTAGATCTCATTAGAATGATCATCATCATTATTCTAAAAGCATTGCTTAAAACTATGGGTTTATCACATATTATAAAACAAAGATCATATAGATAATTAAAAGCCTTTAATAAATTAATACTTTTTATTAATAAATGAATAAGATTGTTACAAAGTATATGCTTTATCATCAAACATGATTGGCTTGTGTGCATACTACTTTCAATCTCCCCACTTGCACTAAAGCCAATCGCCATGGTATCTTATACTCTTTCTTCTAAGTGACGATTATCCCGCCGTTGGATAAGCTTTAGTTAATGGATATGTAATGTTGTTCTTGAGAGTCCACTATCTCTATAGTGATTTTCCATCTTTTAATGATTCTAATAATCAAATGAAAGTGCCACAACACATGTTTAGATCCAAGATGAGACTTAGAACTATTCCTAGTTCTCAGTAATGAACTTTTAATCCAAACAATCAACTTTCAGCCTTCATTTATAGCTATATACTTTTGTCTTTATCACTAAACCAAAGAATTCTTTTTTGTTTGGAACCTTTCCAATTCATCGCACTAATTGCTCAAGATAACGCTTTACCTTAAAGTGGATTTTTCGTCATCTTGGTCCGTCTCGAAAAACTTGAGTCTCAGTTAAGCCCTCTAGTTTTAATTTAGACCCACCATGAATATGATCACATCCTTAGTGCTTAAGTTAAGCACTTTAAGATATTTTTCACCGACTCATAGTGAACTTCTCCATAATATGATCGATCAACATCGTGTCTCGTACATTTCATTGCATACATGATTGTCACTCATGCGACCTCTCTTTCAGAGTCTGTGGGGACTATTAAGAGAGATACACTCCATAGCTCATCGCCATGAGACATCTCTTGAGTTTGCCATGCTAAATGACTTTAGCATCAAATGAATATACGTTCCTCGGGTTAAGTCGAGCATCCTCTTAAATCTATCTATATAGATTTTATCCCCAATTAAGATACTCTTCCAAATCATTCATGGAGGAATGTTTAGACAACTTTATCTTTATCGATCAGTAGCATTGGTATGTCATTCCTCATCCGTAGTATATCAACATATAGTACTAGGAATGTCACGATGCTCCCACTGACCCTTTTTGTACACACTAGGTTCATTTTTATTTTTGATAAAATCAAACTCTTTTGATTTCCTCATCAAAACGAATGTTCCATATTTGAGAAACTTGCTTTCAATCCATTTCTCGAGTGTCTACAACACTTACCTCATCGATATAACTGGATCATCATCTTCATGATGTGTACCTCATCATCATCATCTATGATGAATCCATACCTCCCAGTGTATCTTTGAAGACTATTCCGCATTTACGATTGGGTTGTGGTATAATAGGTCTATCTACAGGTTCCTCTTATTTGACTTATAGTATTTTGTGGTTCTTGAACTCTTCAAGATCTATTATCCTCCCACTAGCCCCTTCAATGATAAACACCTTTATCTTAGAAGGCAACGTGTTTCGTAACAAACACCTTTTGCTAAGTAGAATTATAGAACATATACCCTAAACTTACTTTAGGATGTCCCACAAATCTGTACATGTCAAATTTTGTCCCAAGCTTATCCTTTGAAACTTTTTCACATAAGTTGGACAACCCCTTATCTTAACATACTTAAGATTAGGAATCCTCCCGCCCATAACTTTTATGGAGTCTTTCAATGGATTTTGAGGTTACCTTTTCGTAGATATACCACCATTTAGAGACATGATCCTGAAGGATACCGAAATGTTGGTAAAATCATTATGGACCGCACTATGTCCAATAAGGTACGATTTTTCCTTTCAGATACATAAATCATTTATTACATATCGAGGCGTCCATTATGAGAAAACCATTTAAGATGATCAAGAAACTTATTGCACAAGTATTTATTCCTTGATCTAATCAAAGAATCTTAATACTTTTGTCAATTTGTTTCACTTTCAATTCTTTGAACCTTTCAAATAATTCACACTTGTATTTCAAACAAATACACACATTCAACTCTTTGAATAATCATCTCCTTTTCTTATACTAATTTTTTCAATATGCAAAATTATTTTCACGTAAGTCAAGTATACAAAATCCATTAAAATAATATTTCAGTTCTATACAAAACATTATTATTATAAATAGAACAACAATTGTTCTTAAATATAATACCAAAGATTTCATTGTCCAACAATAAAATGGAAATAATGTTTCTAACAAGAATCGAATACAATAACAACTTATTGACTTAATAGATTTGCCCGTAGGGAGTGCTAAACTATAAGTTTTTATAGCTAATGCAGCAACCTTTGCTTCATTTTCCACATATAGGATTACTTATCTTTATTTAACTTTCTACTTCTGCTTGGTCCCTTCATAAATCTATATTTATGATAACCAAAGTCAGTATCCAATACCCAAGTAGAACCTCGACTTAAAGAAAATTTATTTCAATCATGAACAAAATCAGATTGTAAATCAAACTTCACTAAGCTTCTTTGGTTAGCCTCTCGCAAGATACTTCTCGCAGTTTCTTTCCAGTGTCCAGGCTTATTGTAGTGGAAGCAAACTCTTTTGCTATCCATATCAGTTTTGTTCTTATTATCCTTTGTTTACGCCTTTCTATTTACCTTCTTTGAATCGTTCTTCTTTTCGGAAGATCCTTTGGCCCCTACCAAGAAGACTTGATCTTTCTTGGTTGGAAAGTGACTCTCAACATTTTTAATATGTTAAGCAAATCAATGAGGTCGATATCTAGCTTGTTCATATGAAAAATTCACAACAATTGTGAAAGGAGTCCGGAGTGAGTGCAAGATCAAATCTTGGCTCAACTCTCCATCCATGACAAAACCCGTTGTCCTAATTGATCAATCAAATTGATTATCATTAGGACATGTGTTCTGCATCAGTAGTGCCATTGGCCATTCTAGATCGGAAGAGCTCCTTAGATATCTCGATATCTATTAGTCCTACTTTCCTCACCACCAACTACTTGATGTGCGGTGAATATAAGTAGGAGCATCCATAGTTTCATGCCGACGTCCTGAAGCTCGTTACTCATGGATGCGAAAGCATGATGCATCGAGCCAATCGTGCATCATCTTGCCACTTTCTAAAAGTAGTAATCTCTTCCTCGAGGCATTATCTCGCAACCATTGCAGGATAGGCGATTAAGGACATATGATAGCTTTTCAACCATGAGAACTATTCTCAAATTCCTTAACCAATCCGCTTAATTCTATTCCAAGTTAATTTAGCATCTAATATGCTTCGCAGTTGATAGTAATTTTAGACATTGTAAAATTCTCGTAAATGAATTTGTAATTAACAACATTTTAACATACATTCTTTTATTAATTACCAAAATAAATTAGGTCTTGTTTTAAATTGGTATCTCCCACTATTTTCTTCAAACTATATTACCTCACATATATAGTTCTAAAAATCTAATTAAAGATTTGCTAGTGAGAATAAGGATCCCATTTCAAATGTATATAGCCTTGTGGTGACACAACAAACTATATATAAATAAATAGGTAGACAACTTTTGTCAATTACATCAACTATGCAACTCCTTTTCTTTTTTGCCTCTTAGATTATTTTGATCAAGTGGTGACACATCCGAATCAAAATTATCCAAGTTAAGTCCCACCTAGCACTCCATATATTCAAAAAAGAAAAATATCATCTCCTTGTGGTGACACAACAAAACAATATTGTTCAATTTTCTTTATAAGCATCAAATGTGATAAATTAACATCTTAAATACTTAATACTTGCCTTGTGGTGACACAACAAACTCATATTAAATATTTAATACTCTATTAATTTTATCATGCTAGAAGGCTTGACGCTCGATATTCCAAATATCTTTGAACGCTTAGGACTTAATATAAAAATTGAGGGGTTTGTTATTAATTTGTCTCATCATCTTGTTTAATGCATTACATATATATATATAAATACGCTATTATATTAATGAACATGCTGAAGCATGTTTGCATAATATATAATATATATAGTATAAGCATACACATATAGAATACTATATTCTACCCGGATTGATTATGGACTTTTATTCTAGTTTGGTTCACTAGAGCCACCAAGTGAACCAAAAGGTCAAACCCTAGGGGTGCAAGAAATAATATTTAAATATAACTATTACATTTAAACCCTGCTCCATTACAAACGGTCTTCAAGCGTCCTTTTCGCTTCCTTTTGATCTCTAATTCTTCAAAATAATTCTAATTATTCCTATTACAAATCTATTTTAAAATAAATAGAAACCTTGATCGCCAGCCAAGGGAAGTACATAGAGAGAAAGATAGAATTTACATTAAGAAAAATTAGAGAAGACGAGGTACGCAGAACCCCATTTAATAAAAACCCATATATTCATGCATCCAACTAAAATAAATCCAATCATATATGGTCAATAGTCCATAATCAATCCCATTTATTATCATACACATCACCATATACGCATCAATAAATAACATTCATCTTATGAATAATAAACATTTAATATATATATTGATATCATTTAATGGGCAAATTTAGTTAGTATAAAATCTAATTTTGAATAAAAATAAACTCCTTTATTTTAATCCAAATTTAAATCAAAATAAAACTATTTTATTTTAATTTATCTAATTTTGAATAAAATAAACTATTTTATTTTAATCAAAATCTTTAATCAAAATAAACTCCTTTATTTTAATTAATTATGGAATCCAATTCCATGTAAAAAAAAATCTTTTATTAAAGGAAACACGGATATTCTTTTCTATTCACAAATAAACTTCTTTATTTTGAATAATATGAAATCATATTTCATATCTAAATAAACTCCTTTATTTAAGAAAATACGGATTTTCTTTCCTATTCACAAATAAACTCCTTTATTTTGAATAATATGAAATCTTATTTCATATCTAAATAAACTCCTTTATTTAAGGAAATTAGGAGATTCTTTCCTATTCACAAATAAACTCTTTTATTTTGAATAATATGAAATCTTATTTCATATCTAAATAAACTCCTTTATTTAAGGAAAAATAGAATCCAATTTCAACTCCAATTAATTATCATGGAATCCAATTCCAACTCTAATTAGTTAGCATGAAATTTAATTTTAAAATTAAAATAAAACTATTATTTTAAAATTAAAATAAAAGTTTTATTTAAAATTAAAATAAACCTTTTATTTTAATTATAAAATTATTGAGAATAATATATATATATATATATATATATATATATATATATTAACCGTATATATAATATATATATATATATATTATATATAATATATATATATATATATATATATATATATATATATATATATATATATATATATATATATATAATATATAGTATATATATATTATATATATATATATAATAATTCCTTCTTCTTATATATAACTTTTGTATCCTGCTTTTATATAATCCCATATAAAACGTGGCGTAAAGTTTTTTTTTTTTTTTTTTTTTTTTTTATAAAGCATTCCGTGATTTCTTGTTGCCATGTGACTCACGGATCAGAAAAAAAAAAAGAAATCAAGTGGCCACCTTTTAATTCCTTATTCATATTTTTGTTAATCTCCTGATCCCTTTCCCTTGGTTTCCGTGAGTGACCAGCCACGTGGCCTTGTTTATTCACCAAGTAGGTTAATCATGTATCTTTATTTCCGTGAGTCATGCTTTCAAAAAAAAAAAAATCGGCCTTTTTTTTTTTTTTTTTAAAAAAATTTTATACATTAAAATTATGCCCAATTAAATTGTTCTAAACACATATCAATATACATATCAAATTAAAATAATTAATAATTCGCATAAAAGTTTGGCTCTGATGCCACTGTTAGGTTTGTAATATTCATGAACGCAATCAAATTGCATAAATTAAGCGGAAGCGTGAAAAAATCAGAGTTTAAAAATTTACAAACCATAAACCCGGATCACCCTTTATGCACAATTATTAATTAAACGAAAAGATAAAGAATAAAATCATACCTTGAAGATCGAGCTTCCTCGTGTACAAGTTCACCTCCAAATCCTTTTTCGCTCAACTGAATCCACCGGGTTTGGTTCCTTCCTTTGATCGACGTTAGCCACCCATATGTTTGGCCTCTAGAGGTGATCCACCAAGGAAAAATAAAAAATTCAAGAAGATGGTGTATTTGGCTCAAACCCTAATTTTCTATCTCTATAGAAAAGGGTACTCTCCAACAAATTGGAATTATGTCGTTGTAAAAATCAACAACCCCCTCACCCATAATAAGACTCCTCTTATTTATAGATGTGGGCAACCCACCTTAACAATTAAGGAATTGAGTTTTATTTAATTAATTAAATTCTTTTAATTAATTAAGCTCCCTAATCTTATTAGGGATAATTAATTAAACTCTTTTAATTAATTTAACCTCCTAATCTTATTAGGAATAAATGAGAGTACTTATATTAAATTAATTCCTAAACTCTTTTAGAAATTAAAATAATAATAATTGTAATAATATTAATAAGACTCCTCTTATTAATTTATATTTAATATTTCTAAAATATTAAATAATAAATATTAAGCTATTTAATTTATTCTATCACCATAGTATTAAATTAAATATACATAACATATTATTACGATTATGCCATTAACTTCTTAAATAATTATTCTTCCTTTTATGGTGTGACCCTTTAGGTTCTCCATATTAAACCTAGGTTGTGAATAAATCAATTAGAATAATTTAATCTTATTTAAATAAATAAATTAAACAATTAATTTATTTAAATAAATAATATTTATTCTACAATAGGATAAGCCTCTCCCAATGATCAACGACTTTCCGGATAATATAGATTTCAACATTAATCATAAAAGAACCTTTCGAGTAAATAGTTACCGCATAATTCAATCCTTCCACCATACAATGTCCCAATTAAATATAAGACATGAATTATCACAAGTCTTATTTTATTTAATTATATGTATTTCGATTCTTAAATGCACAACTCAAATAATGCAAATTAGAAACTCCTTTCTAATTTCATTCTCGCCGCCAAGGACTACTGGGTTGTCATTTATCGAATCACATAGACATTTTTCTCTTTTATTAGAAGTGGTAGATTCTTTATCGATCATACATTATCTCCATGTACAACTTATTATACCCAAGCATACCCTTTGATATACCCTAAGGGTCTTAAGGAATAAGTCAAAGTATAACTCATCATACACAAGATACTATGATGATCTCAAGTCCAAGGATTACTCAGACTACTATCACTACAGAATTCCTATCGACAGCAAATAAAACTCCATTAGGTATTCCTTAGCGAGCCACGCTCATGAACTTATTCTCTAATAAGCACCTACATACTTGCTTTAGTGTCTCCACACAAATGATCATGAGATCAATCATCCTCATCCAACGAGCAAGTTAACGATGTACCAATCTATCCGGATTCACTAATCCCCAATTTAGTAATCCAAATGATTGGGAACTATTTTAGTTTTAAGCTTTCTAAGAATTTAGATCTCATTAGAATGATCATCATCATTATTCTAAAAGCATTACTTAAAACTATGGGTTTATCACATATTATAAAACAGCATCATATAGATAATTAAAAGCCTTTAATAAATTAATACTTTTTATTAATAAATGAATAAGATTGTTACAAAGTATATGCTTTATCATCAAACATGATTGGCTTGTGTGCATACTACTTTCATATAAATCCCGCGGATATAAATCCAACGGATATAAATCCAGCGGATATAAATCTCGCGGATAAAAATCCCGCGGATATAAATCCCGAGGATAAAAATTTCGAGGAGACTTTTTTCATACTCTCTTATTTTAAGTTCCTTGTAAATAAGAGACTGGGGGGCAATGTTGGAGTGTGATTATTTGGATAGTGAGAGAGTCCTTATTAAAGTAAGATTGTATTTTCTTATTTGGTGGGATAAAGAGGTTTAATTTGGGAAGGAATCTATTAGCCATTAATTGCAGTTATAAGGTGATTCTGAAAATGACTCCTATTCCTATCTATAAATACATCAATAAGCAAAGGATTGAGGGAGGAAGGGCATAAGAGTTACAACACAAATACACAACTTGTACTCCAAATATTGTTATAGTGGATTACTATCTCTCTCCATGGTTTTTCTCCAATTGGGTTTCCACGTAAATTCTTGTGTTCATACTTTATATTTCTTTATTTATGTTTATGTGAGTGTATTTCGTGAGTTTGATTCCACAACAATTACTCCATCAACCGTTGGCGTTGTTTTGGCCTGTCCTTTTGGGTGATTTCGTCAAGCGTACAAAATCAAGCGTTAACAATATATATATATATATATATATATATATATATATATAGGGTAATCATCCGTAAAAAACGTTTATACGGATATTTTCAATGAAACAAGCTCCCATCCGTTGATCTAGACATTTAATGGCTTAGATTGGTCAAAAATTCTACCTGCCGCACTGACTTGTAGCGGTAATCCTTTTTCCATTTGCCTTTTTTAGCCGTTTTACATTACGCCTACCATTTTTATACATGCTGCCATGCTACTGACTGTAAGCAGGGTGTCAAATCTCTATATATGGCTATAATGTAAAGATAAGTTTATATTTATGTATACATAATGTAAAAATAAAAGATAATGTAAAGATAAATAATGTAAAAATAAAAGATAATGATAAGATAACTCTGAATAAAAGATTAATTTATTTTTATAAATACATAATATAAAAATAAGATAAGTTTGAATAAAAGATAAATTTATCTTTTATAATAAGATAAATTTATCTTTTATAATAAAATAAATGCACAACACTATAAATTTATTTTATAATAAAAGATAAATTTATTTTATAATAAAAGATAAATTTATTTTATTATAAAAGATAAATATATTTTATTATAAAATAAATTTATTTTATTATAAAAGATAAATTTATTTTATTATAAAAGATAAATTTATGTTTTATAATAAAAGATAAATTTATTTTATTATAATTTATTTTATTATAAAAGATAAATTTATCTTATTATAAAAGATAAATTTATCTTTTATTCAAACTTATCTTATTTTTATATTATATTGTATTTATAAAAATAAATTTATCTTTTATTCAGCATTTTATCTTATCATTATCTTTTATTTTTACATTATTTATCTTTACATTATCTTTTATTTTTACATTATGTATACATAAATATAAACTTATCTTTACATTATAGTCATACGGTCGAGATTTACATCGCCGCCACAAAATGTAGCTGCTACAGTATGTATTAAAATGGTAGGGCATAATGTAAAAAGGCTAAAGGCAAATGGAAGGGATCGCCGCCATGTCGTAGCTAGCAGTAGAATTTTCGACCAATCTAAGCCATTAAATGTCTCAGATCAACTGGATGTGAACTTGTTTATCGAATAAGGTCCATAGCAAACGTCATACGGATGATGATTATATATATATATATATATATATATATATATATATATATTCCTTTACCATTTTAACCTCTTGTGTTCCCTGATCAGGGTGGACATGTTTAATTGTGTAGAAATTGAGTTAAGTTAAATTAAGGTATTTAGGTTTGCAGACAAATTATTCCCCACTAGGGTGGAGTTATCATATAATGTTGCCTATAGAAGTAACAAAATTACATGTCCTTATAGCATTCACAACGATTTCTCTAATAAATTTTATATTCTCAATTTTAAAGAATACATCAATAAATCATTATATATCTAACAGTTTTCTTATCTTTATTTAACTCTCTATATATGATTTTACTTCTCAAGATGAGTGAGTCAAAATAGTGTTCTCTATGTATACACAATGACATTTCACACCCTCATTTAACAACTCATCAATCATTATTCAACTCATCTTTATTTTCAAATTATAAAATTAATATTGACTTCTTTTTTAAAAATTAATTTCAAACGTATTCAAATTTAAAATTGATATAAATTTATTTAATTTATGTCAATATAATTATAAATATTATAAAAGTACTATTAATTATAAAATTTATTATTTTAAAATTTTAAATGAATCATATTAATTTTAAATTTAAAATGTCACAAATTAACTTTTTAAAAGTTAATATTGATCTTATGTATATTTGCACTCCACAATCCATTCAAGACTACTCCATAAATGACTTAAAATGTAAAATAAAATAAGAGTAATTTTCTGTTGGAATACAATTGATAAATTATAAGATTATTATTAATTTTTATAAGTCAATTTAATGCATTCTCAAACTTAATAATTTTGCTAAGAATTGTAAAAATAATAAATTTTATAAGTAGTAGTATTTTTTTTCTAAACAAGTTACAATATGTATTGATTAAATTTATATTAATTTTAAATTTAAAAATATCACATACTTACTTCAAAAAAGATTAATAAATTAATAGCTATTTTATAATTAAAAAGAAGAGGTTGTAGTATATTACATAACAAATAAAATCTAACGCATTAAATCAATACAAATGTTAAATAGTTAGAACGGTCAAAACATGCTTTGACTGTTGAAACTTTCATATTTTAACTTTTAAAATTTAAATTTCATTATTTAAGCAATCAATATAAGGAATATTTTGGGTACATACTGAAAAATTTGAATCTCTATCCTGCAGAATGACTCGATAGTATTACAGAGTAGAGATAAAGATAAAGAAACTATTGTGAATGCTTTTAGGTTTAAGAACATTTCATTGGATATATAATTAATTAATAATTAGAAGTTACAGATGCTGAGAGAATTGTTACTTATAAATACATCTGTGATAATTTTAAGTACATAGTTCCTTCATATTAAAATTAGATACAATTTTTTTATTAGTTGTTTCTAAAAAAATAGACAAACATTTATATTTAATTTAGAGCTATAAAATGATCTATAGGTAATATTCTTAATTTTTCACTTTTTACTATTATTTTTAGCACTATTATCCTTTAAAATTAGTAATTTGAAATTACATTTATAAATTTAAAATGGAGGGGCTATATTTAGAAGCCTTGACGTTAGTTTACGTTGGCAATAAAATGGATTCGACTTGGTACCTTTTCCCCTTAAATTAAATTTATTCAGGATTTTAATATTTATGTTGAAGCACAAGAGGTGAAATATATATATGTATGTACACATACATCTTGCACGTACATTGTAAAATCTGACAGTCAGAATATTTTTTTAAAAAAGATGGGGTCTTCCGTTAGAATTACTATATTCTACAACTGCAAAATTGAAAAGATTACTAGTCCCTCACTTCTAAATTAAGAGATAAATTTGCAAAACAAATTTTTTTAAGGATAATTTTATATTGTCAAAATATAATTTTAGTATTTGTTAAGAATTCAGTTGTGATAGTGTAATATTAAAAATGATAGTAAAAAAAGAATGAGAAATTAAGAATATTATATTGTTATAAAATTATGTATGTCTAGATTCATATAATGGATGTCTAGATACATGTAACTCCCATGTCCATTAAATTTTGAAACTCATTACTTTTGAGTTTTGTAACTTTCAAGTAGTATTGATGTTCTTATTTCTGTAAATAAGACTGATTAAGATATATACAAAATATTATGAGAATACTCTCTTTTCTCTAATCATCTTTGTTCTCTTGATTTTAGCAATATTTTATAATACGTTATCAGCACGAATTGTTTCTCACTTTCGTCTTGAAGATAATCATATTTGATTTGAAGGAGAAGGTATATATATATATATATATATATATATATATATATATATATATATATATATATATATATATATATACTAGCGATGATAACTCGTCTTTTCAAGGCAATCAGATAATTCTCAAAAAAATAAAAATAAATTATGAACACAAAAAATTGAAATGAGAGTGCTTTTGCGGCAACATGTGATTTTGCGGCAACATATGATATTTGGGACTTGCATTGCTCTTTTTTAACAAACACATGCTACTAAGAGGAGAATTATCTCCTAGTGACACAACCATCTTGAAATTATATTAGATTAATACCAGTGCATGATGTACATATAACAACATAAAGACAATACGTAATGAAAAATATTACATTATCTAAAGACATATACCACCACAACAATTAATACATACTCAATCATCAACACATATCCAACCACCAAAACATCAAGCTAGTCGGTACTAATTTCAAAAATTTTTGGCAGAGTTTACTTTAAAAATAGATATCCAGAAAATTTTAAACCTGTCTAACAAAACTTACAATAATCAATACGTATTCAAACCACAAAAAAAAACAAGCATTCCATACCCAAAAATAATCATAACCATGTATAATTAGTTAACTTTACAAAAGACGGAACCAAAAATATACAAACATACAGAAAATAGAGAAACAACATGTTGAGCATAAGACCCATTACTTCATAGCTTACACCAAGTATCCTTCAACGTATACCTGAAAATATTTGAAATATAAAAATTAGCGAAATATGTGAGTCAAAATAAAACAACTGTAAATCCGAAACATAAGAACTCATATTTGAAATATATGAGTCAAAATTATCGAAATACTTGAAATATGAGTGCACACATATTTACTTTATGAATAATACAATGCTCTGAAAGACCTCCTCACCTTATATATTATTTCAGTACTCGGTCCTAATAAAAATTTTGAGAAAAGATATCACTACCTGATCCTCAACCTTCATATGCTTTGAGAAAAACTTGGCAGCATGACATTCTTTAGTCAAAGGTCGCAAACCCCTGCAGTAGCAAAAGAAACATGATATACAAACTACTCAATTTGACTACTGTCATAAATTTCTCTCTCCCATTTTCTCTACCTGAAGTAATTTTTTTAGAATTTTGAATAAACTGAGAAGGTTCGACTGTGCTATTCTCCATTAAGACTCAGTTCAAAGCTTTAGCCTTTGTTTGAATTTCTGGATATTAAGACAAAGTCTCAGACACTCATTTTAATTGGTTTACATAATTAAAGAAATTATTTTTCCTTTTGATAATAGAAAAGGAAGCATGATGGAGATGAAGATGGAGATGAAGATATAAATGACATCCACAGACACAAGAAAAGTAAGGTAACATCAAAACGACAAATTTTTTCTAGTCATTATGTTTATTATTGATTGTTAGGAGTCAGTTTATACCTAATACTAAGCTTGAAAAAAAATAAAATTCCATGAAAAAGAAATCTACAATACTAATCTGCAAAAATAAATGTATATGAAAAAATAATCTATAATTATGAAAGTAATCCAAATTTTCACTCAACTCAATATTAAAGTAAATAGCTTAATTTTTTTTAAAGTAAATCATGATTCATTGGCATTCATTTTCAAGTTTCAGACATAATTCATATAGATTATAATTTCTCCTTTACTTCCAGAACTCGCAATTTCTTGTTTTCTCTTTTATACTTTCTAATCAGGGTCCGGCTGTCCGTGTTACGCCACTCAGTGGATAGTTCTTCGTACAAGTCCGTTATCAAATCCCATGAACACAAACTTTTTTGTACTACAATTTTTTAAAATCAAGGGGAAAAAACTTAAAGATGGCACGACACTCCGACCAGAATAAAATTTAGTAATGCACAAAGTGATTAAAGGAAACACCACAATTTCAGCAGACCCTATTCACAATACCATTATTATAAGGCTTACGTACTCCCTTATTAAAAACTCACCCGTCCAAAAATGAAAGTCTTAGTTGACTTTTTTAACTTTCTTTTATACTTCCCAAGATTTGCCTATAACACACTTTAAATTTTGTTTTTGAAAAAAATATTACAGAAAATATCTGTTAATTTAAAAAAGTTTGTTTATGAGCCCTTTCAGGTAAGGAATCAAAATAAATTTAAAATTAAAAAAGTCTAAGAAAGGAAATAAAAGGAATATAACCTTCTCTAGAATTTTTTGTGAAATTGGTAAGAAAAAGATAGACAATAAAGGATGTGTCTGTCAAAAATTTGTCAATGTTTTATTAATAAGGGAACAAAGGAAAGTTTCGCCAAGTCAATTTTCCTTTCCTTGCAAATCTTACCATTTTGGTTAGGAAAATTATTAAGGAAATTTGAACCAAATTTCCTTGTTTCCTTTACCTTTCTCAACTTAAAAATATTACCAACATGGGAATTCATTTCCTAAGTTTTAAAAACTCAAAACTAAGGTGAAAGGAAAAGGGTAAAAAAGGAAAAATGGGATTCCCTTCTGCCAATATATTGTTACCATCAATGGTGACTATAAAATTGTCAACAGTGCAATTTAGTTTCTTCTGCTCAACCTGATGCAATTTTCATAGACTCTTTCTCAATTTATCAACATTTTAGCTACTTTGGTTTCCTTGTTACAATTTTCATTTATTATTTTCAAGTTTTGATAGGTAAGTTTGCCCCCAAGTGCAGCGATAATTTTTATTATTAATTATTTTACTATGATCAGGCTCTGTTGACATTTAAAACTCTTAAGGGAAATGTGTATATCTTGTAAGACCACGAATTTTATGAAATAAAAGTATTCAATTTTTCTTATAATTACAATTCAGTAAATGGTTAAATTGATAAAAAAGTTAAAGTTAAGAGTGATATATGAATTTTTTTTCAAAATACACAAGTGGTTATAAAATACTCATTGTTGTCAGGGAATATTCGTTTAGTCGTGGAATATTCTTATTGGGAGGAGAATATTAATTTAATCACGCGTTAAACCATTGTGGGCCCCCATAATGTAATAACCGCCGGATGAAGAAAACGACAAATTTGAGTTTTTATAAATAACGACGTAGTTATACTGAATTAACATTGTTGGAATACCGGTGGTTAAGAATACGATGTCTGGCGTACAAAAGATGTACTACGTGATTGCACAATATTTTTTTCAATTATTGATTCTTACGTGAGAAGTCACTACTCAATAATTGTTACAGTAATTACTGTTCAATATTTTATTGAATCAATAATTGTTGCGTTGATATTTTATATTATTGTTGTTTCAATAATTGTCACTGCACAATATCTCCATTATCAGATCAATAATTTATATTATTTGAATAATATTATTAGATAGCATTATTGGCAATGTCTAGAAAGTTCTATCAATGATAGGTTTGGTCACCTAATTGTACGCCAGTAAGGAGAAATCCTTATCGGAAAGCCCCCCCTTTCCTGGGAACTGCCTGGTTGTCATTATTGTGATTCTGTAATATTATTTGTGAATAATTAATTATTGATTTATATGATAATGAAATATTTATTTGATGTGGATATAAATGATGGATTTATTTATGTGGTTATAAATGAAGGAATTAATGTTGAGGTATTTTATCAGTATTTTGCCGGATTGGAGGTATTAAAAGATCAAATCGATTAGGTGTTCTAAATTTTATTATTGTGTGAGTTATAATTTTTAATCGACCGTTGGATCGTTGTAATTTTTGGATATGTTATACATATATAAGTTGAGTATATGTTCACAAATTTTGAACCGTTAAAATGAACGAATGATTTGTTATGAATTTTAAGAGGTGACCGATTCTAAATTAGGTTTATAAATGATTTTGGTGAAAAATTCTAGAAATGGGTGGTCCCCACTTTTGGTTGTTAGGAAGATGGCTGATTTTTGGTGGGTGGAATAGTAGCAGGTAAAACCATCAGGTAGCAGGTCAAGTCTGCTTTGCCTCTGCTAACATTTTCCTATAAATAGAGGGCTAAATTAGAATTAAAAATCACACCGTAATTCATAAGTTTTTCTTTTTTTCTCTAGATTATCGAGTGTATTTTGTGAGTATTTAGATACTTGGTGAGTTGCTATTCATTAGTGCAAGTTTCCTTCAAATATATATCCGATATCCGCTAGAAGTCGCTGCTCTTTTGAGGTAAGGGATATTAAGAGATGTTATATTCTTCATAATGATGTTATTTTTTCAATATCATTATACTGACATATTGGTATGGATCTTATTTTGTAATTTCTACCTTTTTGAGTCTGGGGTTACTATTCACGATACAAAGACTATTCATGTATATGACACTATTTACGATATGACATTATTTACGATACAGACTATGTACAAATACGAAGTACTATTCACGAGTTACTATTCATGAGTTACTATTCACGAGTTACTATTCATGAGTTACTATTTACGAGTTACTATTCACGGTTACTATTCACTGGTACTGTTCACGACAAAAATTAGTTTCTTTTTCTGACCAAATTATCGTTGATTTATGATTGTTGCTCTTGAAAATAAATGCAGTTGTTGATCATATTATTTTTATTATCATATATAACATTTTTATAACCCTAGTGATGGAATTTCTTTTGACTTGAGTGTAAAGATGGGTAGATTATTGGTATGATCATGACTATGGGTTCTCTTTGGCCAGTACTGCAAAGATGAATTGTGACTAGTATGATCATGACCATTGAATTTATAATTGAATATTTTTAGCTTAAATGCAAAGGTGAATTGAGCAACATGGTTATAATTATGGTTTATATAAATTCTGAAATGATTATATATTTCTTTGAGATATTGAATATCTTTGGCCTGTAGTGCAAAGATGAATTGTTGTTGAATATCTTTGTCCTCAGAAGTGCGTAGATGAATCATTGATGAATATCTTTGGCTCAGTAGTGCAAAGATGACTTGTTGATGAATATCTTTCGCCCGTAGTGAAAAGATAAATTTATTAGTATGATTATGAATATGAACTGTGATTTGGTATAACCATGATCTTTGATGTTTTAGGTGACGAAAATTATCTTTGTCCTGGATGAGAAAAGGAATTTAGGACTACAATTACGATTATGAGTTATACATGACTACAATTACCATTAATTTCTTAAATAATTATTCTTCCTTTTATGGTGTGACCCTTTAGGTTCTCCATATTAAACCGGTTGTGAATAAATCAATTAGAACAATTCTAATCTTATTTAAATAAATAAATTAAATAATTAATTTATTTAAATAAATAATATTTATTCTACAATAGGATAAGCCTCCTAGCGATCAACGACTTTCCGGATAATATAGATTTCAACATTAATCATAAAAGAACCTTTGAGTAAATATTTACCGCATAATTCAATCCTTCCACCATACAATGTCCCAATTAAATATAAGACATGTAATTATCACAAGTCTTATTTTATTTAATTATATGTATTTCGATCCTTAAATGCACAACTCAAATAATGCAAATTAGAAACTCCTTTCTAATTTCATTCTCGCCTTGGCCAAGGACTCTTTGGGTTGTCATTTATCGAATCACATAGGACATTTCTCTTCTTTTATTAGAAGTGGTAGATTCTTTATTGATCATACATTATCTCCATATACAACTTATTATACCCAAGCATACCTTTGATATACCCTAAGGGTCTTAAGGAATAAGTCAAAGTATAACTCATCATACACAAGATACTATGATGATCTCAAGTCCAAGGATCACTAGACTACTATCACTACAGAATTCCTATCGACAGCAAGTAAAACTCCATTAGGTATTCCTTAGCGAGCCAATGCTCAAAGGAACTTATTCTCTAATAAGCACCTACATACTTGCTTTTAGTGTCTCCACACAAATGATCATGAGATCAATCATCCTCATCCAATGAAGCAAACAACGATGTACTAATCTATCCGGATTCACTAATCCCCAATTTAGTAATCCAATGATTGGGAACTATTTTAGTTTTAAGCTTTCTAAGAATTTAGATCTCATTACAATGATCATCATCATTATTCTAAAAGCATTACTTAAAACTATGGGTTTGTCACATATTATAAAACAAAGATCATGTAGATAATTAAAAGCCTTTGATAAATTAATACTTTTTATTAATAAATGAATAAGATTGTTACAAAGTATATGCTTTATCATCAAACATGATTGCTTTGTGTGCATATTGCTTTCAATCTCCCACTTGCACTAAAGCCAATCGCCATTGTATCTTATACTCTCCTCTCTAAGTGACGATTATCCCTTTGTTGGATAAGCTTTAGTTAATGGATATGAAATGTTGTTCTTTAGAGTCCACTATCTCTATAGTGATTTCCCATCTTTCAATGATTCTAATAATCAAATGAAAGTGCCACAACACATGTTTAGATCCAAGATGAGACTTAGGAACTATTCCTAGTTCAGAATGAACTTTTAATCCAAACAATCAACTTGCGACTTCATTTATAGCTATATACTTTGTCTTTATCACTAAACCAAAGAACTCTTTTCATTGTTTGGAACCTTTCCAATTCATCGCACTAATTGCTCAAAGTAACCCTTTACCATAAAGTGGATTTTTCGTGCTGCCTTGGTCCATCTCGAAAAACTTGAGTCTCGTTAAGCCTCTAGTTTTAATTAAGACCCACCATGAATATGATCACATCCTTAGTGCTTGGCCAAGCACTTTAAGATGTTTTTCATGACTCATAGTGAACTTCTCCATAATATGGTGATCAACATCGTGTCTCATACATTTCATTGCATACATGATTGTCACTCATGCGACCTCTCTTTTCGAGAGTCCGTGGGGACTATTAAAAGAGATACACTCCATAGCTCATCGACATGAGACATCTCTTGGAGTTTGCCATGCTAAACGACTTTAGCATCAAATGAATATACGTTCCTTGGGTTAAGTCGAGCATCCTCTTGTATCTATCTATATAGATTTTATCCCCAATTAAGATACTCTTCCAAACCATTCATGGAGGAATGTTTAGACAACTTTATCTTTTCTGATTGTAGCATTGATAAGTGATTCCTCATCCGTAGTATATAAACATATAATACTAGAAATTTCACGACGCTCCCACTGACCCTTTTGTACACACTAGGTTCATTCTTATTTTTTGATAAAATCAAACTCTTTTGATTGCCTCATCAAAACGAATGTTCCATATTTGAGAAACTTGCTTCAATCCATTTCTCCGAAAGTGTCACAACACTTACCTCATCGGTACAGTAATCGGATCATCATCTTCTATGATGTGTACCTCATCATCATCATCTATGATGAATCCATACCTCCCGTGTATCTTCTTGTGACTATTTGATTTACGATTCAATTGTGGTATAATAGGTACATCTACGTGTTCCTCTTATTCGACTTATAGTATTTTGTGGTTCTTAAACTCTTTAAGATCTATTATCCTCCCACTAGCCCCTTTTAATGATAAACACCTTTATCTGTAGAAGGCGCCGTGTTTCGTAATAAACACCTTTTGCTAAGGTGATTATAGAACATATACCCTAAACTTACTTTTTAGGATGTCCCACATATCGACACTTGTCAAATCTTGTCCCAAGCTTATCCTTTGAAACCTTTTTCACATAAGTCGACAACCCCTTATCTTAACATACTTAAGATTAGAATCTTCCATGTCCATAACTTTTATGGAGTCTAGAAATTTGGATTTTGAGGTTACCTTTTCCGTAGATATGTAGCCATTTCTAGGACATGACCTCAGAGGGATACTTTGGAATGCTCGGTAAAATCAAAGATGGACCGCACTATGTCCAACAAGGTACGATTTTTCCTTTCGGATACATAAATCATTTATTACATATCGAGGCGCCCATTATGAGAACACCATTTGAGATGATCTAGAACTTATATCAAGACAAGTATTTATTCCTCGATCTAATCAAAGAATCTTAATACTTTGCCAATTTGTTTCACTTCAATTCTTTGAACCTTTCAAATAATTCACAATTGTATTTCAAAGAAATACACACATTCAACTCTTTGAATGATCATCTCCTTTTCTTATACTAGTTTGTTCAATATGCAAAATTATTTTCATGTAAGTCAAGTATACAAAATTTATTAAGTAATATGCCATTCTATACAAAACATTATTATTATAAATAGAACAACAATTGTTCTTAATTATAATACCAAAGATTTCATTTCAACAATAAAATGGAAATAATATTTTAACAAGAAGCGGAATACAATAACAATTTATTGACTTAATAGATTTGCATCAGTAGGCATTGCTAAACTATAAGTTTCTATGGCTAATATGGCAACCTTTGCTACATTTCCGCACATAGGATTACTTATATTTGTTTAGCTTTCCACTTCGCTTGGTCCCTTCATAAATCTATATATCAATATATATATTGATATCATTTAATGGGCAAATTTAGTTAAGATAAAATCTAATTTTGAATCAAAATAAACTCCTTTATTTTAATCCAAATTTAAATCAAAATAAAACTATTTTATTTTAATTTATCTAATTTTGAATAAAATAAACTATTTTATTTTAATCAAAAATTTTAATCAAAATAAACTCCTTTATTTTAATTAATTATGGAATCCAATTCCATGTTAAAAAAAATTATTAAAGGAAACACGGATTCTCTTTCCTATTCACAAATAAACTCCTTTATTTTGAATAATATGAAATCTTATTTCATATCTAAATAAAATCCTTTATTTAAGGAAAGATTGATTCTTTTTCATATTCACAAATAAACTCTTTTATTTTGAATAATATAAAATCTTATTTCATATCTAAATAAACTCCTTTATTTAAGGAAATATGAAATCCAATTTCAACTCCAATTAGTTATCATGGAATCCAATTTCAACTCTAATTAGTTAGCATGAAATTCAATTTTAAAAAATTAAAATAAACTTTTTATTTTAAAATTAAAATAAACTTTTATTTTAATTATAAAATAATAAGATTAATATATATATAATCTAGATTGCACGTGATTCATTGTATTAATTATATATATATATATATATATATATATATATATATATATATATATATATATATATATATACTATAAAGATATAATCTTACTCCTCGAAAAGTACTTTACCAAGTGATTACATATATATAGATTATATATATATATATATATATATATATATATATATATTAATATTCATATCAAGTGAAACTTATATGAACCGTACTGTCCAGCTTTCATAAAATAAATCAGGAACCATAATAATTTCCAACGGAAATCTGGATTCACGTGTATCCTGCTAAGTAATCCGTGAATCAATTTTTTTTTTTTTTTTAAATAAATTCTATACAACAAAATTATGCCCAATTAAATTGTTCTAAACACATGTCAATATACATATCAAATTAAAATAATTAATAATTCGCATAAAAGTTTGGCTCTTATGCCACTGTTAGGTTTGTAATATTCATGAACGCAATCAAATTGCAAAAATAAGCGGAAACGTGGAAGAGTTTAAAAATTTTACAAACCATATACCCGAATCACCCTTTATGCACAATTATTAATTAAACGAAAAAGATAACGAATAAGAATCATACCTTGAAGATCGAGCTTCCTCGTGTACAAATTCACCTCCAATCCTTTTTTTCGCTCAACTGAATCCACCGGTTTGTTCCTTCCTTTGATCAACGTTAGCCACCCAAGTGTTTGGCCTCTCAGAGGTGATCCACCAAGAAAGAAAAAGATTCAAGAAGATGGGGTATTCGCTCAAACCCTAGTTTTCCTATCTCAGATAGAAAAAGGGGCGTACTTCCAACCATTGGAATTACGATATTTTGATATCCGATATAGACTCCTCTTATAAAGATATCGGGTAACCTTATTTAATAAAATAAGGTATTATTTAATTAAACTCTTTTAATTAAATGGGCTCCCTAATCTTATTAGGGATAATTAATTAAACTCCTTTAACTAATTTTCCTCCTAATCCTATTAGGAATAAATGAAAGTATTTATATTAAATTAATTTCTAAACTCTTTAGAAATTAAAATAATAATAATAATTGTAATAATATTAATAAGACTCCTCTTATTAATTTATATTTAATATTTCTAAAATATTAAATAATAATATTAAGCTATTTAATTTATTCTATCACCATAGATTAAATTAAATATACATAACATATTATTACGATTATGCCATTAACTTCTTAAATAATTATTCTTCCTTTTATGGTGTGACCCTTTAGGTTCTCCATATTAAACCTACCGTGAATAAATCAATTAGAACAATTCTAATCTTATTTAAATAAATAAATTAAACAATTAATTTATTTAAATAAATAATATTTATTCTACAATAGGGATAAGCCTCCTAGCGATCAACGACTTTCCGGATAATATAGATTTCAACATTAATCATAAAAGAACCTTTGAGTAAATAGTTACCGTGACAATTCAATCCTTCCACCATACAATGTCCCAATTAAATATAAGCACATGGAATTCTTTGTCAAGTCTTATTTTATTTAATTATATGTATTTCGATCCTTAAATGCACAACTCCAAATAATGCAAATTAGAAACTCCTTTCTAATTTCATTCTCGCCGCCAAGGACTTACGGGTTGTCATTTATCGAATCACATAGGACATTTCTTTTCTTTTAATAAGTGATAGATTCTTTATTGATCATACATTATCTCCGTATACAACTTATTATACCCAAGCATACCCTTTAATATACCCTAAGGGTCTTAAGGAATAAGTCAAAGTATAACTCATCATACACAAGATACTATGATGATCTCAAGTCCAAGGATCGGCAGACTACTATCACTACAGAATTCCTATTGACAGCAAGTAAAACTCCATTAGGTATTCCTTAGCGAGCCACGCTCAAATGAACTTATTCTCTAATAAGCACCTACATACTTGCTTTAGTGTCTCCACACAAATGATCATGAGATCAATCATCCTCATCCAATGAAAGCAAGCAACGATGTACCAATCTATCCGGATTCACTAATCCCCAATTTAGTAATCCAATGATTGGGAACTATTTTAGTTTTAAGCTTTCTAAGAATTTAGATCTCATTACAATGATCATCATCATTATTCTAAAAGCATTACTTAAAACTATGGGTTTGTCACATATTATAAAACAGCATCATGTAGATAATTAAAAGCCTTTAATAAATTAATACTTTTTATTAATAAATGAATAAGATTGTTACAAAGTATATGCTTTATCATCAAACATGATTGGCTTGTGTGCATATTACTTTCAATCTCCCACTTGCACTAAAGCCAATCGCCATTGTATCTTATACTCTCCTTCTCTAAGTGACGATTATCCTGCTGTTGGATAAGCTTTAGTTAATGGATATGAAATGTTGTTCTTTAGAGTCCACTATCTCTATAGTAATTTCTCATCTTTCAATGATTCTAATAATCAAATGAAAGTGCCACAACACATGTTTAGATCCAAGATGAGACTTAGAACTATTCCTAGTTTACGTAATGAACTTTTAATCCAAACAATCAACTTGCGACTTCATTTATAGCTATATACTTTGTCTTTATCACTAAACCAAAGAACTCTTTCTTTGCTTGGAACCTTTCCAATTCATCGCACCACTGTTCAAAGTAACCCTTTACCATAAAGTGGATTTTACGTCATCTTCGTCCATCTCGAAAAACTTGAGTCATTAAGCCCTCTAGTTTTAATTAAGACCCACCATGAATATGATCACATCCTTAGTGCCGGTCAAGCACTTTAAGATGTTTTTCACAGACTCATAGTGAACTTCTCCATAATATGACTGATCAACATCAGGTCTCATACATTTCATTGCATATACATGATTGTCACTCATGCGACCTCTCTTTTCGAGAGTCTGTGGGGACTATTAAAGAGATACACTCCATAGCTCATCGACATGAGACATCTCTTGGAGTTTGCCATGCTAAAACGACTTTAGCATCAAATGAATATACGTTCCTTGGGTTAAGTCGAGCATCCTCAGATTCATCTATATAGATTTTATCCCCAATTAAGATACTCTTCCAAACCATTCATGGAGGAATGTTTAGACAACTTTATCTTTTCTCGATTGTAGCATTGATAAGTGATTCCTCATCCGTAGTAGTATATATGTTAGGTTTGTAATATTCATGTATGCAATCAAATTGCATAAAAGTGCTAAGCGTGTAAAAATCGAGTTTAAAAATTTACAAACCATATACCCGGATCACCCTTTATGCATAATTATTAATTAAACGAAAAGATAAAGAATAAAATCATACCTTGAAGATCGAAGCTTCCTCGTGTACAAGTTCACCTCCAAATCCTTTTTTCGCTCAATCTTGAATCCACCGGGTTTGGTTCCTTCCTTCGATCAACGTTAGCCACCCAAATGTTTGGCCTCTCAGACGTGATCCACCAAGGAAGAAGAAAATTCAAGAAGAAGGGTATTGGCTCAAACCCTAATTTTTCTATCTCTATAGAAAAAGGCGCACTCTCCAACAAATTGGAATTATGTCGATGTTGAAAAAGTCAACAACCCTCTCACCCATAATAAGACTCTCTTATTTATAGATGTAAGGCAACCCATCTTAACAATTAAGGAATTTAGTTTTATTTAATTAATTAAATTCTTTTAATTAATTAAGCTCCCTAATCTTATTAGGGATAATTAATTAAACTCCTTTAACTAATTTTCCTTCCTAATCCAATTAGAAATTAATGAGAGTACTTATATTAAATTAATTCCTAAACTCTTTTAGAAATTAAAATAATAATAATTGTAATAATATTAATAAGACTCCTCTTATTAATTTATATTTAATATTTCTAAAATATTAAATAATAATATTAAGCTATTTAATTTATTCTATCACCATAGATTAAATTAAATATACTTAACATATTATTACGATTATGCCATTAACTTCTTAAATAATTATTCTTCCTTTTATGGTGTGACCCTTTAGGTTCTCCATATTAAACCTAGGTTGTGAATAAATCAATTAGAACAATTTAATCTTATTTAAATAAATAAATTAAACAATTAATTTATTTAAATAAATAATATTTATTCTACAATAGGATAAGCCTCCCAATGATCAACGACTTTCCGGATAATATAGATTTCAACATTAATCATAAAAGAACCTTTGAGTAAATAGTTACCAGACAATTCAATCCTTCCACCATACAATGTCCCAATTAAATATAAGACATGGAATTATCACAAGTCTTATTTTATTTAATTATATGTATTTCGATCCTTAAATGCACAACTCCAAATAATGCAAATTAGAAACTCCTTTCTAATTTCATTCGCCGCCAAGGACTACCGGGTTGTCATTTATCGAATCACATAGGACATTTTCTTCTTTTATTAGAAGTGGTAGATTCTTTATTGATCATACATTATCTCCATGTACAACTTATTATACCCAAGCATACCCTTTGATATACCCTAAGGGTCTTAAGGAATAAGTCAAAGTATAACTCATCATACACAAGATACTATGATGATCTCAAGTCCAAGGATTACTTCAGACTACTATCACTACAGAATTCCTATCGACAGCAAATAAAACTCCATTAGGTATTCCTTAATGAGCCACGCTCAAATGAACTTATTCTCTAATAAGCACCTACACATACTGCTTTAGTGTTCCACACAAATGATCATGAGATCAATCATCCTCATCCAATGAGCAAGAACGATGTACCAATCTATCCGGATTCACTAATCCCCAATTTAGTAATCCAATGATTGGGAACTATTTTAGTTTTAAGCTTTCTAAGAATTTAGATCTCATTAGAATGATCATCATCATTATTCTAAAAGCATTGCTTAAAACTATGGGTTTATCACATATTATAAAACAAAGATCATGTAGATAATTAAAAGCCTTTAATAAATTAATACTTTTTATTAATAAATGAATAATATTGTTACAAAGTATATGCTTTATCATCAAACATGATTGGCTTTGTGTGCATACTACTTTCAATCTCCCACTTGCACTAAAGCCAATCGTCATGGTATCTTATACTCTTCTTCTCTAAGTGACGATTATCCCGCCGTTGGATAAGCTTTAGTTAATGGATATGTAATGTTGTTCATGAGAGTCCACTATCTCTATAGTGATTTCCCATCTTTCAATGATTCTAATAATCAAATGAAAGTGCCACAACACATGTTTAGATCCAAGATGAGACTTAGGAACTATTCCTAGTTCTGTAATGAACTTTTAATCCAAACAATCAACTTGCAGCTTCATTTATAGCTATATACTTTGTCTTTATCACTAAACCAAAGAACTCTTTCTTGTTTGGAACCTTTCCAATTCACTACACCACCGTTCAAGGTAACACTTTACCTTAAAGTGGATTTTCTGTCATCTTGGTCTGTCTGAAAAACTTGAGTCTGTTAAGCCCTCTTGTTTTAATTAAGACCCACCATGAATATGATCACATCCTTAGTGCTTAGGCTAAGCACTTTAAGATGTTTTTCACCATCTTATGCTGATCTTCTCATAATATGACCGATCAACATCAGTCTCAGACATTTCATTGCATACATGATTGTCACTCATGCGACCTCTCTTTTCGTGAGTCCGTGGGGACTATTAAGAGAGATACACTCCATAGCTCATCGACATGAGACATCTCTTGAGTTTGCCATGCTAAACGACTTTAGCATCAAATGAATATATCGCTCCTTGGGTTAAGTTGAGCATCCTCTTGTATCTATCTATATAGATTTTATCCCCAATTAAGATACTCTTCCCAAACCATTCATGGAGGAAATTTTTAGACAACTTTATCTTTACCGATCAGTAGCATTGGTATGTTATTCCTCATCCGTAGTATATCAACATATATAGTACTTAGGAATGTCACGATGCTCCCAATCGACCCTTTTGTACACACTAGGTTCATTCTTATTTTTGATAAAATCAAACTCTTTTGATTGCCTCATCAAAACGAATGTTCCATATTTGAGAAACTTGCTTCAATCCATTTCTCGAGTGTCTACAACACTTACCTCATCGTATGTAATCGGATCATCATCTTCTATGATGTGTACCTCATCATCATCTATGATGAATCCATACCTCCTAGGTATCTTCTGTGACTATTCCGTTATGATTTATGATTTGGCCAGGTACAACAGTCTATCTATAGGTTCCTCTTATTTCGACTTATAGTGTTTTGTGGTTCTTGAACTTTTCAAGATCTATTATCCTCCCACTAGCCCCTTCAATAATAAACACATTTATCTTAGAATATGCGTGTTTCGTAATAAACACCTTTTTGCTATGTAGGATTATAGAACATATGCCCTAAACTTACTTTAGGATGTCCCACAAATTGTACTTGTCAAATCTTGTCCCAAGCTTATCCTTTGAAACCTTTTTTCACATAAGTTGGACAACCCCTTATCTTAACATACTTAAGATTAGAATCCTCCCCATCCATAACTTTTATGGAGTCTTGTGGTTGGATTTTGAGGTTACCTTTTCGTAGATATCACGTACCATTTCTGGACATGATCCTGAAGGATCTTTGGAATGTCGGTGAAATTATTTTGGACCGCACTCATGTTCAACAAGGTATGATTTTTCCTTTCAGATACATCAATCAATTATTATGTATCGAGAGGCATCCATTATGAGAAAACCATTTAAGATGATCTAGAAACTTATTTCACAAGTATTTATTTCTTGATCTAATCAAAGAATCTTAATACATTGTCAATTTGTTTCACTTCTGAATTCTTTGAACCTTTCAAATAATTCACACTTGTATTTCAGCAAATACACACATTCAACTCTTTGAATAATCATTTCCTTTTTCTTGTACTAATTTATTCAATATGCAAAATTATTTTCATGTAAGTCAAGTATACAAAATTTATTAAGTAATATTCCAGTTCTATACAAAACATTATTATTATAAATAGAACAACAATTGTTCTTAATTATAATACCAAAGATTTCATTGTCCAACAATAAAATGGAAATAATATTTTTAACAAGAACTGTAATACAATAATAACTTATTAACTTAATAGATTTGCCCGTAGGCATTGCTAAACTATAATTTTCTATGGCTAATATGGCAACCTTTGCTACATTTCCAGCACATAGGATTACTTATATTTGTTTAGCTTTCTACTTCTGCTTGGTCCCTTCATAAATCTATATTTATGATAACCAAAGTCGGTATCCAATACCCAAGTAGAACCTTGACTTAAAGAAAAATTTATTTCAATCATGAACAAAAACTGTAGTGTAACCGAAACTTTACTAAGCTTCTTTGGTTAGCCTCTGCAAGATGCTTCTAGCAGTTTCTTCCCAGTGTCCAGGCTTATAGCAGTGGAAGCAAACTCCTTTGCTATCCGTATCAGTTTTGTTCTTATTATCCTTTGTTTATGCCTTTCTATTTACCTTCTTTGAATCGTTCTTCTTTTCAGAAGATCCTTTGGCCTCTACCACTAAGACTTGATCTTTCTTGGTGGAAAGTGACTCTCAACATTTTCAACATGTTAAGAAAATCGCCAAAGTCGATATCTAGCTTGTTCATATGAAAAATTCACAACAATTGTGAAAGGAGTCCGGAGTGAGTGCAAGATCAAATCTTGGCTCAACTCTCCATCCATGACAAAACCGGTTGTCCTAATCGATCAATCAAATTGATTATGTTAAGAACTTTTTATCTGCATTTATAGTGCCATTGGCCATTCTAGATCGGAAGGGCTCCTTAGATATCTCGATATCTATCACCCTACTTTCCTCACCATCAACTACTTGACGTGCGGGAGTATAGTAGAAGTATCCATAGTTTTCAGTCGACGTTGAAGCTTGTTACTCATGGATACGAAAGCATGATGCATCGAGCCAATCAGGCATCATCTTCGCCACTTTCTAAAAGTAGCAATCTCTTCCTCAGAGGCATTATTCGCAACCATTGCGAGGATAGGCGATATGACATAAGATAGCTTTTCAAATTTATGAGAACTATTCTCAAATTCCTTAACCAATCCGTTTAATCTTGGCCCCGATTAATTTAGCATCTAATATGCTTCGCAGATGATAGTAATTTTAGACATTGTAAAATTTCGTAAATGAATTTGTAATTAACAACATTTTAACATACATTCTATTATTAATTACCAAAATAAATTAGGTCTTGTTTTAAATTGGTATCTCCCACTATTTTCTTCAAACTATATTACCCTCACTTATATAGTTCGGGCAAAATCTAGTTAAAGATTTGCTAGTGAGAATAAGGATCCCATTTCAAATGTATATAGCCTTGTGGTGACACAACAAACTATATATAAATAAATAGGTAGACAACTTTTGTCAATTACATCAACTATGCAACTCCTTTTCTTTTTGCCTCTTAGATTATTTTGATCAAGTGGTGTCACATAGAATCAAAATTATCCAAGTTAAGTCCGACACCTAGCACTCCATATATTCAAAAAGAAAATATCATCCTTGTGGTGACACAACAAAACAATATTGTTCAATTTTCTTTATAAGCATCAAATGTGATAAATTAACATCTTAAATACTTAATACTTGCCTTGTGGTGACACAACAAACTCATATTAAATATTTAATACTCTATTAATTTTATCATGTTAGAAGGCTTACGTTCGATATTCCAAATATCTTTGAACGCTTAGGACTTAATATAAAAATTGAGGGGTTTGTTATTAATTTGTCTCATCTTGTTTAGCAAGCACGCATACATATATATATATAAAATACGCATTATATTAATGAACATACAAGCATGTTTGCATAATATATAATATATATAGTATAAGCATGCACGTATAGAATACTATATTCTACCGGGATTGATTATGGACTTTTATTCTAGTTTGGTTCACTAGAGCCACCAAGTGAACCAAAAGGTCAAACCTTAGGGGTGCAAAAAATAATATTTAAATATAACTATTACATTTAAACTTAGGGCTCTATTACAAATGGGTCTTCAAGCGCTTCTTGTCCCTTGATCTCTAATTCTTCAAAATTAATTCTAAATATTCCTATTACAAAACTATTTTAAAATAAATAGAAACCTTGATCGGCGATCGAGGGAAGTACATAGGAGAGAGATAGAATTTACATTAAGAAAAAATTAGAGAAGACGAGGCACTGTGACCCCATTTAATAAAACCCATACATTCATGCATCCAACTAAAATAAAATCCAATCGCATTGGTCAATAGTCCATAATCAATCTCATTTATTATCATACACATCACCATACGCATCAATAAATAACATTCATCTTATGAATAATAATCATTTAATATATATATTGATATCATTTAATGGGCAAATTTAGTTAGTATAAAATCTATTTTGAATCAAAATAAACTCCTTTATTTTAATCCAAATTTAAATCAAATAAAACTATTTTATTTTAATTTATCCAATTTTGAATAAAATAAACTATTTTATTTTAATCAAAATTTTAATCAAAATAAACTCCTTTATTTTAATTAATATGGAATCCAATTCCATATATATATATATATATAAAATCTTTAATTAAAATAAACTCTTTTATTTTAATTAATTATGGAATCCAATTCCATGTAAAAAAAATTATTAAAGGAAACACGGATTCTCTTTCCTATTCACAAATAAACTCCTTTATTTTGAATAATATGAAATCTTATTTCATATCTAAATAAACTCCTTTATTTAAGGAAAGATGATTCTTTTTCATATTCACAAATAAACTCTTTTATTTTGAATAATATAAAATCTTATTTCATATCTAAATAAACTCTTTTATTTAATGAAATATGAAATCCAATTTCAACTTCAATTAGTTATCATGGAATCCAATTCCAACTCTAATTAGTTAGCATGAAATTCAATTTTTAAAAAAATTAAAATAAACTTTTTATTTTAAGATTAAAATAAACTTTTATTTTAAAATTAAAATAAATTTTTTATTTTAATTATAAAATAATAAGATTATATATATATATAATCTAGATTGCACGTGATTCATTATACGGTTAATATATATATATATATATATATATATATATATATATATATATTAATATTCATATAAAGTGAAACTTATATGAACCATACTGTCCAGCTTTCATAAAATAAATCAGGAACCATAATAATTTCCAACGGAAATCTGGATTCACGTGTATCCTACTAAGTAATCCGTGAATCAATTTTTTTTTTTTTTTTTAAATAAATTCTATACAACAAAATTATGCCCAATTAAATTGTTCTAAACACATGTCAATATACATATCAAATTAAAATAATTAATAATTCACAAAAAAGTTTGGCTCTTATGCCACTGTTAGGTTTGTAATATTCATGAATGCAATCAAATTGCAAAAATAAGCGGAAACGTGGAAGAGTTTAAAAATTTTACAAACCATATACCCGAATCACCCTTTATGCACAATTATTAATTAAACGAAAAAGATAACGAATAAGAATCATACCCTTGAAGATCGAGCTTCCTCAGGTACAAGTTCACCTCCAATCCTTTTTCGCGTTCAACTTGAATCCACCGGGTTTGTTCCTTCCTTTGATCAACGTTAGACACCCAAGTGTTTGGCCTCTAGAGGTGATCCACCAAGAAAGAAAAAGATTCAAGAAGATGGGGTATTGGCTCAAACCCTAGTTTTTCCTATTTATATAGAAAAAGGGGGCGTACTCTCCAACTATTGGAATTACGTATATTTTGATATCTGATATAAGACTCCTCTTATAAAGATATCAGGTAACCTTATTTAATAAAATAAGGTATTATTTAATTAAACTCTTTTAATTAAATGGGCTCCCTAATCTTATTACGGATAATTAATTAAACTCCTTTAACTAATTTTCTCTCCTAATCCTATTAGGAATAAATGAGAGTACTTATATTAAATTAATTTCTAAACTCTTTTAGAAATTAAAATAATAATAATAATTGTAATAATATTAATAAGACTCCTCTTATTAATTTATATTTAATATTTCTAAAATATTAAATAATAAATATTAAGCTATTTAATTTATTCTATCACCATAGATTAAATTAAATATACATAACTATATTATTACGATTATGCCATTAACTTCTTAAATAATTATCCTTCCTTTTATGGTGTGACCCTTTAGGTTCTCCATATTAAACCAGGTTGTGAATAAATCAATTAGAACAATTCTAATCTTATTTAAATAAATAAATTAAACAATTAATTTATTTAAATAAATAATATTTATTCTACAATAAAGGATAAGCCTCCTAGCGATCAACGACTTTCCGGATAATATAGATTTCAACATTAATCATAAAAGAACCTTTGAGTAAATAGTTACCGTACAATTCAATCCTTCCACCATACAATGTCCCAATTAAATATAAGACATGGAATTACTGTCAAGTCTTATTTTATTTAATTATATGTATTTCGATCCTTAAATGCATTAACTCCAAATAATGCAAATTAGAAACTCCTTTCTAATTTCATTCGCCTTAACCCGACTATTGGGTTGTCATTTATCGAATCACATAGACATTTCTCTTCTTTTAATAAGTGATAAATTCTTTATTGATCATACAATATCTCCATGTACAACTTATTATACCCAAGCATACCCTTTGATATACCCTAAGGGTCTTAAGGAATAAGTCAAAGTATAACTCATCATACACAAGATACTATGATGATCTCAAGTCCAAGGATCACTTGTACTACTATCACTACAGGAATTCCTATTGACAGGCAAGTAAAACTCCATTAGGTATTCCTTAGTGAGCCACGTTCAGTGAACTTATTCTCTAATAAGCACCTACATACTTGTTTTAGTGTCTCCACACAAATGATCATGAGATCAATCATCCTCATCCAATGAGCAAGTAAAGTATGTACCAATCTATCCGGATTCACTAATCCCTAATTTAGTAATCCAATGATTGGGAACTATTTTAGTTTTAAGCTTTCTAAGAATTTAGATCTCATTAGAATGATCATCATCATTATTCTAAAAGCATTGCTTAAAACTATGGGTTTATCACATATTATAAAACAGCAGCATGTAGATAATTAAAAGCCTTTAATAAATTAATACTTTGTATTAGTAAATGAATAAGATTGTTACAAAGTATATGCTTTATCATCAAACATGATTGGCTTGTGTGCATATTACTTTCAGATTGATGATACAAGGATAAAACATTGTTGGTGGACTTTTAACATGTAGAAGATAATAGATGTTATGGTCTATTTGACTCTTCTAATGGATTGCTCGTTCCGCTGCAACTATGGTTAAATTTTTTTTATCATCTACCATATGTTCTAAATATCTGATTTATTACTGTTGAAGGCTATTGATAATTTATTTATCTTTAGTCATGATATTCTTTACTGAGCTAGTTGTGATCACCCTTTTGCTTCACAATTCCTTTCAGGCAATAAGAGTGTAGTTGGGTCGAGCGGGGGTAACAAGGGAATAGAACGGTGGTCATCATTTAGTAGTTATATTTGGTGAATCAAATAGGGTGAGGCGAACCCAACGTTGGAAGGGTGTTTTGCCACTATCATACAAGATGTCTAAAGACATACAACCTCGTGTCATCATAAGGCGAGGGTTGTGCACATCCACTTCTTGAGTATATCTCACGCTGCAGACTACCTATATGATCTTGGTGTTTGTTTGAAGTATAATTCTCAATTAGAGACAGTGGAGATAATGATATGTCAAGAGAAGACTCACCATTGGAAAGAATATGATAGTAATCTTCTCATTTTTCTTTGGGGTCTATTGGGTCAACCAAGGATAATTATGTGGCCATATGATATCTATTATAACCTAGACGAATGGCCTCCCATGTACAAAGGTTTCCTTGAGCACTTTCCAAAGATTTTAATTTCTAAAACAATTTTTAACTATACCTTTATGTAAGATGTCATGGTGACGTGCTATCCAAGGTTGGTGTCAAGAGTCACAGTTGGTATATATTTGTATCAAAACTCACAGCATATGAGTTATTGTATTTTGCACGACAATTGTTGTAATAAAATTGTAGTTGTTTTCGGTACCATGTATTTGGCGACTCAGAATGAGTTGGATGGAATGGACCTATTTTGGGGTTGTCACATTTGGTATCAGAGCTTAGGGATATGATCTCTGGCGGAGATCCGGGATTAGAACTAGGAAGGGAGAGACGAGTAATATCCTTCGCTAGTGTGTGTTCTACCTAAGCTGATTTTTGTTACTTGATTAGTTGACAAATTGTGATATGTCAATTAACCTTTGTTTTGAAGCTGTATCTGAAATACAGGAGATGAGCAATGAAGAAATCATGAGGACAGGAAAGATAGAATCTGAAATGAAAGTAAGTTATTCTCAACTCTTTGAAATACCAGGTACGTAAATTTCGGGGACGAAATTTCATAAGGAGGGGAGATTGTAAGACCCCGAATTTTATGAAATAATAGTATTCAATTTTTCTTATAATTACAATTCAGTAAATGGTTAAATTGATAAAAAAGTTAAAGTTAAGGGTGATATATGAAATTTTTTCAAAATACGCAAGTGGTTATAAAATACTCATTGTTGTCGGGGAATATTCGCTTAGTCGTGGAATATTCTTGCTGTCGGAGAATATTCGTACGACGGCGCAACCATTTATGGGCCCCATAACAGAATAACTGTTGGATGAAGAAAACGACAAATTTGAGTTTTTATAAATAAGCGTAGTTGTTACCAGATTAATGATGTTGGAATATCCGGTGGTTAAAATACGATACGCTGGCGTTAGTCTGCACAAAGAATTACACCGGTATTACGGTATTTTTTCAATTATTGATTCTTACATTGAGAAAGGCACTACTCAATAATTGTTACGATAATTCTTATTCAATATTTTATTGAATCGATAATTGTTGCGTTGATATTTTATATTATTGTTGTTTCAATAATTGTCACCGCACAAAGTTATCTCCATTATCAGATCAATAATTCATATTATTTGAATAATATTATTAGATAACATTATTGGCAATGTCTAAAAAGTTCTATCAAGGAGAGGTTTGGTCACCTAATTGCGCGCCAGTAAGGAGAAATCCTTATCGAAAAGCCCCTCTTTCTCGAGGGCGCCTAGTTGTCATTATTGTGATTCTGTAATATTATTTGTGAATAATTAATTATTGATTTATATGATAATGAAATATTTATTTGATGTGGATATAAATGATGGATTTATTTATGTGGTTATAAATGAAGGAATTAATGTTGAGGTATTTTATCAGTATTTTGTCGGATTGGAGGTATTAAAAGATCAAATCAGTGTTCTTACAGCTTTATTGTGTGAGTTATAATTTTTAATCTGACCGTTGGATCGTTGTGATTTTTGGATATGTTATACATATATAAGTTGAGTATATGTTCACAAATTTTGAACCGTTAAAATGAACGAATGATTTGTTATGAATTTTAAGAGGTGACTGATTCGGAAATTAGGTTTATAAATGATTTTGGTGAAAAATTCTAGAAATGGGTGGGCCCCACTTTTGGTTGTTAGGGAAGATGGCTGATTTTTGGTGGGTGGAATAGTAGCAGGTAAAGCCATCATGGTAAAGCGGTCAAGTCCGCCTTTTGCATGCTTAACATTTTCCTATAAATAGAGGGCTAAATTAGAATTAAAAATCACACCAGAATTCATAAGTTTTCTCTCTTTTTCTCTCTAGATTATCGAGTGTATTTTATGAGTATTTAGATACTTGGTGAGTTGCTATTCATTAGTGCAAGTTTCCTTCAGCGTCATATCCGATATCCAGTTAGAAGTGCTGCTCTTTTGAGGTAAGGGATAGTAAGGGATATTAAGGGA
Source organism: Panax quinquefolius (assembly GCA_020205615.1). Lineage (NCBI taxonomy): Eukaryota > Viridiplantae > Streptophyta > Magnoliopsida > Apiales > Araliaceae > Panax > Panax quinquefolius. The sequence goes on from CM035169.1 coordinate 137,841,564, forward strand.
TGTTATATTCTTCATAATGATGTTATTTTTTCAATATCATTATACTGACATATTGGTATGGATCTTATTGTGGAATTTCTACCTTTTTGAGTCGGGGTTACTATTCACGTATACGACACTATTCATGTATATGGCACTATTTACGTATATGACATTATTTACGTATACGGTACTATGTACAAATACGAAGTACTATTCACGAGTTACTATTCACGAGTTACTATTCATGAGTTACTATTCACGAGTTACTATTCATGGGTACTATTCACGGGTACTGTTCACGACAAAAATTAGTTTCTTTTTCTGACCAAATTATCGTTGATTTATGATTGTTGCTCTTGAAAATAAATGCAGTTGTTGATCATATTGTTTTTATTATCATATATAACATTTTTATAACCCTAGTGATGGAATTTCTTTTGACTTGAGTGTAAAGATGGGTAGATTATTGGTATGATCATGACTATGGGTTCTCTTTGGCCAGTAGTGCAAAGATGAATTGTGACTAGTATGATCATGACCATTGAATTTACAATTGAATATTTTTAGCTTAAGTGCAAAGGTGAATTGATCAACATGGTTATAATTATGGTTTATATAAATTCTGAAATGATTATATATTTCTTTGAGATATTGAATATCTTTGGCCTGTAGTGCAAAGATGAATTGTTGTTGAATATCTTTGGCCTGTAGTGCAGAGATGAACTGTTAATGAATATCTTTGGCCTGTAGTGCAAAGATGACTTGTTGATGAATATCTTTGGCCCGTAGTGCAAAGATAAATTTATTAGTATGATTATGAATATGAACTTTGATTTGGTATAACCACGATCTTTGATGTTTCAGGTGATGAAAATTATCTTTGTCCTGGATGAGAAAAGGAATTTAGAACTACAATTATGATTATGAGTTATACATGTGATTGTGGACAGGAATTGTTGATTGATGTTACAGGGATAAAAAATTGTTGGTGGACTTTTAACATGGAGAAGATAATAGATGTTATGGTCTATTTGACTCTTCTAATGGATTGCTCGTTTCGCTGCAACTATGGTTGAAAATTTTTATCATCTACCATATGTTCTAAATCTCTGATTTATTACTGTTGAAGGCTATTGATAATTTATTTATCTTTAGTCATGATATTCTTTACTGATCTAGTTGTGCTCACCCTTTTGCTTCACAATTCCTTTCTGGCAATAAGAGTGTAGTTGGGTCGAGCGAGGGTAACCAGGGAATAGAACGGTGGTCATCATTTAGTAGTTATATTTGGTGAATCAAATAGGGTGAGGCGAACCCAACGTTGGAAGGGTGTTTTGCCACTATCATACAAGATGTCTAAAGATATACAACCTCGTGTCATCATAAGACAGGGTTGTGCACATCCACTTACTGAGTATATCTACGCGCACTACCTATATGATCTTGGTGTTTGTTTGAAGTATAATTCTCAATTAGAGACAGTGGAGATAATGATATGTCAAGAGAAGACTCACCATTGGAAAGAATATGATAGTAATCTTCTCATTTTTCTTTGGGGTCTATCCAAGGCTGGTGTCAAGAGTCACAGTTGGTATATATTTGTATCAAAACTCACAGCATATGAGTTGTTGTATTTTGCACGACAATTGTTGTAATAAAATTGTAGTTATTTTCTGTACCATGTATTTGGCGACTCAGAATGGGTTGGATGGAATGGACCTATTTTGGGGTTGTCACATATCTAGAGAAATTAAAGCAGCTCTATACATACATTTAATACTCCATCTTTAAACAGCCCAAAAGAGAAGTCTGATCTTGGGACTGCTGTAATTTGCATATTGGAACTGCACAAAAATGGTGATTAATAACAAAAATACAGCCTCTTCACCCACTATAACATAAAGCAGGCTTAGGAGTCACAAAAAATTTCAAAGCAATGCAGAAGAGGACAAACCTTAATAGGTGCAGTACATAATAGTGGAGGATAAGCTCTCAAATTTTCAGGGAGGCATGTGGAAGAACTGAAAGTAGTGAAATACAAAATCTATGTAGGTCCATCAAATCTTTTATAAACAACATAGTATAAGATTAAAGGAGGAAATATCTATTTAAAATTCCAGCCATCACTATATCTCGAAGAAGTAAAGAGTATACAAATGTGACTACTTTACCTAAAGTTTGCAGGAGAAAATACTCTAATCCATTCATCAATCGAAGGGTTTGGAATGCTAAATTCAAGAGTAACCCATTCTGAATTTTGCCCCTAGAACATAAAAGAATTCATGCATCAATCCAAATAATACTACCATATTTTCTAATGATTATCGAGTTATGCCAACCTTGCCTCGACATTGTGTGCCTAAGCCAAGATGGCCTATAGTGAAATCAACCCAACACAGATTTGACCATTCCTCAATTAAAAGCCTTACTCAATTTTGGATCCGGCTATGGTGAAGTTGAAATGTTTTTTGATTGAAAATGTTACATTATGTGAAGTTGATTTCCATTATGTAAGTATTTACACTTACAATGGTGAAGTTGATTTCCATTATGTAAGTAAAATATTTTAACCGTAAATTCATGTATAACGAATGACAGGACAACCATTTTCTACATGCTTACTGAATTGCCAAAAGCAAGACACGGTGACATGCTACTAAAACTTACCTTCAATCCAAGAACTGAAGGAGAGGCTTTAACAAAAGTAAGCTCACTAACAGCTAATACTACCTTGTGAATTACAATTCTTGAAAGAGGTTGATCTCCATGTGATGTCACCCCTTCTAGGCTGCTCGCAATGGCCTCCAAAATTGCCAGCAAAGTGAACACAAGACCATTGTAAGCAGTCAATGGAATATACTAAAAAAACAAATGGATTACACTGAAATAGAAATATTTTTTCTTCCAACTACTCATTTTCCATTCTTTACTTCTTTCTTTTAACCCAATCAATAGTCTTGAGCTTTCGTTCATTGGCCCTAATTTTAGAAATCTTTGTATTTTTCTTCTCATTTTAATCACCCAATCTTTGTGTTTTTCACACAATCAATGAAGCCTCTTTGTGTTCTTTCTTTCTATTTTTTTGAACCCAAACTCCATTAACAACCTATATCAAAACAGTAGCACTTTTTCCACAAATAATTCTAGACAAACCATAGGTGACAAAATTTGATATCACTAAAGGTAGGCAAAGCAGTATTGAAGACCCAAAGATGCTTACAAATGTGAAAGATGGAAAACATCATACTCCTCTTGATTATACCCTTCCTCCGCCACCTCCATTTCACTAAAGGTATGCAAAGCAATTTTTGTAGTTTGGGCTCTTGATTATATTCTTCAGTTTTTGCTTATTGTTTTGACTAAAGTGGTTGTTCTGAACTCTGATATTGGTTAAAGTAACCCATGAACAATAACTTGACTTGTCTTTTGTGTTTTGTGTTTTGGATTGTAAGGACATACTGTTGTTGGAAGGAAGGTTGATAAGGTAGGCATAGTAACTGTATAAGTGTCTACTGTATAGGGAGCGTCATTATTCTTGATCAGATTGACAAAGATGGTTGCAGTTGTGCCAAGTTAGATCATCTGATAATTTCAACTTTTTATTTGTCTACAGTGTTTGCCTTATTCTAGCAACTCTTTATTATATTGCTTCCTATCCTAATTCCTATTATGTTATTTTTTACCTCGGTACCAATATCTCCAACAGAGGAGAGCCTTCTCCTTGAGCCTCAAACACAAGATTCGAGTAAAACTGAGCACAATGTAAATGAGGTGATTTTCAGTGAGGTTGAAGATGAGAAAACCCCAGAAATAGATTCACTTCCAGTATCCTTTAATTCTTAGGTAGTGCAAAACGATTAAACCAGTTGATTTCTACTGACCTGGCCAGTATCCTTTGACTCGTCCTTCTTCCCATTCTAATTTGAGGTAGCTTTCAATGTATCTAAATCATGTAAGGATTAAAAAACAAACATGAGGGGAGAGAGAATTATCTAATAAAAAATACAAAATGCACATGGTGAGCAAAGATAGACCACTATGATTCTCACAAAAAGAGCAAAAGTATGATTACAACTATTAGAGAACCCCGAAAGCATAGAAAGAACCCAAAAACAGTACACAATTCATAGAACTCACAAGAAATAATTTCTCAAAACACTAAGCCTGAACACATCTAAAAAGTCTTAGTAACAATAAAATGATGACATTAATTGATGGCAGACTACAAACTTCTCAAATATTCACTATTTGGCTTACAATTTCAGTTACCAATTGCAACACTATCAATTCAAGAGGACAGTTTAACCAGTGCTTTTTTTTTCCATATCGAGCAAGAAATAAATACATATGAGAATATGCCAAACACATGGGGCTTAGTTCAAGCTTTCTTCACTCTATCCCATACTTATCAAAGGTTAAAATCTCGTGTATGCTACTTATTCAAAGGTATGAGAATGTTTTTTATGATATAAGTAGAAGACTGAAACAAATAATTTCAACTTCCTCTCCCATTTGCAACTAAAAACAAAGGCATGTACACATAAAACCCATACCGAAGGCGGAATTCTACCAGTAAAGAGATGAGAGAACTGTACAAAATGTAGGAGAAAGAAGAAGTTTAAAAACTATGCTAGAATATCCACTAAAACTCCCCCCCTCCCTCCCCCTCTTTGCGTGTAAATGGTCATAGATTAAACTTAAAGCGTAAATAAACCCAAGAGTATTCAAATGAATTCAGTTTACGTACCATTGGAGCATAGAAACAGAGAAATTTCCTACGAGCTGACGACATTATATATCTCATTTAAGTAAATTATTGGTCAGCCTTTAGCATGGAGTCAACAAACAGTGCCACTGCAACCACACCTAGTACTCACTTTTTTACTCAGGGATTTAATAAAAAGTAACATGGCTCCTGATGCATAATTAAAGCAATTTCAGTATTTCACAGTACCAAAAACATGCTAATATTTGATGACTTCTACTTTGTTGTTGATAAGTTATCTGACAACTTCTATTAACAATCTACAATATTGTTAAGCGATAAAAAGAAGCAGCATACACAAGAGGACTATTTCTGCTATACAGAAGGTTCAAAATATTTTATTCTTTTGACAATAAGGACATGATTTCATATAAAGCACCAAAACCCATACTGAGGCACCAGATGCATATTCACACCACGCCTAGTACTCCATCACACGCTAATCAAACCCATACCGAAGAGAAAGAGAGACGGATAAAACCCTTGAGTGGAAATTCTCAACAACAAAAAATTCAAACTAAAACAAAATGAAACAGGAAAAATAAGAACACGTATGGAAAAAAAAAGATCAATTCATAATCACAAACCCAGCAGAAAAGAACCCTATCTTCTTCAAATACCCATCAGAAATTAAAATCAGATAGAAAAAAGAACCTTGCTGCGATAGTGATCGGAAATGAAGAATCCCCTACAATAGTGATCCGAAAAAGGCTTGATTTTGGGAAAAATCTTTGTATTTGATTTAAACAACTTTCTCTCTCCTCAAAATGAAGGAAATGTCCGGCGGGATAAGGAGAAGGCGGAATGAGAAGGAGCAGAGGTATAAGGTGGGACTTGGGCAGAGTGTAGGGGGAATTTTTGAATTGGGCAAATGTGATGCCCCCAAAATTAGGTATACATCACCCATCTTGAGTTGCCAAATACATGGTACAAAATTCAAATACAACTTAATAATACAGCTGTCGCGTAAAATACGACAAAACGTAAACTGAGAGTTTTAATAAGAATATTGTCATCTAGACAATATCCACACTCAAAAGACTCATCAATACAATTATTAACACACTATTTTATAGAATAGTGAGGACTACTTATGCTATCTTCTGGATCGTCACTCCGTTCCCCGACTAGTCCCTGCTACATTCTCATTTCCTGAAGAGAACAATGAAAGCAAAAGGGTGAGCTCAACTAGCCTAATAAGAAATATTATGACTAAGATAATGCAGAATAAAATATCCTTAGCCTTCAACAGTATAACAACTGATATAATATAATAAACAACAAGTTTAACTGCAGCGGAATAAGCAATCCATTAGAAGAGTCAAGTAGAACATAATATCTACTATCTCTTCTAGATTAAAAGTCCATCGTTGATATTTTATTCCTGTACTACTCATCAATAGTTCTTTGTTATACTCAAGAAAAATAGAACTTTCATCATTTATCTTCACCTGAACCACCAAAGATGTTTGTTAAATTCATAATTCATATTTATAATAATGTGAATTAACAGTTCCTTCTTGCCACAAAGGCTTAATAGAACGTTTACTCAATATCCTTACCCCAAAGGATGAAGATATTCAAATGTAATAACAATGATCATACCAATCAGTTGTCCATCTTTGCACTACGGGCCAAAGATATTCAACTATAAACCCAATGGTCATGATCATACCAATCAATTGCCTGTCAGTACACTACGACCAAAGACATTCAACTGTTAACTAATGGTCATGATCCTGCCAATCACATCATTGAATTATCCATGCACTACGGCCAATGATATTCATTAGTATCACTAGTGGTCATGATCATGTCATACACCTGTCCATCTTCGCACTACAGGTCAAAGCTATCAAACAACAGATCATCTTTGCACTACAGGCCAAAGATATTCAACAACATATCATCTTTGCACTATAGGCCAAAGACATACAACTGTAAAACCAATAACCAACAGTATAATAAAGAATGGAATAACAAAAGAATTTCACCAAGTATAGGGTATCCCGCGTATACAGGTTATTCCAACAGAATAATAAAGAATGGAATAACAGAAGTTCTCTTCACGAATAAGAGAGAAAGAATACCCCTTTACGAGTACAACAAATAATATCCCTTACGAGTACAACAAATAATATCCCTTACCTTTGAAATAAGAATATTCCGACTGGTAGGGCGAGGATATACTCGAAGAAAACTTGCACTACGCTCAAAGCTTTCTTAAACTCTAAAGAAATATACTCAAGATTATAGAAGAAGAACTCTCGATAGTTTCTCTCTCTAGAGTTTCAGTGAATTCGTAAGAAATAATGAAGGAATGAGCTTCTATTTATAGAAGAATGGACTGCATAGTAACTAATTCATGAACGGTCCAGATTGATTTACTTTTAATCGGACGGTCCATATTTAAAGCAAAATTTTTTAAATAAAATATAATATATTCTATTTATAATCTAATAAAATGAATAACTTTATAAAAGTATACATTTTATATAAAAAGATTTTACTATGCAAAACACTATGCATAATAGAATATAATATATTCTATTTACAGAATATATTTATAAAAGTATTTTATTTTATATAAAAAGCTTTTATGTTTTATTACATCAATAATACTAATAAAACAAAACTTATCACCTTTATTATAATTTCAACCAACGGTCTGAAAAATTAGCACATCTCTTCATGGAATAATATTGTACTAAAAAATGATTTGGACCGAAAAGAAATATATTTTTCGGGTGAATAGTACCCCGTGAATAGTACTTCGGGAATAGTACCCCAACACAAAAAGTGCCCCAAATACTCGAGTGAACAATACTATAGTGAATAGTAATTGGGTATTTTATGACAACTTGTCTACTTTGAAAAAATTTCACATATCACCCTTAACTTTAAACTTTTATCAATTTAACTATTAATCAAAATAGAAAAATTGAATACTTTTATTTCAAAAAATTCGGGGTCTCACAGCAAAGGTATGAGAATGTATTTTGTGAAATGAAATAATTGAGATTAAATCTTAACCGTTGGATGATGAAGTTTTAATCGAGGTCGTTGTCTGTTGAAGCCGCTTTGTTTTATTATATATATATATATATATATAGAACTAATCAGGTCCGAGAGTCCGGACCTGATCAAAAATGGACCAATTTTTTTTTTTTGGCTTTTTTTTTTTAAAAAACAACTAAAAAAATATTTAATATTTTATGGAACTGAAATTTTTCCATAATACAATGTTTTGGGTGTGATTTGGATACATATACCAAAAAATGTATGTACAGTCTGCACATACATGTTTTGTTATATGTATCCAAATCACACCCAAAATACTGTATTATGTAAAAATTCAAGTTCCATAATTTTTTATTTTTAGTTGTTTAAAAAAAAAAAAGGTCCGAATTTTGGTCCCGGTCAGGAGTCCAGACTGATCGGCTATATATATATATATATATATAGTCCAGATCTTAAGCTCACCCCTTATCCAACTCACTGAAAGCTCACTTCCTTTAGCGACAGAGACGAGCGATGTTTCGGTTATCAACCGTCGCTCATACTTTTAGAGACACTATATGTTGTAAAATCATAAAAGTATAGAAGCGACGGTTTATCAGATAACCCAACCGTCACGAGTCCGTCGCTAAAGGGGGGGGTGAGCTCGGATGAGCTTAAGATCCGGACCGTATATATATATAGAGTATATATATATAGAAAGAGAGAGAGAGAGAGAGAGAGAGAGAGAGAGAGAGTCCAGATCTTATATAAGCTCACCCATTATCCAACTCACCCGAACTCATCCCCTTTAGCGACGGACCCGACGACGGTTCGGTCATACAATAAATAAATACATACTTTTAGCGACGGATAACATATAGCGTCGCTAAAAGTATGACGACGGTTGTATGATAAACAAACCATCGCCGGGTTCGTTGTTGAAGAAAGGGGGTGAGCTCGGATGAGTTGGATAAATGGTGAGCTTAAGATCCGGGCCGTATATATATATATATTTTATCTACTTGCAATTAATTGTATGCTCATTTTTTTTAATGTACATGTACATCACTTATGTATTCATCAATATATTTGATCAAAAAGGAAAAATAGTACAGGCATGCATGATGACCATGCAATACTAAAATACACACACACACACACACACACACACATATATATATATATATATATATATATATATATGCATGTCTTCAATATCATATGTGGTAGGATTCTGGTCTCTGCATTATCATTGATTTAACTTATTATTGTAATCTCTTGTCGATTATAAACAGAGGTAACATAATAGTTTGTCCAACAAATTTTTGTGATGTTACATGAGATTTACACAGTAGTGTATATGAAAACAACAAATGTTTGAAGTTGTTAACACACTTAATATACTTTGTATTATGTTTAGGATAAAGCGGGCATATTAATAATTGTTAATTTTTTTATTAGGATCGTGTTTAATTACAGTATATTTTACAAACACTGAGTATATTTGTGACTTAATACATGTAATTACTTTATTATTATTTGTGATTTTATACGTCATTTCATACTTGATTCCCGATTCTACCATGCAATATATATTCCATATATATATATATATATATATATATATATATATATTTGTTCATATGTTTATGCCCATGTGAATAGTTATATGTGGATAGTTATAATAAATTAAATTTCTAATAATTTTTGATATTTTTTTATGAAGTTACTATGAGAAACCTTGTCAAACTTGAGTTCGTATAACTTGATATTATGGGTAAGAATTATTTATCATGGATCCTTGATGCCAAAATTCATCTTGATGCCATGGGTCTTGGAGACACCATTAAAGATGGTAATGAAACACCTAGTCAAAACAAAGGCAAATGCCCTGATTTTCTTACGCCATCATCTCCATGAGGAGTTGAAATTAGAGTATCTTACAATAAAAGATCCTTTTATTCTTTGGGAAAATTTGAAAGAAAGATATAACCATCAAAAGACAATTATTCTCCCAAAAGCTCGTTATGATTGGATACATTTACATGCAGGATTTTAAATCAGTAATTGAATATAATTCTGCAATGTTTAAAATCAGTTGTAAATTGAAATTGTGTGGAGATAATATCACTGATGGAAATATGTTAGAAAAAAATATTCTCTACTTTTCATGCCTCGAATGTGCTCCTGCAACAACAATATAGAGAACGGGGTTTTAAGAAATATTCTGAACTGATTTCATGTCTCCTTGTGGCTGAACAAAATAATGAGCTTTTAATGAAAAATCATGAATCAAGACCGACTGGTTTAGCTCCATTCCCTGAAGTGAATGTTGCAAGATATAATAATAATTATGGTCGTGGTCGTGGTCCGTGGCCACGGGCGAGGAAGGTTTAATTACCACAACCATGATACCAAACCTTCAAAGAATGAGGAGAAACAAGAAAAGATGAAGAATATAAATAACAGAGATACCAAGAAGGAAGAAAATATTTGTTATCGGTGCGGAATGAAAGGACATTGGTCTCGTACCTGTCGTACAACCAAACATCTTATTGATTTATATTAGTCCTCATTGAAAGGAAATGAGAAGAACATAGAAATAAATTTTTCTCATCCACATCAAGATAATGATGATATCTATTTTGATCCTATGGATATGACACACCTTAACGTTGCAGATTTCTTTGAGCTAGTTCATATTTCTTGTAATGAAAATAATTAGTTCAGAATTATGTTAGTCCTTTTAAGTGTGTTTATTTTATGCTAATGTATTTTCTTTATTCCTTTCATGTTGACTTATTTAATGTATTTTGTTTTCATTGAATTGTGTTATTAAATATATATAATATTATGTCTTATTATGACCTCATTATATATTTATTCTTTTTATGAAAAAATTATGGATTTGCGTCATGCTATAAATGAGCCTAATATCAATGGTGGAGATATATGCTTAGCAGATAGTGCAACGACACATACCATTCTCAGACATAAACAATATTTTTCAAATCTAAGAATGATGAAAGCAAAAGTTAACACAATATCAGGTTCATCAAACTTGATTAAAGGCCCTGGAAGAGCCAATATAATGCTTCCTAGTTGAAAAAAATTTATTATTGATAATGCTTTATTTTCCACTAAATCAAGGAGGAATCTGCTAAGTTTTAAAGATATACGACTTAACGGGTACCATATTGAGACAACCAATGAAAATGGTATTGAATATCTTTACATTATATCAAATGTCTCTACTGGAAAACAAATATTGGAAAAATTATCCGTTTTATCTTCAGGTTTGTACTATACAAGTATTAGTACAATTGAAGTCAATGCAATAATGAACCAGAAGTTCAATGAACCAAATAATTTTATTATTTGGCATGACCGGTTGGGACATCCTGGATCAATAATGATGCAAAGAATTATTGAGAATTCACATGGCCATCCATTAAAGAACCAGAAGATTCTTTAATTTATGAAATTCTCGTGTGCTGCTTGTTCTCAAGGCAAATTGGTCATTAGACCATCACCAGCTAAAGTTGGGATTGAATCCCCAAGATTTCTAGAACGTATTCAAGGATATATTTGTGGGTCTATTCACCCACCAAGTGGACCATTTAGATATTTTATGATTTTAATAGATGCATCTACAAGATGGTCGCATGTGTGTTTATTATCAACTCGCAACCAAACATTTGCGAGATTACTTGCTCAAATTATTAGATTACGAGCACAATTTCCAGATCATACAATCAAGACTATTTGTCTTGACAATGCTGGTGAATTCACATCCCAAACATTTAATGATTATTGTATATCACTTGGGATAAATAATGAACATTGTATTTCCCATGTTCATACTCAGAATGGTCTTGCTGAATCATCTATTAAATGCCTTCAGTTAATTGCAAGACCATTGTTCATGAGAACAAAACTTCATGTCTTTGTTTGGGGAATGCAATAGCACTTATTCGCATTAGGCCAATATCATATCATAAATTCTCCCCATTACAATTGGTTTTTGGTCATGAGCCAGATATTTCCCATCTAAGAATATTTTGTTGTGCGATATATGTTCCAATTTATCCTCCACAACGCACAAAGATGGGTCCTCAAAGGAGACTGGGAATATATATTGGGTTTGAGTCCCCATCAATAATTAAATATATTGAACCTTTAACAGGTGATTTATTTACGGCACGCTTTGTCGACTGTCATTTTGATGAGACTATGTTCCCAGCATTAGGGGGAGAAATTAAACAGTTGGATAAAGATATTACATGGAATGCATTGTCATTATTGAATTTTGATCCTCGTACAAAATAATGTGAACAAGAAATTCAAAAGATACTTCGTTTGCAAGATATAGCAAATCAGCTACCGAATGCATTCACTGACTCAAAAGGAGTAACCAAATCTCATATACCAGTTGTAAATACTCCAGCTCGGATTGAAGTCCCAATAGGAAAATCCACAAAAATAGTAGCAAATGAGGCACGCCAGAAGCGTGGTTTGTAAGATACCGAATTTTATGAAATAAAAGTATTCAATTTTTCTTATAATTACAATTCAGTAAATGGTTAAATTGATAAAAGTTAAAGTTAAGGGTGATATATGAAATTTTTTTCAAAATATGCAAGTGGTTATAAAATATTCTTTCTGTCGGGGAATATTCGTTTGGTCGTGGAATATTCTTTCTGTTGGGGAATATTCGTACGACGGCGCAACCATTTGTGGGCCCCATAACGGATAACTGTCGGATGAAGAAAATGACAAATTTGAGTTTTTATAAATAACGGCGTAATCGTTACCGTTAACACTGTTGGAATACCCGGTGGGTAAAGTAAAAATGTCTGGCGTTGTTGCTTGCGTGTATACCTGCGGTTTTACAGTATTGTTGAATTATTGATTCTTACGTAAGAAGGCACTACTCAATAATTGTTACGATAATTCTTTATTCGATATTTTATTGATTCAATAATTCTTTGCGTTGATATTTTATATTCTTGTTATATTTTTGTGAAATTTCTATCTTTTGGTGTAGATTCTTATTCACGTATATGGCACTTTATTCACGATATCGACCTTATTCACGAATACGACACTATTTACAGAAAAATTAAATTTTTGTTTTTCGTTCAAAATATCTATTATGGATACTAGCTTTGATTGTATCCATGTTTTGATCATTCTTGAATTTTCCTCCACTATGATTATTTATGAGATATTTTTTTGACATGGAATAGCTGAAGTACGAATCCTTAATATTTTTTATTTTGTTTCTTTGGATTCGTTTTTTCTTTAAAATATTTTTCATCATCCTCGATCTAAATGATGATATAAGCTGAATATCTTTGGCTTTGTAGTGCAAAGATAAATGATTTCGATGAATATCTTTGACCGATGAGTGCGAAGATGAGCGGTGTTTAGATGAACATGACCAATGATGAATATCTTTGGCTGTAGTAGTAAAAGATGACATGTTGTTGAATATCTTTGGCCAGTAGTGCAAAGATGAACTGTTGATGAATATCTTTGGCCCGTAGTGCAAAAATGAATTTATCAGTATGATTATGAACAGGAACTGCGATTTGGTATAACCATGATCTTTGATGTTTCAGGTGATGAAAATTAACGTTGTCCTGGATGAAGAAAGGAATTTAGAACTACAATTACGATTATGAGTTATACACGTGATTGTGGACAGAAATTGTTGATTACTATTACAGGGATAAAACATTGTTGATGGACTTTTAACATGAAGAAGATAATAGATTTTATGGTCTATTTGACTCTTCTAATGGATTGCTTGTTCCGCTGCAACCATGGTTGAAAAGTTTTATATCTACCATATGTTCTAAATCTCTGATTTATTACTGTTGAAGGCTATTGATAATTTATTTAACTTTAGTCATGATATTCTTTACTGAGCTAGTTATGCTCACCCTTTTGCTTCACAATTCCTTTCAGGTAATAAAAGTGTAGCTGGGACAAGCGGGGAATAACAGGGGAATAGAACGGTGGTCTATAGATGTTGAGGGTGAGGTGAATTTAACTTGGAAGGGTGTTTTGCCACTATCATACAAGATGTCTAATGACATACAACCTCGTGTCATCATAAGATAGGGTTGTACTCATCCACTTGCTGAGTATATTTACAAGCACTACCTATATAATCTTGGTGTTTGTTTGGAGTATAATATCCAATTAGAGACAGTGGAGATAATGATATGTCAAGAGAAGACTCACTATTGGGAAGAATATGATAGTAATCTTCTCGTTTTTCTTTGGGGTCTATTGGGTTAACCAAGGATAATTCTTTGGCCATATGATATCTATCATAACCTTGAAGCATGGCCTCCCATGTACGAAGGTTTCCTTGAGCACTTCCCAAAGATTCTAATTTCTAAAACAGTTTTTGATTATACCTTTATGTAAGGTGTCATTGTGACGTGCTATCCAAAGTTGGTGCCCAGAGTTACAGTTGGTATATATTTGTATCCAAACTCACAGCATATGTGTTGTTATATTTTGCACGACAATTGTTGTAATAAAGTTATAGTTGTTTTCTGTACCATGTATTTGGTGACTCAGAATGGGTTGGATGGAATGGACCTATTTTGGGGTTGTCACATGGTAGACCAATAGGTTCGAAAGATAAAAATTATCGGAAAAGAAAAGAAGTAAATAAACAAGTTGGCATTATTGAGGAGGAAAATATTCATGAGGATATAGACATAACTAATCATAAAATCCCAGAAGAGGTTTAGGTACCTGAAAATAATAAAAATGATAAGATCTCGATAAGTTATGTCTCTACAAAGAAAAAATGGAACCGAAGTGAGATAGTTGTTGACAACAGTTTTTCTTATTATATATCGCTTGATATAATTAATGAAAACGAGGATTCTGAGCCTAATTCTGTCGAAGAATATTGTAGACGCAGAAATGATTGGCCAAAATAGAAAGAAGCAATACAGGAATTAAATTCACTTGCAAAACGTGATGTTTTTGGACCTGTAGTCCAAACACCCGAAGAAATAAAACCAGTTAAATACAAATAGGTCTTTATACGAAAAAGAAATGAAAAAAATGAAATCGTAAGATATAAGGCACGACTTGTGGCGCAAGGGTTTTCACAAATACCTGGTATTGATTATAATGAAACATATTCTCCTTTGGTAGATGCCATTACATTGCGGTATCTTATTAGCCTAACAACTCATGAAAAACAAGATATGCGCCTAATGGATGTTGTTACAGCCTATTTATATAGGTCAATTGATAATAATGTTTATATAAAAATCCCTGAAGAATTTAAAATGCTTGAAGCATATAATTCAAAGGGCAAAGGTGCAAAAATGCCCCTGAACTTTACACGGATGTCCCACTTCCACCCTAAACTAATTATTTTTCCAAAAGTACCATTAACGTTTCAAAAAATAGGTCACCCGTGCCCTTGTTGTCGTTAGACCAGCCACATGGACTAACTCTGTTTACATGTGTATATTTATTGTTGAGTTGGCACTTAGGGACAAAATAACAGAACAAAAGCAAACGTTCAGGGTCAAAAGGAACAAAAAAGCACTAATCAGTTTCTTTAAAGAGGGACAATTCGAGGAGAAGAAGACGTGACGCGAGAAGTAGGTGAACTTGAAGCCCAGTTTGGCGAGAAGAAGAAGCGACATGGCTCACTATTCGTCGTCATCTTCATCATCTGCTCGAAGATGTGCCATTGATGTTGATTATGAAGCTATGCCACTGTGTTATTGTGGGTTAAGGGCTCCTTTGTGGACCTCATGGGGTGAAACAAATCCTGGTAGGAGGTTTTTCTTATGCTCGAAATTCAGGGTAAGTTCTCATAATTTACTTTGATTTTGTCTTTGAAACAAATCCTGGCAACTAGTATTGTAAGACCCCAACTTATTATAAATAAAATTGAATTTCCTTTATTTATTATTTTGAAATAGTAAGGGTTAATTTGATTAATGTGGTTAGTTATGGGTAAAATGCGCAAATATTTCAAATAAGCAAGTGGTTATAAAATATTCATTGTTGTCGGGGAATATTCATTTGACGAGTTACTATTCACGAGTACTATTCACGAGTACTATTCACGAAGCATGATGATTTTCTTCTAGAATTTCTATCTTTAGGTGTCGGAGTTACTATTCACGTATACGACACTATTCACCGAAAAATTAAATTTTAGTTTTTCGTCCAAAATATCTATTATAGATACTAGCTTTGATTGTATCCATATTTTGGTCATTCTTGAATTTTACTCCACTATGATTATTTATGAGGTATTTTTGGACATGGAATAGCTGAAATACGAATCCTTAATATTTATTCTTTTGTTTCACTGGATTCGTTTTCTTTAAAATATTTTTCATCATCCTCAGTCCTAAATGATGATATTACTGAATATCTTTGACCTATAGTGCAAAGATGAATGATTTCTGATGAATATCTTTGGCCCGTAGTGCAAAGATGAACATGTGTTTAGATGAACATGACCAACTGATGAATATCTTTGGCATGTAGTGCAAAGATGAATGTTTGATTTCAGTTATATATTGATTGATGTTACAGGAATAAAAGATAGACGATGAACTTTTAAATTCATATATAGAAGATAGTAGATTTCATTCTCTACTTAACTCTTCTAATGAATTATTATTTCCGCTGCGAATATTGATTTCAAACTTATTGTCTATTGTATTCTATTAGATTTTTTCCTGTTGAAGACTAACGATAATTTGTTCTATGTTATCTTAGTCATAATGTTCTTTACTGGGCTAGTTGAGCTCACCCTTTTCTTTGTTGTTCCATTTTTCTTCTCAGGAGGCGAGAATGTAGCGAGTACTAGTCGGGGTATGGAATGATGGTTCTAAAAGTGGTTCTAGTAGTCCTCACTATTCTGTAAAGATAGTGTATTAATAATTGTAATGAGGACTTATTTGAGTGTGGATATTGTCTAGATGACAATATTTGTATTTAAACTCACAGTTTTTATGTTGTATAAATAAAGTTGTAGTTGTTTCTGTACCATGTATTTTGACGACTCAGAATGGGTGTCGTATACCTATTTTGGGGGCGTCACAGTTGGTATCAGAGCTTAGGGATATGATCTCTGGCAGAGATCGGGGAATAGAACTAGGAGGGGAGAGAAGAGTAAATCCTTCGCTAGTGTGTCCTACCTAAGCTTATTTGTTGGTTGGTCAGAGTATATGGTTATTATGTTGCATGTCAATTTCTTTAATTAACCCTTGTTTTGTGGCAGTATTTGAGAATGGCAGCTGAAAATATTAACAATGGAGTGAATGAGACCATGGAGAAAGCTCTAATCTCCAACCAAGATAATGTGATGTCAGGCGAAGAAAGAATTAGAGATATTCATGTGGTGAGTGAAGAATTAATAGTTGCTTTAGAGATATAGTCAGAGGTAGCGGTGAGAGTGAGGAAGAAGGGGAAGAAGAGGAACCTGAGGAGAATTTATTAGAAGAATTTTATGATAGAAATTTAGAATTACAAAATCGTATTCATGAGTTAGAAGAGTAGGCTGAAGAACGGCAGGCGGTTGTGGATCAAAGAGATGCAATATAAGATCCCGAATTTTATGAAATAAAAGTATTCAATTTTCCTATTCAGTAAATGGTTCAATGGATAAAAGTTAAAGTTAAGGGTGATGTATGAAATTTTTCAAAATACGCAAGTGGTTATAAAATATTCATTTATCGGGGTATTTGTTTGGTCGTGGAATATTCTTTCTGTCGGGGAATATTAAATGCTGCCAGTAGCGACCATTTGTGAGCCTCATATGAGAATAAGCGTCGGATGAAGAAAGCGACAAATTTGAGTTTTTACAAATAACGGCGTAATTATTCTTAATTAACCTTTGTTGGAAATACGGTGGTTAAAATACGATGTCTGGCGTAGTTACTTGCGATAGCACAAGCGGTATTGCACAATATTTTTTCAATTATTGATTCTTACGTGAGAAGGCACTACTCAATAATTATTACGATAATTCTTATTCAATATTTTATTTTGTTGAATCAATAATTCTTTGCGTTGATATTTTATATTATTGTTGTTTTGATAATTATCTTTGCATGATATTTTCTATTATCGGATCAATAATTCATATTATTTGAATAATATTATTAGATAGCATTATTGGCAATGTCTAGAAAGTTACATCAAGGAGAGGTTTGGTCACCTAATTGCGGCGCCGATAAGAGGAGAAATTCTTATCGGAAAGCCCCTCTTTCACAGGAAGCGCTGGTTGTCATTATTGTGATTACGTAATATTATTTGTGAATAATAAATTATTGATTTATATGATAAGAAAATATTTATTTGATGTGGATATAAATTATGGATTTATTTATGTGGTTATAAATGGAGGAGTTAATGTTGAGGTGTTTTATCAGTATTTTGTCGGATTGGAGGTATTAAAAGATCAAATCGGTGTTATTACAGCTTTATTGTGTGAGTTATAATATTTAATCTGACCGTTGGATCGTTGTGATTTTTGGATATGTTATACATTTATAAGTTGAGTATATGTCCAAAAATTTTGAACCGTTAAAAATGAGCGTATAATTTGTTATAAATTTTAAGAGGTGGCTGATTCGGAAATTAGGTTATAAATGATTTTGGTGGAAAATTCTAGAATTGGTGGGCCCCACTTTTGGTTGGTGAGAAGTTTGTTCAATTGAATTTTCAAATGTTGTGGGTGGGAATAGTAGCAGGTAAAGCCATCAGGTTGCAGGTTAAGTCTACTTCGGCGTGCTAACATTTTCCTATAAATAGAGGGCTAAGTTAGAATTGAAAATCACACCAGAATTCATAAGTTTTCTCTCTTTTTCTCTCTAGATTATCGAGTGTATTTTATGAGTATTTAGATACTTGGTGAGTTGATATTCATCAGTGCAAGTTTCCTTCAGTGTCATATCCGATATCCAGTCAGAAATGCTTCTCTTTTGAGGTAGGGGATAGTAAGGGATAGTAAGGGATATTAAGGGATGTTATATTCTTCATAATGATGTTATTTTTTCAATATCATTATACTGACATATTGGTATGGATCTTATTGTGGAATTCTACCTTTTTGAGTCAGGGTTACTATTCACGTATACGACACTATTCACGTATCGACCTTTATTCATGTATATGGCTTTATTTACGTATATGACATTATTTATGATATACGGTGACTATGTACGAATCTGAGTCTTATTCATGAGTTACTATTCAAGAGTTACTATTCAGGAGTTACTATTCAGGAGTTACTATTCACGAGTTACTATTCATGAGTTACTATTCACGAGTTACTATTCACGAGTTACTATTCACGGGTACTATTCACGACAAAATTTGTTTCTTTTTCTGACCAAATTATCGTTGATTTATGAATCTTACTGTTGAGGTTAAATTTATATGTTGATTATATTATTTTTATTATCATATATAACATTTTTATAATCCTGGTGAAGAAATTTCTCTTTGACTTGAGTGTAAAGATGGGTAGATTATTGGTATGATCATGACTATGAGTTCTCTTTGGCCAGTAGTGCAAAGATGAATTGTGACTAGTATGATCATGACCATTGAATTTACAATTGAATATTTTTAGCTTAAGTGCAAAGGTGAATTGATCAATATGGTTATAATTATGGTTTATATAGATTTTGAAATGATTATATATTTCTTTGAGATATTAATATCTTTGGCCTGTAGTGCAAAGATGAACTATTATTGAATATCTTTGGCCTGAAGTACAAAGATGAATTATTGTTGAATATCTTTGGCCCGTAGTGAAAAGAGGACCTGTTGTTGAATATCTTTGGCCTGTAGTGCAAAGATGACTTGTTGATGAATATCTTTGGCCCGTAGTGCAAAGATGAATTTATTAGTATGATTATGAACATGAACTGTGATTTGGTATAACCATGATCTTTGATGTTTCAGGTGATAAAAATTATCTTTGTCTTGGATGAGAAAAGAAATTTAGAACTACAATTACGATTATGAGTTATACACGTGATTATGGACAAGAATTGTTGATTGATGTTACAGGGATAAAACATTGTTGGTGGATTTTTAACATGAAGAAGATAATAGACTTTATGGTCTATTTGACTCTTCTAATGGATTGCTCGTTCCGCTGTAACTATGGTTGAAATTTTTTATCATCTACCATATGTTCTAAATCTCTGATTTATTACTGATGAAGGCTATTGATAATGTAATTGTCTTTAGTCAAGATATTCTTTCTTGAGCTAGTTGTGCTCACCCTTACATTTCACAATTCCTTTCGTGTAATAATAGTGTAAATTTGGGTCGAAGCGGGGGGTAATGAGGGAATAGAGCGGTGGTAATCATTTAGTAGTTATATTTGGCGAATCAAATAGGGTGAAAGCGAACCCAACGTTGGAAGGGTATTTTGCCACTATCGCATAAGATGTCTAAAGACATACAACCTCGTGTCATCATAAGAGCGGGGTTGTGCGCATCCACTTCTTCGTGTATATTACTGAGCACTACCTATATAATTTTGGTGTTTGTTTGAAGTATAATTCTCAATTAGAGACAGTGGAGATAATGATATGTCAAGAGAAGACTCACCATTGGAAAGAAGATGATAGTAATCTTCTCATTTTTCTTTGGGGTCTATTGGGTCAACCAAGGATAATTCTGTGGGCATATGATATCTATCATAACCTAGACTCATGGCCTCCCATGTATGAAGGTTTCCTTGAGCACTTTCCAAAGATTCTAATTTCTAAAACAGTTTTTGACTATACCTTTATGTAAGGTGTCATTGTGACGTGCTATCCAAGGTTGGGACATGAGTCACAGTTGGTATATATTTGTATTAAAACTCACAGCATTTGTGTTGTTGTATTTTGCACGATAATTGTTGTAATAAAGTTATAGTTGTTTTCTGTACCATATATTTGGCGACTCAGAATAGGTTGGGTGGATTGGACCTTTTTTGGGGTTGTCACAGTTGGTATCGAAGCTTAGGGATATGGTCTCTGGCGCGATCGGGAAATAGAACTAGGAGGGGAGAGATGAGTAAATCCTTCGCTAGTGTGTCCTACCTAAGCTTATTTGTTGGTCAGTCATAATATGGGGATATTATGTGATATGTTAATTTGTTCAATTAACCCTTATTTTGAAGCTGTATTCTAGAATGATATCTGAAATACAGAAGATGAGCAATGGAGAAATCATGAGGACATGGAAGATGGAATCTGAAATGAAAGTAAGGTATTCTCAACTCTTGAAATACCAGGTACGTAAATTTCGGGGACGAAATTTCATAAGGAAGGGAGATTGTAAGACCCCGAATTTTATGAAATAAAAGTATTCAATTTTTCCATTCAGTAAATGGTTAAATTGATAAAAGTTAAAGTTAAGGGTGATGTATGAAATTTTTCAAAATACGCAAGTGGTTATAAAATATTCATTTATCGGGGTATTCGTTTGGTCGTGGAATATTCTTTTACGTAAAGGGAATATTAGATACGACGCCTTGACCATTTATGGGCCCCATAATGAGAATAAGCGTCGGATGAAGAAAATGACAAATTTGAGTTTTTACAAATAACGGCGTAATTATTCACGAATTAACACTCTTTGGAATACACGGTGGTTAAAATACGATGTCTGGCGTAGTTACAAGCGATAGCACACGGTATCAAGACGATATTTTTTCAATTATTGATTCTTACGTGAGAAGGCACTACTCAATAATTGTTACAGTAAGTACTGTTCAATATTTTATTTTATTAAATCAATAATTTCTGCGTTGATATTTTATATTATTGTTGTTTCAATAATTATCATTGCACAATATTTCCTATTATCAGATCAATAATTCATATTATTTGAATAATATTATTAGATAGCATTATTGGCAATTTTTAGAAAGTTCTGTTAATGAGAGGTTTGGTCACCTAATTGCTCGTCAGTAAGGAGAAATCCTTATCGTAAAGCCCCCTCTTTCCTGGGAACTGCCTGGTTGTCATTATTGTGATTCTGTAATATTATTTGTGAATAATTAATTATTGATTTATATGATAAGAAAATATTTATTTGATGTGGATATAAATGATGGGTTTATTTATGTGGTTATAAATGAAGGAGTTAATGTTGAGGTGTTTTATCAGTATTTTGTCGGATTGGAGGTATTAAAAGATCAAATCGGTGTTATTACGACTTTATTGTGTGAGTTATAATATTTAATCAAATAGTTGGATTGTTGTAATTTTTGGATATGTTATACATATATAAGTTGAGTATATGTCTACAAATTTTGAACCGAATTAAAATGAGCGTATAATTTGTTATGAATTTTAAGAGGTGAGTGATTCGGAAATTAGGTTATAAATGATTTTGGTGGAAAATTCTAGAATTGGTGGGCCCCACTTTTGGTTGGTGAGAAGTGTGCTCAATTGAATTTTCAAATGTGGTGGGTGGGAATAGTAGCAGGTAAAGCCATCAGGTTGTAGGTTAAGTCTGCTTCGGCGTGCTAACATTTTCCTATAAATAAAGGGCTAAGTTAGAATTGAAAATCACACCGTAATTCATAAGTTTTCTTTTTTCTCTAGATTATCGAGTGTATTTTGTGAGTATTTAGATCTTTGGTGAGTTGCTATTCATCGGTCTGAAGTTTCTTTCAAATCATATCCGATATCCAAATGGAAGTCTTTGCTCTTTTGAGGTAAGGGATAGTAAGGGATTGTAAGGGATAGTAAGGGATATTAAAGGATGTTATATTCTTCATAATGATGTTATTCTTTCAATATCATTATACTGACATATTGGTATGGATCTTATTGTGGAATTTCTATCTTTTTGAGTCAGGGTTACTATTCACGTATACGGCACTATTCATGTATATGGCACTATTTACGTATATGACATTATTTATGTATACGGTACTATGTATGAATACGGTGTACAATTCACGAGTTACTATTCACGAGTTACTATTCATGAGTTACTATTCACAACAAAATTGGTTTCTTTTTCTGATCAAATTATCGTTGATTTATGAATCTTACTCTTGAGGTTAAATCTATATGTTGATTATATTGTTTTTATTATCATATATAACATTTTTATAATCCTGGTGAAGAAATTTCTCTTTGACTTGAGTGTAAAGATGGGTAGATTATTGGTATGATCATGACTATGGGTTCTCTTTGGCCAGTAGTGTAGAGATGAATTGTTACTAGTATGATCATGACCATTGAATTTACAATTGAATATTTTTAGCTTAAGTGCAAAGGTGAATTGATTAACATGGCTATAATTATGGTTTTTATAGATTTTGAAATGATTATATATTTCTTTGAGATATTAATATCTTTGGCCTGTAGTGCAAAGATGAACTGTTATTGAATATCTTTGGCCTAAAGTGAAAAGATGAATTATTATTGAATATCTTTGTCCCGTAGTGCAAAGAGGACTTGTTGTTGAATATATTTGGCCTGTAGTGCAAAGATGACTTGTTGATGAATATCTTTGGCCCGTAGTGCAAAGATGAATTTATTAGTATGATTATGAACATGAACTGTGATTTAGTATAACCATGATCTTTGATGTTTCAGGTGATAAAAATTATCTTTGTCCTGGATGAGAAATGAAATTTAGAACTACAATTACGATTATGAGTTATATACGTGATTGTGGACAGGAATTGTTGATTGATGTTACAGGGATAAAACATTGTTGGTGGATTTTTAACGTGAAGAAGATAATAGACTTTATGGTCTATTTGACTCTTCTAATGGATTGCTCGTTCCGCTGCAACTATGGTTGAAATTTTTTATCATCTACCATATGTTCTAAATCTCTGATTTATTACTGATGAAGGCTATTGATAATGTAATTGTCTTTAGTCAAGATATTCATTACTGAGCTAGTTGTGCTCACCCTTCTATTTCACAATTCCTTTCAGGTAATAAGAGTGTAGCTGGGTCGAGCGGGGGTAACAGGGGAATAGAACGGTGGTCTATAGATGTTAAGGGTGAGGTGAATTTAACTTGAAAGGGTGTTTTGTCACTATCATACAAGATGTCTAATGAGATACAACCACGTGTCATCATAAGACAGGGTTGTGCTCATCCACTTGCTGAGTATATCTACCAGCACTATCTATATGATCTTGGAGTCTATTTGAAATATAACTCTCAATTAGAGACAGTGGAGATAATGATATGTCAAGAGAAGACTCGCCATTGGAAAGAATATGATAGTAATCTTCTTGTTTTTCTTTGGGGTCTATTGGGTCAACCAAGGATAATTCTGTGGCTATATGATATCTATAATAACCTAGATGCATGGCCTCCCATGTACGAAGGTTTCCTTGAGCACTTCCCAAAAATTCTAATTTCTAAAACAGTTTTCGACTATACCTTTATGTAAGGTGTCATTATGAGGTGATGTCCACGGTTGGGACATAAGTCACAGTTGATATATATTTGTATCCAAACTCACAGCATATGTGTTGCTGTATTTCGATCAATTTCTGTTTGGAATTTGGAAAAACTTTCTTCTGCAAAGTTGTAGATAATGAAATTTTCTATGGAAAAGACATGTGGTTCGATTTTTTCTAATAAAAGGGCTATTTATTCTGAATTATTGAAGTTCTGTAGTTTCGAAATAATTAATTTTTGGAAGTTTTAAATATTTTATTTATGAAAAACATTTTTCTTACCTTTTTTCTAGAAGATTGGCATGTGGGAAATGCTAAGATCTGATTTCAAAGGTGGGCTTGAAAATTTATATATATATATATATTATTAAATTTTCTGCTTTGATGTTCTAAGCATTTTCCTATAAATAGGGTGCTTAGGTTAGAATTGAAAATCACACGTAAACCGAAATCTTCTTTCTCTTTCTCTCGATATATATGGCGTATTCTAGTGAGTATTTTAATACTTTGAGTGTTGCTTTATACGGTGTAAGTTTCCTTCAAAGACTATATTCAAGGTGTTCAACCCGAAATACTATTCTTTCGAGGTAAGGATGTTATTTTTTCTTCGTAAGTGATATTATTTATTCAATATCATTACTTAGAAATATTGGTTGGAACTTTTTATCAAATTTGGAACTTTTTCATATCGGGGTTACTATTCACGAGTACTATTCACGAAGCATGATGATTTTCTTGTGGAATTTCTATCTTTTGGTGTCGGTTACTATTTACGATATCTATTAATTATTCACGATATCTGACATTATTCACGAAAAATTAAATTTTCGTTTTTTCGTCCAAAATATCTATTATGGATACTACCTTTGATTGTATCCATGTTTTGGTCATTCTTGAATTTTACTCCACTATGATTATTTATGAGGTATTTTTGGACATGGAATATTTGAAATACTGAATCCTTAATATTTATTCTTTTGTTTCATTTGGATTCGCTTTTCTTTAAAATATTTTCATCATCCTCGGTCCTAAATGATGATATTCTTGAATATCTTTGGCTCAGTAGTGCAAAGAGATGAATGATTTCGATGAATATCTTTGGCCCGAGTGCAAAGATAAAATGTGTTTAGATGAACATGACTAATCGATGAATATCTTTGGCTCTGTAGGCAAAGATGAATGTTTGATTTCAGTTATATATTGATTTGATGTTACAGGATAAAAGATAGACGATGAACTTTTAAATTCATATATAGAAGATAGTAGATTTCATTCTCTACTTAACTCTTCTAATGAATTATTATTTCCGCTGCGAATATTGATTTTAAACTTATTGTCTATTGTATTCTATTAGATTTTTCCCTAGTGAAGACTAACGATAATTTATTCTATGTTATCTTAGTCATAATGTTCTTTACTGGGCTAGTTGAGCTCACCCTTTTTCTTGTTGTTCCATTTTTCTTCTCAGGAGGTGAGAATGTAGCGAGTACTTGTCGGGGTATGGAATGATGGTTCTAAAAGTGGTTCTAGTAGTCCTCACTATTCTGTAAAGATAGTGTATTAATAATTGTAATGAAGACTTATTTGAGTGTGGATATTGTCTAGATGACAATATTTGTATTTAAACTCACAGTTTTTATGTTGTAGTAATAAAGTTGTAGTTGTTTCTGTACCATGTATTTTGACGACTCAGAATGGGTGTTGTATACCTATTTTGGGGGCGTCGCAAGTATGATTGGAATTATTATTAGCAACAGTTAAATAATTTTTAATATTTTGAATTCAGGAAAGGGGATGTGGGTTCTTTGTATGGCATGACCCACATATGTGTGAGAGGGCAAAAGTTGACATAAATGATCTGAAGAGGGAGAACAAAATTATGCTAAATAAGGAGCTGAATAAATTTTCCCAGGTTGATGGGGCATCTGAAGTATCTGAATTGAAAGAATTGGTTCATGAGTTGAAGAAGTTGAAGTTAAATGGAGATGAAGTTTCTGTGAAACAAATTAAAGAAGTAGACTATTTGAACAGGAAGTGCATTTGTGTGTTATTTTTAGTTATATTCATCTGCATTTCTGTAATGCTACTTAGGTAGATAAATGGTTAGAAGAATTGGTATGGAATGATGGGTAATGCACTGCAGTTTGAAATATGCAGCTAACTTAATGTAATTGGTGAAAATGGTTAATGGAAGTCATTTTTTTGTAAGCATTAAGAAATCCTTGTTTGAGTAGTCCTTTAGTGAGTTATGCAAGTTTAATATGTGTTTTGAGTAGTCCTTGTTTATTTTACCTAAATGTCAAAGAATTGATTAATGAAATTGATTAATGGAAGTCTTATTTGTATGTATACTTGTGAATGAGTAGTGTAAGTGAGTTGGTTAATGGAAGTCTTACTTGTGTGTATAATTGTGTGACATATGATCAGTACCAATTAGTTGAGCACTTGTTACTCAATGCAAGTTTAATATAATGAACAAAATATGAATCCAAAAGATAGTGCCAAATTATATTGCCAACATATAGGCTTGAGAAGCATGTTCATTACATTTCTTTTAACTGAGCATAAACACTTCAACATTGTCCAAAATATATTCCCAAAATGAATTGCTCTGTTCCAAAAACATAACTAGAAGAAGTACAATTACTAAATAGGCTCTAATTACAAAATAAGTCTAATGGTCAATTTCTCAAACACATGCTGTAAGACCCCGAATTTTATGAAATAAAAGTATTCAATTTTTTCTTATAATTACTATTCAGTAAATGGTTAAATTGATAAAAAAAAGTTAAGGGTGATATATGAATTTTTTTAAAAATACGCAAGTGGTTATAAAATATTCATTGTTGTCGGGGAATATTCGTTTGGTCGTGGAATATTCTTTACGTAGGGAATATTAAATACGACAGGCAAAAACCATTTGTGGGCCCCATAATGTAATTCATTGTCGGATGAAGAAAACAACAAATTAAAGTTTTTATAAATAACGGCATAGTGGTTACCATAATTAACACTTTGTTGGAATACCGATTGGTAAAAAGTAAAAGTAATACGATTGTTGCGCGATAGAGAACACGGTATTACTTACAGTATTTTTGAATTATTTATTCTTACATAAGAAGGCACTCTCTTGAATAATTATTACGGTAAATTTATTCAAAGATTATATTTTATTGATTCAATAATTGTTGCGTTGATATTTTATATTATTGTTGTTTTGATAATTCTCACTACACAAGTATTTTCCATTATCGAGAGCAATAATTCATATTATCTGAATAATATTATTAGATAACATTATTGACAATGTCTAGAAAGTTCATTTAAGGAGAGGTTTGGTCACCTAATTGCGGCGCCCGATGAGGAGAAATCCTTATTGGAAAGCCCCTCTTTCTGAACCGCACTAGTTGTCATTATTGTGATTCTGTAATATTATTTGTGAATAATTAATTATTGATTTATATGATAAGAAAAATATTCATTTTATGTGGATATAGATGGGGAAAATTTTTAAAGTGACAATTGTTGAAAATCGATATTTTATATTTTATGATAAAATAATATTTTATTATATTATTATAATATAATAATGATGATATTTTTACAATGAATGTGAGATATATGAGTATATGAGGAGGAAGAGTATTGTTGTTCCAAAAGTTGTTTAAAACATGTTAAACATGTCTGTGGGCCCATTTCTTGACTGAAATTTGATTATAGCCTGTAAAATCGCCCGTTTATGGATTTCGGTCAATTTTTGTTTGGAATTTGAAAAAACTTTCTTCTGCAAAGTTGTAGAGAATTGAATTTCCTATTAAAAGTCGCGAGATTTGAATTTTCTGATAAAAGGGCTATTTATTATGAATTATTGAAGTTCCGGATTAATTAATTATTATTATTTGGAGTTTTAAATAAATTAATTGAGAAAAACATTTTTTTGATGGTTTTGGTTGTTGGAATGTGTTGAAATCAGTTGTCAAGAGGTTGGCGTGAAAATTTTATAATAATAATATTTTATTAAATTTTCTTCTTTGGTGTTCTAAGCATTTTTCCTATAAATAGGGTGCTTAGGTTAAAATTGAAAATCACACCAGAAACTAAAGATTTCTCTCTCTTTCTCTCTCTATTATATCAAGCGTATTTTGTGAGTATTTTAGTACTTTGAGTATTATTGCTATATTGTAAGTTCTTTCAAAGACTATATCCCAGTATTCCAAATCGAAGTCTTATTCTTTCGAGGTAAGGGATTGTAAGGAGATTATTTTTCTTCATAAATGATATTATTTCTTTAATATCATTATGCTGAAATATTGGTTTGAACTTTTTATCAAATTTAGAACTTTTTTATGTCGAAATTACTATTCACGAGTTACTATTCATGAGTTACTATTTATGAGTTACTATTTATGAGTTACTATTCACGAGTTACTATTCACGAGTACTATTCACGAAGCGTGATGATGTTTTTTGTGAAATTTCTATCTTTTGATGTCTGAGTTACTATTCACGATTATCACGGCACTATTCACGTATCGACACTTATTCAATTAAAAAATGAAATTTCTTCTTTTTGTCAAAATATCTATTACGGATACTAGCTTTGATTGTATCCATGTTTTGATCATTCTTGAATTTTACCCCCCTGGTTATTTATGAAGTATTTTGAATGGGCATTGTTTAAAGTACGAATCCTTAATATTTGTTCTTTTGCTTCCTTTGGATTTGTTTTTTTAAAATATTTTCATCATCCTCGGTCCTAAATGATGATATAATGAGAATATCTTTGGCCTTTAGTGCAAAGATGAATGATTCGATGAATATCTTTGGCCGTAGTGCAAAAGATGAAGCAGTGTTTAGATGAACATGATTAATCGATGAATATCTTTGGCTGTAGTGCAAAGATGACTTGTTGATGAATATCTTTGGCACGTAGTGCAAAGATGACTTGTTGATGTATATCTTTGGCCGTAGTGCAAAAAATGAATTTATCAAGTATGATTATGAGCAGAGCTGTGATTTGGTATAACCATGATCTTTGATGTTTCAGGTGATGAAAATTATCTTTGTCCTGGATGAGGAAAGGAATTTAGAACAACAATTACGATTATGAGTTATACATGTGATTGTGGACAAGAATTTTTGATTGATGTTACAGGGATAAAACATTGTTGGTGGACTTTTAACATGGAGAAGATAATAGACTTTATGGTCTATTTGACTCTTCTAATGGATTGCTCGTTCTGCTGCAACTATGGTTAAAACGTTTTATCATCTACCATATGTTCTAAATCTCTGATTTATTACTGTTGAAGGCTATTGATAATTTATTTATCTTTAGTCATGATATTCTTTACTGAGCTAGTTGTGCTCACCCTTTTGCTTCACAATTCCTTTCAGGTAATAAAAGTGTAGCTGGGTCGAGCGGGGGAATAACAAGGGAATAGAACGGTGGTCTATAGATGTTAAGGGTGAGGTGAATTTAACTTGGAAGGGTGTTTTGCCACTATCATACAAGATGTCTAATGACATACAACCTCATGTCATCATAAGACAGGGTTGTGCTCATCCACTTTTTGAGTATATCTACCAGCACTATCTATATGATCTTGGAGTCTATTTGAAATATAACTCTCAATTAGAGACAGTGGAGATAATGATATGTCAAGAGAAGACTCGCCATTGGGAAGAATATGATAGTAATCTTCTCGTTTTCTTTTTGGGGTCTATTGGGAATTGACCAAGGATAATTACGTGGCCATATGATATCTATAATAACCTGAACACATGGCCTCCTTGTATGCGAAGGTTTCCTTGAGCACTTTCCAAAGATTCTAATTTCTAAAGCAGGTTTTGACTATACCTTTATGTAAGGTGTCATTATGAGGTGATGTCCACGGTTGGGACATAAGTCATGATTGATATATATTTGTATTCAAACTCACAAACAAATGTGTTCTTTGTATTTTGCACGACAATTGTTGTAATAAAGTTGTAGTTGTTTTCTGTACCATGTATTTGGCGACTCAGAATGGGTTGGATGGAATGGACCTATTTTGGGGTTGTTACACATGCAACAGTTAGAAGTTCAATTATCTCCACCACAATTGGGAGGAATTCCTTGTGACTTGCTTGCATTACCTGCAATCCTTTCATCCCTATCTGCCATAAGGCGTGTGGTAGTGATGCAACTTCTACCCATCCATTGCAGTCCTTGAGGTCTGAAGGTCATGCTGGACATGTTTACAGGGTCACCATCCCATCTATGGTTTATTTTTCTATTACCAACTAAAGATGATGCTTTATTTTTTGCTTTGTCTGCTCTTAGTTGAGCTTCATTAGGAATTGAAAATGCTTTGTTAGGGTCAACCAAAGGTGGCAGTGTCTGACTTCCTTCATTGAGAATTGTTGATAATGTGCAACTCTGAATGTACATAGACTGCATTAAGACTGAGCTGAAAAGCTTACACATCATATTATATCAGTGATAATTGAAACATATAAATTACCTTGAATGTCACTGAACCAGTTTTGTCATTATAAAACAACCCAAAACCTTCACCATGATTGGATTGCTTCCTAGAATGAGCTCTTGCAACAGATCGAACTTGTAATTTTGATTTCCTTGATCTTGAAATAGGAGGTGCACTCGTGACTGAACTTGAATTAAGCCCTACAAAATGAAAAAGTATCAAATATCTTCCCCAAGAAATGAAGTATCAAATGTCCATATGCAACATATACTGCACCACAAATATCACAGTATCACAGTATCACAAAATGCAACTCACAGTCATTAAAATGGACATGACATTAAAATGAAACTCAGGTCACAGTCTCAAATATAATTTATCATAAACTGTGACATAATGCAAATTCAGACCCAAAAAGGACACTGATTGTATCAACCATGTTCTGCAATGATAATCTGTTTGTAAATAGGTGATTGGATTCAGCCATGTTGTAAACATAATGCTTTCATTGACAGTTGATAGAAACTACTTTCTGCTGCATTAATGATACATGTTTTTCTTCAACAGTATATTTAAAATACCTGTTTTAGCTTGACTTGGAGGTGAGATTGATGGGCCACTTTGTGCTTGAGTTTGCTCTAAGAATTCAGTTTGGGATTGAGGTGGGACAGAACTTCCTCCTTCTCCTTGGCTTTGATTCTGATATAGGGCAAAATGTCAATATGCATTCCAAAATATTGTTGTTATCACATAATTAAATAATTGAATTACCTTTAAACAACTGCCTTTGTTGTGTCCTGGTTGCTTACATAGACTGCATGTGATAACTTTGCCTTTTTTGGATAGCTTTGTGACTTTATTTGTAGGTCTGGCCTCAATTTCCTCTCTTCTTCTCTTAATCTTAGGCCTTCCCCTATTCTTCTCAACCTTTGGTGCCTCGACAGGTTGATATTTGTCCATTTCATAGAATCTCTTCCCTCTCACTGGCATAATTTTGTACTGATAAGCAGTTTGGTATACATCTTTATGATACAACTTTGAAATATGGTTCATAGGGTCTTGTTTGTTGTGAACTTGAGCACATATAACATGTTGGCAAGGGATTCCAATGAGATCCCATGCCCTACACGTACACTAGTTCTTGTCCAAAAACACAGTGTGGGTGTCTTCACCCTCCCTAATTTCATAACCAGTATCTCCATTAAAGAGAACAGTGCATCCAACTGCTATGCTTTTATTTGTCTGAAAAATGTCATTGTAGTAAGGGCTAAAACAATTTATCCACTTCTCACATACTGACCCAAGAGTTCCCAACCTATCCATGGTTTTTTGCCTAATGTAGTTGTAAGACCCCAACTATTTGAATAAAGATGAATTTTCTATAATTATCATTTTTGAATATTATGGAATGAATTTGCAAAATATGCAAGTTGTCATATTATATTTGATTGGTCGGGAAATATTCTTTTTATCAGGGAATATTCGTACGACGGTACAATCATTGGTGGACCCCACAACCGAATTATTATCGGATTGAGAAAATGACAAAAATATTTTATGAAAATAACGGCGGAAGTTTTACAGTTAATCTTGTTGAACTACTCGGTAGTAAAAAGTACGATGTCTGGCACGTTAGTTACATAGTAGCACTACGGTATTGATTATTGATGCTTACGTGAGAAGTCACTCAATTTTGCTTATTAGTTGGACCCCCATTTACCCATTTTTCAAAATAATCGGTAGGAAGTTATTCGGTATATATATATATATATATATAATATTGGTGGGGGCATATTTGGGGCTAGTGTTGCTTACATGTTGGTAAAAAATGATGTCTCGGTTGGTGGGAGAAAAAGGGTCAGGAGGGAGTTAGCATTATTAGTGTTATTAGCATTATTATTGTTATATGATATATTATACTTATATGCCAACTTTGTTGACAATTGGGGCAGGAAGAAGAATCAGATCACGGGAGTGTATCCCGTGAGATTTGTAACACATTCTATATATATATATATAATATATATAATATATTTTATTTAAAAGATTTTACTTTAAATATGGACCGTCCGATTAAAAGTAAATCAATCTGGACCGTTCATGAATTAGTTACTATCTTGGTCCATTCTTCTATAAATAGAAGCTCATTCCTTCATTATTTTCTTACGACCAATTTTGAAACTCGAGAGAGAAATTATAGAGAAACTATAGAAAAGTATTACATTACTTCCCTACTCTTATATCCGGTTTCTTTTTACGGTGAGGGGTATTATTTCTTTTGTATTCATGAAGAGAACTTACATTATTCCATTATTTATTATTACATTGGAATAACTTTTGTATCATGCAGCTACCCTATACTTGGTGAAATTCTTACATTATTCTATTCTTTATTATTACATTTGGAATATCACATGCATGCATTTACATGAGACCTAATTCCGCCTCTTTATTATTACATTGGAATATCATATACGTGCATTTTACGTGGGACCTAATTACGTCTTTATTATTACATTGGAATATCACATGCATGCGTTTTACGGACTGGTTTAGATTAATTATTATTAGGTTGGAATAACACCTTTTGTGCGATCTATCGCATGTACGGTGATTTCTTTTGTTATTCCATTCCTTATTATACTCAGTTGGTTAAAGTTTTAACTTCTATACTCTATGAAATTAGTGGAATATTCTTGATATTTGCACTTCATCTAGTATCTTTTCATGGAAATATTCTTCTGAGCATTCTTGAATTTTACTCTACAAAGTAGTATCATGTTGACAATTTGGACATTATTAGTTCCTGGATAAATTAATTCTTGAACTTGTTTTATTGAATTCTTATATCATTGTCATCATCCTCATGTTTATATTATGTTGAAAGTCATCTGTGGCCTGTAGTGCATAGATGGACTTGGTATGATTATGAACAGGGATTATTCGGTGTAATCATTATCGTAATGTTAAAAATGATGTGGTAAAAGTCCTCATTGGCCCGTAGTGCATTGATGGACAGTTGTTGGCATGATTATGACCATTAATGAATACACGAATGTCCTTGGCTGTAGTGCATGGATAATTTGTGGTCGTGATACTAAAGAATATCCTTGGCCGTAGTGCAGGGGTGATTCGATGATGTGGATTATTTATTAAGTTGAGTCTCAGTGATAACAATGATGAAAAACCTTTTAAATCATAAAAGATAGTAGATTTTATTCTCTACTTGACTCTTTTAATGGATTGCTTGTTCCACTACAGTTAAACTTGATGTCTATTGTATTTTATCAGTTTAACATCATTGAAGACTAATGATGATTTATTCTGCATTATCTTAGTCATAATATTTCTTACTGGGCTAGTTGAGCTCACCCTTTCTTTCACTGTTCTCTTCAGGAAATGAGAACGTAGCTTGGACGAGTCGGGGAACAGAGTGATGGTACGGATGATAGTATTAGCTAGTAGTCCTCACTATTCTGTTAAATAGTGTGACAATAAATGTAATGAGGACTTATTCTGAGAGTGAATATTGTCTAGAAAATAGTATTTGTATTAAAACTCACAGCTCTCTTGTTGTATAATTATGATTGGATTTATATTCTGTACCATATATTTGGCGACTCAGAATAGGTGATGTATACCTATTTTGGGGGCGTCACAGTTGGTATCAAAGCTTAGGGATATGATCCCTGGATAAGATGTGAGACTAGTACTAGGAGGGGAGAGACGGGGAATTCCTTCACTAGTATGACCTACTTAAATTTATTTGGTATTTAATTGGTTGGTCAGAGTTTAGAGATAATATGTTACATGTCAACTAACCCTTGTTTTGTGGCAGTATCTGAAAATGACATCCAAGAATGTTGAGAATAACAATGGAGCACAGGAGACCGTTGAGTCTCCACATATCAATAATTAGGAGAATGTGCATCAAGAAGGCGACAATCCTCATCCAAACAACAACATTGACCAAATGATGAATGATGGAATGTTAAGAGGCTTTATTCAATTCATGCAACAGCAGGCGGGAGCGGCTCCTGTCCAAAATATAGATGGAAACACTGAAAACTCTTGGACGGTCACCGCTAAACAATTCAAGGAGCTGGGACCACCGGAGTTTATTGGAGAGCCAAAACAACTTAAGGCGGAAGCATGGATAAAGCAAATTACCAAGATATTTGATGTCTTGGGATGTTCTGAGGAGAAAAAGGTTCCCTTTGCCACCTTTATGTTGCGAGGAAGGCGATTCTTGGTGGGAATCGGTAAAAGCGTACTCAAACTGCCTTGCTTGAAGATGAGTTGGGAGAAGTTCAAGAATTGTTCAACGACAAGTACTTTCCCAAAAGTATTAAATCACAAGAAAGAAGTAGAATTCATCAAATTTGGAGCAAAAAACAACATGGCCGTAGTATCACGATCTGAAGCCAAATTTACCGAGTTGTCGGTTTGCGTCCCATTTGGTTGATAATGAGGAGAGAATGACGCGAATGTTTTTAAGAGGTTTGAAAGCAGGAGATACGTCGATATCTTATTTCTCATAAATTGTGTTTGTATTCAGATGTTGTAAATAGGCACGCAGTTATTGGAGGCGCGATAACGAGTCAACACTGATTAAAAGAAGCGGTAAACAAAATGATAATACCGGTGAGAGCGATCATCGAGCGGTGACAACAAGCGTGGAGGAATCAACGGGCGAAGTGGTAACCACTTGGTGGTAATAAAGGCCAAAACAATAAGAATGGACATTTCAAGAAGAGGAGATTCAACAATGATGGAAAGCGTCGGCAAGACCAAAGACCCGTTGTTAAGGAAGGAGCGACCACCTATCATATGCTTCAAATACGGAGGGAGGACACATCGGTCAAAGCTGCGATGTCGTCAAAACATGTTATAATTGTGGAAGAGAAGGTCACTTGGCCCGATTTTATCATTTCAGAAGACAAGTTCAGCCGGGATGGAGGCACCAAAGCCGTCCCGGAAAAGTCAAAGCCGTGTAGTCTGAGGGAGGCGTTTGTTGTGACCTCCGAAAGCAAGGAACCCGAATGAGGTCATCACGGGTAAGCTTATCATAAACTCTAGCGAAGTTTATACTTTATTTGATCTGGGTTCTACCCATTCTTTTATTTCTCCTACTTGCGCTCAACGATTAAATTTGACTCCGGAGAAATTAGACTTTGACTTATCTGTAGAAACTCCGTTGGGAGAAACATTCATTACATCCACTGTTTATAAGTCTTGTTTGGTTCAAATCGGTACCCTCATATTACCTGTCGATCTTATTTCATTGAAAATACTTACATTTGACGTGATTCTAGGGATTGATTGGTTAACTACTTATCATGTAAAAATTGATTGTTTTCGTAAGGTTGTTAGCTTTCATATTCCTAATCAACCTATTATGCGAATTCAAGCGACCAAACCATTAAAATCAATCACGGTCATCTCAAGCCATAAAGCTATTCGTTTATTAAAAAATGGATGTCAAGCTTTCTTAGCTCATGTCACGGATCTAAACAAAAATACGTCAGTTTTGAATGATATTTCTATTGTTAATAAATTCCCTTATATATTCCCTAAAGAACTTCCTGGCCTACCCCCAGAGCATGAAATTAAATTTTGTATCGACCTTGAACCTGGTACAAAATCCATTTCCAAAGCCCCATATCGAATGGCTCCTATTGAACTTCAGGAGTTAAAGACCCAACTGCAGGAATTGTTAGACATTGGCTTTATTCGTCCTAGTACTTCTCTTTGGGGTGCTCCTGTTCTATTCGTAAAGAATAAAGATGGGAGTATTCGACTTTGTATTGATTATCGGGAGTTGAATCATGTCACCATCAAAAATAGGTACTCATTGCCACGTATTGATGACTGTTTGACCCGGATTCTGAGCCAAATTCTTTTCAAAGATTGATCTTCATTAGGATATCACCAATTGAAGATTAGAGCGGATGACATTCCAAAGGCGGCTTTCCGGAACTCGATGCGGGCATTATGAATTCTAGTCATGTCCTTTGGATTGACTAATGCTCCTCTTTGCCTTCATGGATATGATGAACCAGAGTATTCAAGGAATATTTGGAACACTTTGTGGTCATCTTTATTGATGACATCCTTATTTATTCAAAAGCCGTGAAGATCATGAAAGCAACACTTGAGGTGACACTCCAAAAGCTTCGTGAATATAAGTTTTATGCCAAGTTGAAGAAATGCAAGTTACGGCGAGGAAGTAGCATTCTTTGGGCATGTGGTATCAAGTCATGGAATATCATTGACGACAAAGATTGAAGCTATTCAAAGTGGGAGCAACCTAAATCGATTAATAGAAGTCGTAGCTTTCTCGGTTTAGTGGTTATTATCGGAGATTCGTGGAAGGATTTTCTCGAATCGCTACTCCATTAACTCGGTGACTCGAAAAGATACAAAGTTTGGTTGGAGCCAAGAATGTGAGAAAAGTTTTCAAGAACTCAAGAAGAAACCCATTTCAGCACCTGTTCTAACAATACCATCTGGCTCGGAGGTATTTGTCATCTAGAGTGATGCTTCGGGCAAAGGGTTGGGATGTGTTCTCATGCAACATAGAAAAGTCGCCTTTATGCCTCAAGACAACTCAAAGAATATGAGAGGAATTATCCTACTCATGATCTATAGTTGGCAGCTGTTGTCTTCGCACTAAAGATTTGGAGGCATTACTTGTATGGGGAGAAGGTGGAGATCTTCACTGATCATAAAAGCCTCGAATATTTCTTCACTCAAAAGGAACTCAACATGCGACAACGACGTTGGCTTGAGCTGTTGAAAGATTATGATCATACCATCAATACCATCTGGAAAAGCAAAAGCGTGGTAGGCGGCGCATTGAGTAGAAGATCATATGCGGTACGAGTGCGATATTGTCAACGCATGAGCCCATTTTGTGTGACTTGCAAAGGATGGAGATAAAGTTAAAGACTTCGGGGACCCATGTGATGATGGCAACTATACGAGTAGAACCGACTTTAATTGATAAAGTTAAAGCTGCTCAAGCTACAGACTTGGAACTGATGCGTATGAGGAAGAAGGTGCAAGAAGGTGCTATGCTGGAAGCAAGAATCGATGAAGAAGGTCCTAACGTTGTTGGGACCGGAGTTGGTACGTATGACTACGGAAAAGATTCAAACGATCCAACAACGTATAAAAACCTCACAAGATCGAAAAAAGAGTTATGTTGATCTTCATCGAAAGGACGTGGAATTCGATATAGGAGATCATGTGTTGTTACGTGTTGCTCCATGGAAAGGAGTTACGAGATTTGGAAAGAGGAAAACTCAATCCTCGATTCATCGTCCCATTTTGATCCTCGATCGAGTAGGAAGCGTGGGCTATAGACTCGCTTTACCGCCGTGTATGTCTCGTGTTCATAACATTTTCACATATCCATGTTACGTAAATATGTGGAAGACCGAACCACATTATTGAGTTAGAACCAGGACGAAATAAGCGGAAGATTTGACGTATAAAGAGATTCTTGTTCAAATCTTGGATAAGAAGGAACATATTCTACATGCTCCGAGGTTATACCTCAAGTCAAAGTTTTGTGGAGAAACCACGATGTTGAGGAAATGACTTGGGAGTTAGAATCGAAATGAAATCAAGGTATCCTTACCTCTTTGATATACCGGTCACGTATACCTAATTTCGAGGTAAAATTTCATAAGAAGAGGAGGTTGTAGAGACTGACTTTTGAATAAAGATGAATTTTCTATAATTATCATTTTGAATATTATGGAATGAATTTAATATAATGTTATAGTTGTGGGTAATATTTACAAATTTTGCAAAATATCTGAGTTGTCTATTATATTCGATTGGTGGGAAATATTCTTTTTGTCGGGGAATATTAAATGCGACGATACAATCATTAGTGGACCCCTAGCGAAATTATTATCGGATTGAGAAAGCGACAAAAATATTTTATGAAAATAACGGCGGAAGTTTTACCAGATTAATCTTGTTGAACTACTTGGTAATAAAAAATGCTGATGTCTGGCGTGGTTACGTAGTATATTACGGTATTGATTATTGATCTTTACGTGAGAAGTCACTCGATTTTGTTTATTAGTTAGACCCCATTTACCCATTTTTAAAATATTCGGTAAGAAGTTATTCGATATATATATATATATATATATATATATATATATATATATATAATATTGGTGGGGGGCATGAGTGGGGCTAGTGTTGCCCACATGTTGGTAAAAAAATGATGTCTCGGTTGGTGGGAGAAAAAGGGTCAGGAGGGAGTTAGCATTATTAGTGTTATTAGCATTATTATTGTTATATAATATATTATACTTATATGCCAACTTTGTTGACAATTGAGGTAGGAAGAAGAATCGAGGATCAGGAGTGTATCTGTGAGATTTGTAACACATCTTTATATATATATATATTTAATATATATATAATATATTTTATTTAAAAATTTTGCTTAAAATATGGACAAATACGATTAAAAGTAAATCAATCGGACCGTTTATGAATTAGTTACTATAGGTCCATTCTTTATAAATAGAAGCTCATTCCTTCATTATTTTCTTACGAATTCACTTTGAAACTCCGGAGAGAAACTATAGAAAAGTATTACGCTACTTCCCTACTCTTATATCCGATTTCTTTTACGGTAAGAGGGTATTATTTCTTTTGAATTCATGAAGAGAACTTACATTATTCCGTTATTTATTATTACATTGGAATAACTTTTGTATCTGTGACTACCTATACTTGGTGAAATTCTTACATTATTCCATTCTTTATTATTCATTGGAATATCACATGCTCATGCGTTTTCTGTGGGACTGATTAAAATCCTTATTATTACATTGGAATATCCTATCTCATGCATTTCTGTACGCGGACTGATTAGTCTTTATTATTACATTGGAATATATATTATGCATGCGTTTCTCTTGGGACTTGGTTAGATTAATTATTATTCTATTGGAATAACTTTTGCTTTTGTGCGATCTATCGCATGCACGGTGATTTCTTTTGTTATTCCATTCCTTATTATACTCAGTTGATTAAAGTTTTAACTTCTATCCTCCATGAAATTAGTGGAATATTCTTGATATTTGCGCTTCATCCAGTATCTTTTCATGGAAATATTCTTCTGAGCATTCTTGAATTTTACTCTACAAAGCAGTATCATGTTGACAATTTAGACATTATTAGTTCATGGATAAATT
Source organism: Panax quinquefolius (assembly GCA_020205615.1). Classification (NCBI taxonomy): domain Eukaryota; kingdom Viridiplantae; phylum Streptophyta; class Magnoliopsida; order Apiales; family Araliaceae; genus Panax; species Panax quinquefolius. The sequence goes on from CM035169.1 coordinate 137,881,473, forward strand.
AATTCTTGAACTTGTTTTATTGAATTCTTATATCATTGTCATCATCCTCATGTTTATATTATGTGAAAGTCATCTGTGGCCTGTAGTGCATAGATGGACTTGGTATGATTACTGACTGAGGGATTATTCGATTGTAATCATGGTAGTAATGTTACAAATGATGTGGTAAAAGTCCTCATTGGCCCGTAGTGCATTGATGGACAGTTGTTGGCATGATCATGACCATTAATGAATACACGAATATCCTTGGTTGTAGTACATGGATAATTTGTGGTCGTGATACTAAAGAATATCATTTGTCGTAGTGCAGGAGTGATTCGATGATGTGGATTATTTATTAAGTTGAGTCTCAGCGATAATAGTGATGAAAAACCTTTTAAATCATAAAAGATAGTAGATTTTATTCTCTACTTGACTCTTTTAATGGATTGCTTATTAAACTGATTAAACTTGATGTCTATTGTATTTTATCAGTTTAACATTGTTGAAGACTAATGATGATTTATTCTGCATTATCTTAGTCATAATATTCTTACTGGGCTAGTTGAGCTCACCCTTTCTTTCATTGTTCTCTTCAGGAAATGAGAACGTAGCTAGGACGAGTCGGGGAACAGAGTGATGGTCCGGATGATATTATTAGCTAGTAGTCCTCACTATTTTTTTATATAGTGTGACAATAAATGTAATGAAGACTTATTCTGAGAGTGGATATTGTCTAGAAGACAGTATTTGTATTAAAACTCACAGCTCTCTTGTTGTATAATTAAGATTGTATTTGTATTCTGTACCATGTATTTGGCGACTCAGAATAGGTGATGTATACCTATTTTGGGGGCGTCACAGTAGTCCATTATAGTCCTAATGGGCTTCTGTCTAGCTTCAAGAATCCAAGAATTGAAACTTTCTACCATGTTGTTATCTACTGCCCATGATTTGATTCTGCTACTAAAGTAAGCTCTGCACCATATATGAGGTGGATAATTCATGAGATCAGTTGCTCCCTTTGAATTCATGTCCCCAAGCAACTTCATGTTGTCCTTAAATTCTTCCTCAAAGGTAGACCAGGCTGCATTCCAAAATATCTTCTTCAACTCTCCACCTCTGTGTTTCTTACACCAATTTGCATATATATGGCGAGCACACCATACGTGTTCAACCTTCAAAGACATCAATAACAGCTTGTATTAAACCCTACAAGTAAAAGCTGCACAAAGTTACATTCAAAGTTGCACAAATAATATGACAGAAAAAACATTAACTATTAAATTTCAAAACCATTCATACCTTTTGCATATAGATATGATGGTGTACTGTCTGCCATCTCCCAAATCCAGTTGTTCTTGCAACAAAGTCAGAAACCAGGTCTAGTTGACCTTAGTTTCACTCTTCACACATGCCCAAGCTATGGGAAAATTTTCCTCGTCCCCATCTCTTCCTAGTGCTACAGTCAATTCTCCCTTATACTGTGTCTTCAAAAAACACCCATCAAGGCCAATGATGGGCCTACATCCTTCCTTCCAACCTCTCTTGCAAGCATCTAAACTAACAAACATTCTTCTAAATACTCTTCTCCCTTCCCTTAATTCATTTATGGACAACTCCACTTATGCTTTAGACCCTGGATTACTCCTCACCAATTCTACTGCATAAGCCTCTAACTCAGAATACTCAGTAGTAAAGCTCCCTGAGAATTCATCCATAACCATCCTCCTGGCTCTCTTGCATTTGGAAAATCCAACATTCACTCTCCATTCTTTCTCCACATCTTTTTTGAGATCTTTGATCTTGTATGTTACTCAAGTATTTTTTGTTTGTAAAGCTTGGCCAAGAACTTTGTTGAAACCTTAGGGTTGCTGAAAATCCTATAACAATTGTGCTCTTCATTTAATGTCTTAACATCCAATCCAGGGTTACAACCGTCCTTTGATACATACAAGATAAAAGGACACCCAGCCTCACATTGGACCCTTATTCTATATGGTTCACTTTTCACTTATTTCAATGCCACTCCTCTAGATATAGCATACTTTGATATGGATTCCCTAACCCAATTTGACTAGCAAATGTCATTCCCAATTTGAAATAGGTGTCCGGTCATTTACACTGAAATGGATAGGATGTCTTCTCTCACATGGCACCTGACTCTCATCCCCTTCCTCACTATCATCATTGTCATTACTATCATCACCTTCATCACTAACATCATCTTCCTCACTATCATCACCTTCCTCACTGTCCTCACTCTCCACTTCATATGTAGCATCTTGACTGTCCTCACTACTATCTTCCTCACCAACCTGCTACCCTGTGTGTTTAATACCACATTAAGTACTTCATCACTTTCCTTGAAAGTGTCATCACAAGCAGGATGAACATCAGGAGGTGATGTGTAAGACCCCGAATTTTATGAAATAAAAGTATTCAATTTTTCTTATAATTACTATTCAGTAAATGGTTAAATTGATAAAAGTTAAAGTTAAGGGTGATATATGAATTTTTTTTCAAAATAAGCAAGTGGTTATAAAATATTTATTTTTGTTGGGGAATATTCGTTTGGTCGTGGAATATTAGATTACATTGGGGAATATTAAATGCGACAAGCCTGATCATTTGTGGGCCCCATAACAAAATAACTGTCGGATGAAGAAAGCGACAAATTTGAGTTTTTATAAATAACGGCGTAATGGTTACCATTAACACTGTTAGAATACCCGGTGGTTAAAATACAGTAATACGCGTTATTACACAGTAGCACACGGTATCGCACAATATTTTTGAAATTATTGATTCTTACGTAAGATGGCACTACTCAATAATTGTTACGGTTCAATATTTTATTTTATTGATTCAATAATTGCTGCGTTGATATTTTATATTATTGTTGTTTCAATAATGATCACTTTACAGTATTTCCCATTATCAGATCAATAATTCATATTATTTGAATAATATTATTAGATAACATTATTAGCAATGTCTAGAAAGTTCTGTCAAGGAGAGGTTTAGTCACCTAATTACGCGCCAGTAAGGGGAAATCCTTATTGGAAATCCCCTTCTTTTCTAGGAACTGCCTGGTTGTTATAATTGTGATTCTGTAATATTATTTGTGAATAATTAATTATTGATTTATATGATAAGGAAATATTTATTTGATGCAGATATAAATGATGGATTTATTTATGTGGTTATAAAAGAAGGAATTAATGTTGAGGTGTTTTATCAGTATTTTGTCGGATTGGAGGTATTAAAAGATCAAATCGGTGTTCTTAAAGCTCTATTGCGTGAGTTATAATTTTGATCTGACCGTTGGATCGTTGTGATTTTTGGATATGTTATACATATAAGAGTTGAGTATATGTCCACAAATTTTGAACCGTTAAAAATTAACGTATGATTTGTTATGAATTTTAAGAGGTGTTGAAACGATGTTTAAAATCACCCGTTTGTGGATTTCGGATATTTTCGATCTAGAATTTGGAAAAACTTTCTTCTGCAAAGTTGTAGATAATTCGATTTCATGTGGAATGGACATAAAATTCATATTCTTCTGATAAACGGGCTATTTTCTATGAATTATTGAAGTTTCGGAAAATAAAATGATTTTTATTAAATTATGGGTGGGACCCACTTTTTGGTTGGTGATTTAATGCATGTGCTGAATTGTTCTTTCAATTGTCGTGGGCTGAATTCAAAGGTGGCATAGAAGGAAGATTAATAAATATTATTATTTTATTAATTTAGTCTCCATTGGCGTTCTAGCATTTTTTTATAAATAGGTGCTTAAGTTAGAATTGAAAATCACACCAGAAACATAAGTTTTCTCTCTCTATATTATCAAGCATATTTTTGTTAGTATTTAGATATCTTGAGTGTTGCTATACTGGCGCAAGTTAGATTAGATTCGTTATATCCAGATATTCAAGTTTAAATCTCGCTTTCTTTTGAGGTAAGGGATTTTAAGGGTTGTTATGTTTTTCATGTTTCGTAACTTTTCAAACCTTCAAAAATTCTGGAAAAATTTGAAATGATATTTTGATGAGTTTTAATGATTGTGTCCAAAAATGGTGATTTTTGGATGTATAGATTAAGAGTTATGAATTTTACGGGAAAAGACTATTTTAAAAGTAACCGCTTATAACTCCTTGTGGTTAACTCCAAAATTGATGAAATTTTTATTGGGAGTACATCTATATAATATCAGTGTACTCTGTGAATTTCAGAATTTTTAGATAAAAGTAAAATTTGTGATAAATGTCTAAATATTCGGCGGTTTTGGCCATATGAAAAATAGTAAATGAATTTTAAAAATTCTGAGAAAAATATGTGTTCAATATGGGATTATATTTTGCTAAATCCTAGAAAAGAAATATTTTTGGAACTGATTTGATATTTTTTATGAAAATAGACTAGTTATGAGTAAATGAATTAAATATGTTATGTGAAGTAAGAAAATTAGAAAATAGGATTTTATGGCTTGAGAATCCTACATGAGGTATATGCAGATTTTTGATGAGGGTTTTGGTTATTGGTGATGAAATCTTATGAGTTTGGCATTTTAGAAAGATTAAATGCATTCTTTAGTAAAGTGTAAACAATTAAAATAAATTGTTTATAAGCTTAAGAAATATTATTCTTTCAATATCATTATACCGAAATATTGGTATGGATTTTATTGTGCAATTTCTACCTTTTTTATGTCGGGGTTACTATTCACGAGTTACTATTCATGAATTACTATTCATGAGTTACTATTCACGAGTTACTATTCATGGGTACTATTCACGATAAAATTGGTTTCTTTTTCTGATCAAATTACCGTTGATTTATGAATCTTACTCTTGAAATTAAATCTATGTTTTGATAATATTATTTTTATTATCATATATAACATTTTTATAATCTTAGTGATGAAATTTCTCTTTGACTTGAGTGTAAAGATGGTTAGATTATTGGTATAATCGTGACTATGGATTCTCTTTGGCCAGTAGTGCAAAGTTGAATCGTTGATTGGTATGATCATGACCATTAAATTTATAATTGAATATTTTTAGCTTAAGTGCAAAGGTGAATGGATCAACATGGTTATAATTATTAAATGATTATATAATTCTTTGAGATATTAATATATTTGGTCTGTAGTGCAAATATGAACTATTGATGAATATATTGGGCATGTAGTGCAAATATGAACTGTTGAGGAATATCTTTGGCATGTAGTGCAAAGATGAATTGTTGATGAATATCTTTGGCACGTGTAGTAAAAAGATGACTGTTATTGAATATCTTTGGCCAATGAGTGCAAAGATGAAGCTGTTGATGAATATCTTTGGCCGTAGTGCAAAGATGAATTTATTAGTATGATTATAAGCGAGGCTGTGATTTGGTATAACCATGATCTTTGATGTTTCGTAAAGACGGTAATAAAAATTATCTTCGATCACGAATGCGAAGAGAAATTTAGAATCACAATTATGATTATGAGTTATTCATATGATTGTGGACCAGAACCGTTGATTGATGTTACAGGGATAAAACATTGTTGGTGGATTTTTAACATGGAGAAGATAATAGACGTTATGGTCTATTTGACTCTTCTAATGGATTGCTCGTTCCGCTGCAACTATGGTTGAAATTTTTTATCATCTACCATATGTTCTAAATCTCTGATTTATTATTGATGAAGGCTATTGATAATTTAATTATCTTAATTTAGTCATGATATTCTTTACTGAGCTAGTTGTGCTCACCCTTTTGCTTCACAATTCTTTTCAGGTAATAAGACTGTAGCTGGGTTGAGCGAGGGTAACGGGGAAATAGAACGGTGGTCTCTAGCCGTGGAGGTTCTCCCTAAGCAGTATAGAAAGGTGTTGTATACATCATTTAGTAGTTATATTTGGTGAATCAAATAGGGTGAGGCGAACCCAACGTTGGAAGGGTGTTTTGCCACTATCATACAAGATGTCTAATGACATACAACCTCGTGTCATCATAAGACAAGGTTGTGCACATCCACTTGCTGAGTATATTTATGAGCACTACCTATATAATCTTAGTGTTTGTTTGAAGTATAATTCTTAATTAGAGACAGTGGAGATAATGATATGTCAAGAAAAGACTCACCATTGGAAAGAATATGATAGTAATCTTCTCATTTTTTTTGGGGTCTATTAGGTCAACCAAGGATAATTCTGTGGACATATGATATCTATAATAACCTAGACGCATGGCGTGACGCCCCCAAAATTAGGTATACATCACCCATCTTGGGTCGTCAGATACATGGTACGAAATTCAAATATAACTTACTAATACAACTGTCGAGTACAATACGACAAAACATAACTATGAGTTTGAATACAATTATTGTCTACTAGAGATTATACAAACTCAAAAGGAGTCCTCATTACAATTATTAACACACTATTTCACAGAATAGTGAGGACTACTAATGCTATCCTCTGGACCGTCACTCCGTTCCCCGACTAGTCCCTCCTATGTTCTCATTTCTTGAAGAGAAAAATGAAAGAAAGGGTGAGCTCAACTAGCCCAGTAAGAAATATTATGACTAAGATAATACATAATAAATTATCGTTAGCCTTCAACAGTGTTAAACTGATAAAATATAACAACATCAAGTTTAACTGCAGCGGAACAAGCAATCCATTAGAAGAGTCAAGTAGAAAATAAAATCTACTATCTTTTATGATTTAAAAGGTTTTTCATGACTTTTATCGCTGGGACTCAACTTAATAAATAATCCACATCATCGAATCACCCATACACTACTACCGAGGATATTCTTTAGTATCCGACCACAAATTATCCATGCACTACTGACGAGGACATTCGTGTATTCATTAATGGTCATGATCATGCCAACAATCGTCCATCAATGCACTACAGGCCAATGATAACTTTTACCACATCATTTGTAACATTACGATTCATGATTACAATCAATAATCCACAGTCATAATCATACCAAGTCCATCTATGCACTATAGGCCACGGATGACTTTCAACATAATATAAACATGAGGATGATGACAATGATATAAGAATTCAATAAAACAAGTTCAAGAATTAATTTATCCGAGGGAACTAATAATGTCCAAATTGTCAACATGATACTACTTTGTAGAGTAAAATTCAAGAATGATCGGAAGAATATTTCCATGAAAAGATCTTTGGATGAAGCTTGCAAATATCAAGGATATTCTACTAATTTCATGGAGTATAGAAGTCAAAACTTTAACTAAGCGGAGTATAATAAAGAATGTAATAACAAAAGAAATCACCATGCATGCGATTACTTCTCATAGGCAAAAGTTATTCCAACGAGAATAATAATAACGGAACCGAAGTCGGGCAAAATTTTCACCGACAAGATGTTCCAAGAATAATAAAGAGCGGAAACCAGTCGGTGTAAAACACAAAACGAGGATGTTCCAACAGAATAATAATAATAAAGAGCGGAACCGAGTGGAAGGTGTAAAACACACGTGCACGATGATGTTCCAATGAGAATAATAATAAAGGCGGAACTAGGTCGAGGTGTAAAACACGTGACAGGATGTTCCAACAGAATAATAATAAAGACGGAACCAGGTCCGGTGTAAAACACACAGACAGGATGTTTCAACAGAATAATAGAAGAATGTCACCAAGTATAGGGTAAACCGCGTATACAGGTTATTCCAATAGAATAATAAGCAATGGAATAACAACAGTTCTCTTCATGAATAAGAAAGAATAACACCTCTTACATTAGTAGTAGATTGAATACTGTAGTAGTGTAGTAACAGAATACTCTTCTTCTTTCTCTCTTATTCTCTCTATACTTTCTCTATCTATAGCTTGAATGAATTCGTGAAAAATAATGAAGCACTAGGCCTCTATTTATAGAAGATTTCTAGCTTAGCACTTGAAATGTGAAAAGGCAAGTGGCTTGACGACTAGTGATGTGAAAAGAAAAGTGGTTTGACGCCTGTAATGTGAAACGATAATTGGTTCGACGCCTGTAATATGAAATAGAAAGTGGTTTGACGTATGGTAAAGGTAGTTACTATTGACGAAGGTAATTACTATTGAGGAAGGTAATTACTATTGACGAAGGTAATTACTATTGAGGAAGGTAATTATTATTGACGAAGAGACTCTTAGATGATGACATATGGCCCCCCCCCCCATAAAATAACCAAACTCACCACAAACGTCTCATAATAGACCCTTTATATACATCAAGGATTGAATAAATATTACCACAAATCATTTTATTTTTAATCAACACATATTTAATCTTTCAACAATTATTAATCATTTATAACTTGTCGTCTCAATTATTGATTTAATAATATAGCATATTATCTGAGATGATCTTGTGACAATAATTGAATTAATAATATAAGAGATATGATGCAAACAATTCATCGTAGCTTAATAATTGAGTATAGGTGAGTGACTTCTCACGTAAGCATCAATAATCAATACCGTGCTACAATGTAACCCACAGACATATTCTTGTACTTTTACTACCGGGTAGTTCAACGGTTTTAACGGTAACACCTCATAGTTATTTTCATAAAATATTTTGTCGTTATCTCAATCCAGAAAATAATTCCGTTGTGGGGTCCACATGATTGATTGTCTTAGTCAAATACGAATATTTTTAAACAAAAGAATATTCCAAGACCAAACGAATATTTTATAACAACTTGCTTACTTTGCAAAATTTATAAAAAAATATTACCCACAACTATAACATTATATCAAATTTACTCCATAATATTCAAAAATAATATTTATAGAAAATTCATCTTTATTTATAAAAGTTGGGGTCTTACACATGGCCTCCCATGTACGAAGGTTTCCATGAGCACTTTCCAAAGGTTTTAATTTCTAAAACAGTTTTTAACTGTACCTTTTGTGACGCCCCCAAAATAGGTATACATCACCCATCTTGAGTCGTCAAATACATAGTACAAAATTTAAATACAACTTAATTATACAACAGTCGTGTAAAATACGACTAAACATATGATGTGAGTTTTAATACAAATATTGTCATCTAGACAATATACAAACTCAATGGGGTCCTCATTACATTTATTGTCACACTATTTAACAGAATAGTGAGGACTACTAATACTATCATCTGGTCCATCACTCCGTTCCCCGACTCATCCCAGCTATATTTTAATTTCCTGAAGAGAACAGTGAAAGAAAGGGTGAGCTCAACTAGCCCAGTAAGAAATATTATGACTAAGATAATGCAGAATAAATTATCATTAGCCTTAAACAGTGTTAAACTGATACAATATAACAAACATCAAGTTTAACTGCAGCGGAACAAGCAATCCATTAGAAAAGTCAAGTAGAGAATAAAATATACTATCTTCTATGATTTAAAAGGTTTTTCATGACTTTTATCGCTGGGACTCAGCTTAATAAATAATCCACATCATCGAATCAACCCTGCACTACGGCCAAGGATATTCTTTAGTATCACGACCACAATTATCCATGCACTACGGGCCAAGAATATTTGTGTATTCATTAATGGTCATGATCATGCCAACAACTATCCATCAATGCACTACGGGCCAATGAGGACTTTTTCCACATCATTTGTAATATTACGGTCATGATTACACCGAATAATCCCTGGTCATAATCATACCAAGTCCATCATGCACTACAGGGCCACATATGACTTTCAACATAATATAAACATGAGGATGATGACAATGATATAAGAATTCAATAAAACAAGTTCAAGAATTAATTTATCCATGAACCAATAATGTCCAAATTGTTAACATGATACTGCTTTGTAGAGTAAAATTCAAGAATGCTCAGAAGAATATTTCCATGAAAAGATATTGGATAAAGCGCAAATATCAAGGATATTCCACTAATTTCATGGAATATAGAAGTCAAAACTTTAACCAACTGAGTATAATAATGAATGGAATAACAAAGAAATCACCATGCATGCAGTACTTACATAAACGGAGTTATTCAACGAGAATAATAAATAATGAGAACCGGTCATTAAAGTGAAATTCGCATTCAACAGGATGTTCAAGAATAGTAAAAAAGCGGAACCGGTCGGCGTAAAATGCACATCTGAGGATATTCCAACAGAATAGTAAAGAGCGGAACCGGATCCGCGTAAAACGCATGCATGTGCGAGGATATTCCAACGAGAATAGTAAAAAGAGCAGAATCCAGGTTGGGTAAAAAACGCATGAATGAGGATATTCCAACAGATTAATAATAAAAAGGCGGAATAATAGAAGAATGTCACCAAGTATAGGGTAGTCGCAGATATCTTTGGTTATTCAAAGCAGAATAATAAAGAATGGAATAACAGAAGTTCTCTTCATGAATACAAAAGAAATAATACCCCTTACCGTAAAAGAAGAGTATTTCGACTGGTAGGGCGATGATATTTTTTAAGAAAAGTTGCGCTAAGCTTAAAGCTTCATAAAACTCTAAAGAAATACTAAAACTCTAAAGAAATACGCTCAAAATTATAGAAGAGAATTTCTCTGAATTTCTGGTGTGATTTCAATTCTAACTAAGCATCTATTTATAGGAGAATTGAAGAGTCTTGCTTTGAAACAGCAGGGCCTTAGGATGGTAATTTCACGGATGAAATTGTAGCAGCCACTAATGTTATGCGCAAGAATTTGATTACCAACATCAAATAAAACAAAAATATAATTATATATATATATAAGCACATGCTTGATTGAATTATTTGCTCCCACCCGACAAACTCTTAAAACTTGATGCTTTTTGATTCTTGATTCCACCATATATATATATATATATATATATATATATATATATATATATATATATAAAAGCGAAGTACATTCTCCTAACTATTTTAATAATGGGTAAGTGGGGATCTAAATAATACACAAAATTATAACAACTACTCCATAAAAAATCTTTCAATATTTTTAACAACATTTATCATCATTATTATAATTCACAATATTAATCGACTGGTCGTTTCGAGGAAAGGGAGCTTTCAATAAGGATTTCTCCCTATGGTAGCTTAATTAGGTGACCAAACCTCTCCTCGATGTAACTTACAGACATCGTTAATATTGCAAATAATAATATTAATAATTTTGTCGTCTCAATTATTGATTTAATAATATATAAAATATTGACAATAATTGAATCAAATAACATGAGATCTTATCACACAATTCTTGTAGTAATAATTGAACAAAAGCTGAGTGACTTCTCACGTAAGCATCAATAATCAATACCGTGTGCTCTTGTACAATTACGATTCTGGCGTATTCTTGTACTTTTAACAAGATTGTTTCAATAGTTAACAGTAAAACTTCCGTAGTTATTTTCATAAAGTATTTTTGTCGTTTTCTCAATCAGACAATAATTACATTGTGGGGTCCACCTATGATTGTGTAGTTATGCGAATATTCCTGTTAAAAGCGAATATTCTGAACCAATCGAATATTATATAACAACTTGCGTACTTTGCAAAATTTATAAATATTACCCACAACTATAACATTATATCAAATTTACTCCATAATATTCAAAATGATATTTATAGAAAATTCATCTTTATTTATAAAGTTGGGGTCTTACAACCTCCCCTTCTTATGAAATTTAAGCCCTCAAAATTAGGGTGCATTACAGTATGTCGAAGAGGTAAGGATACATTGATTTCATTTGATTCTATCTCCCAAGTCATTTCCTCAACATCGTGGTTTCTCCACAAAACTTGGACTTGAGGTATAACCTTGGAGCGTAGAATATGTTCCTTCTTATCCAAGATTTGAACAGGAACCTCTTCATACATCAAATCTTCTTCTATTTTGTCCGGTTCTAACTCAATAATGTGGTTCGGGTCTTTCATATATTTACGTAACATGGATATGTGAAAAACGTTATGAACACGAGACATACTTGGCGGTAAAGCGAGTCTACAGGCCACAGTTCCTACTCGATCGAGGATTAAAAATGGGCCGATGAATCGAGGATTGAGCTTCCCTCTCTTTTTAAATCTCGTAACTCCTTTCCACGGAGCAACTCGTAATAACACATGATCTCCTATATCAAATTCCACGTCCTTTCGATGAAGATCAGCATAACTCTTTTGTCGATCGTTTGAATCTTTTTCGTAGTCATACATACCAACTCCGGTCCCAACAACGTTGCTTCACCCACCTCATCCCAGCATACTGGAGAACGATAATTCCTTCCATACAACGCTTCGAATAGAGCCATGCCAATACTTGCTTGATAACTGTTGTTGTAGGAAAACTCCACCAATGGTAAGAACTTGTCCCAACTTCCCTTGAAATCAAGGACACAAAGTCTGAATAGATCTTCAAGAGTTTGAATAGTCCTCTCCGATTGTTCGTCCGTCTGAGGATGATATTCCGAGCTAAATCGTAAATCTGTAGCCCATAGCTTTCTGCAAACTAACCCAAAATCATGAAGTGAACCTTGGGTCTCGATCAAAAACTATGGTTACTGGCATACCATGCAGTCTTGCAATCTCGTTTATGTACATACGAGCAAGATGTTCAAGTGTATAAGTTTCTCGTATCGGTAAGAAATGAGCAGACTTGGTCAATCTATCAACAATGACCCAAATCGCATCTATACCTTGAGAAACCTTAGGAAGACCGGTAACAAAATCCATGGTAATGTGCTCCCACTTCCATTTTATAATTTCAAGTGGTTGCAATGGACCTTTTGGTACTTGATACTCTGCTTTAACTCATTGACAAGTTAGACACCTTAAGATAAACAACGCTATCTCTCTCTTCATATTGCTCCACCAAAATGTATGACGAATATCATTATACATTTTGGTACTCCCAGGATGGATTGCAAACGGTGTGTTGTGCGCCTCCATCATGATTTTATACTTTAAATCAGGGTCGTTAGGAACACAAAGTCTGAAGTTGACTCGAAGTATTCCTTCTTCATCGATTCTTGCTTCCGGCATTGCACCTTCTTGCACTTTCTTCCTCATCGCGCGTCACCTCTCAGTGCGTAGCTTGAGTAGCTTTAACTTTATCAATTAAAGTTGGTTCTACTCGTATATTATCCATCATCACATGGGTCCCTAAAGTCTTTAACTCTATCTCCATCCTTTGCAAGTCACACAAAATAGGCCTTTGCGTTGACAATACCGCACTCGTACTTGCATATGATCTTCTACTCAATGTGTCAGCTACCACGTTCGCTTTTCCAGGATGGTATTGGATGGTATGATCATAATCTTTCAACAGTTCAAGCCAGCATCGTTGTCGCATGATGAGTTCCTTTTGAGTGAAGAAATATTTGAGGCTTTTATGATCCGTAAAGATCTCCACCTTCTCCCCATACAAGTAATGCCTCTAAATCTTTAGTGCGAAGACAACAGCTGCCAACTATAGATCATGAGTAGGATAATTCCTCTCATATTCTTTGAGTTGTCTTGAGGCATAGGCTATGACTTTCCATGTTGCATGAGAACACATCCCAACCCTTTGCACGAAGCATCATTTGTAGAGCGACAAATCCTCCGAGGCGGATGGTATTGTCGTCGAGCAGTCTTTGAAAAGAGTCTCCTCTTGAGTTCTTGAAAACTCTTCTCACATTCTTCGCTCCAACCAAACTTTGTATCTTTCCGAGTCGGTGAGTTAATGGAGTAGCGATTCGAGAAAATCCTTCCACGAATCTCCGATAATAACCCATTAAGAGAAAGCTACGTACTTGATCCATCGATTTAGGTTGCTCCCGACTTTGAATAGCTTCAATCTTTATTGGGTCAACAGATATTCCACGACTTGATACCACGTGCCCAAGGAATGCTACTTCCTCAAGCCAGAACTCGCATTTCTTTAACTTGGCATAAAGCTTATATTCACGAAGCTTTTGGAGTGTCAGCCTCAAGTGTTGCTCATGATCTTCACGGCTTTTGGAATAAATAAGGATGTCATCAATAAAGACGACCACAAAGTGATCCAAATATTCCTTGAATACTCGGTTCATCATATCCATGAAGCAAAGGGAGCATTAGTCAATCCAAATGACATGACTAGGAATTCATAATGCCCGTCATAGGAGTTCGAAAGCCGTCATCTTTGGAATGTCATCATTTCTAATCTTCAATTGGTGATATCAGGAATGAAGATCAATCTTTGAAAAGAATTTGGCTCCTTGCTGTTGGTCAAACAAGTCATCAATACGGCAATGGGTACCTATTTTTGATGGTGACATGATTGACTCCCGATAATCAATACAAAGTCGCATACTCCCATCTTTATTCTTCACGAATAGAATAGGAGCACCCCAAGGAGAAGTACTTGGGACGAATAAATCCAATGTCTAACAATTCCTGCAGTTGGGTCTTTAACTCCTGAAGTCCAATAGGAGCCATTCGATATGGGGCTTTGGAAATGGGTTCTGTACCGGGTTCAAGGTCGATACAAAATTTAATTTCACGCTCTGGGGGTAGGCCAGAAAGTTCTTCAGGGAATATGTCAGGGAATTTATTAACAATAGAAATATCATTCAAAACTGACGTATTTTTGTTTAGATCCGTGACATGAGCTAAGAAAGCTTGACATTCATTTTTCAATAAACGAATAGCTTTATGGCTTGAGATGACTGTGATTGATTTTAATGGTTTGGTCGCTTGAATTCGCATAATAGGTTGATTAGGAATATGAAAGCTAACAACCTTACGAAAACAATCAATTTTTGCATAATAAGTAGTTAACCAATCAATCCCTAGAATCACGTCAAATGCAAGTATTTTCAATGAAATAAGATTGACAGGTAATATGAAGTACCGATTTGAACCAAACAAGACTTATAAGCAATTGGATGTAATGAAGGTTTCTCAAGAGAGTTTTCACAGATAAGTCAAAGTCTAATTTCTCTCGAGTCAAATTTAATTGTTGGCGCAAGTAGGAGAAATAAAATAATGGGTAGAACAAAGTATCAAATAAAGTATAAACTTCGCTAGAGTTTATGATAAGCTTACCGTGATGACCTCATTCGGGTTCCTTGCTTTACGGGAGGTCACAACAAGCGCTCTCCAGACTACCAAACTTTGACTTTTTTGGGAATGACCTTTGGTGCCTCCATCCATTTGAACTTGTCTTGGTGAATGACAAAATTGGGCTAAGTGACCTTCTCTTCCACAATTATAACATGTTTTGGATGGCATCATGTGAGTTTGAATGATGTGTCCCTCCCTCCGTATTTGAAGCATATGATAGGTGGTCGTTCTCCTTCCTTAACAACGGTCTTGGTCTTGTGACGTCTTTCCATCATTGTTGAATCTCCTCTTCTTGAAATGTCCATTCTTATTGTTTTGGCCTTGATTACCACCGAAGTGGTTACCACTTCTGGCCTGTTGATTCCCTCCAAGCTTGTTGTCACCGCTTCGATGACTGCTCTCATTGGTATTATCATTTTGTCGCCTGCTCTCTTTTGGTTGCGTTAACTCGTTATCGCGCTTTACTAACTGGGCCCTATTTACAACATCTGAATACAAACACAGTTTATGAGAAATAAGATGTTGACGTATCTCCGGCTTTAAACCTCTTAAAAACATTCGCATCATTCTCTCTTCATTATCCACCAAGTGGGACACAAACCAAGACAACTCGGCAAACTTCGCTTCATACTGCGACAAGGTCATATTATTCTGCTCCAACTTGATGAACTCTACCTCTTTTATGTGATGAATGCTTTTAGGAAAGTACTTGTCGTTGAATAGTTCTTGAAACTTCTCCCAAGACATCTTCAGTGTGGTAGGTTGAGTACGCTTTACCGATTCCCACCAGTAATCTGCCTCTCCTCGCAACATAAAAGTGGCAAAGGGAACCTTTTGCTCCTCGGAGCATCCCAAGACATCAAATATCTTGGTGATCTGCTTTATCCATGCTTCCGTCTTAAGTGGTTTTGGCTCTCCAATAAACTCCGGTGGTCCCAGCTCCTTGAACTGTTTAGGGGTGACCATCTGAGAGTTTCCAGTGTTTCCACCTACATTTTGGACAGGAGCCGCTCTCTCCTGCTGTTGCATGAATTGCATAAAGCCTCTGAACATTCCATCATTCATCATTTGGTCAGTGTTGTTGTTTGCATGAGGATTGTCGCCTTCCTGATGCAGATTATCCTGATTATTGATATGTGGTGAATCAACGGTTGCCTGTGCTCCACTGCTATTCTCAACATTCTCGGATGTCATTTTGAGATACTGCCACAAAACAAAAGGTAAATTGACAAGTAACATATTATCCCTTTATTCTGACCGACCAAATAAATACAAAAAAAACTTAGGTAGGTCATACTAGCGAAGGAATTCCCCGTCTCTCCCTTCCTAATTCTATTCTCACATCTCAGCCAGGGATGATATCCCTAAGCTTTGATACCAACTGTGACGCCCCCAAAATAGGTATACATCACCCATCTTGAATCGCCAAATACATGGTACAAAATTTAAATACAACTTAATTATACAACAGTCGTGTAAAATACGGCTAAACATATGCTGTGAGTTTTAATACAAATATTGTCATCTAGACAATATACAAACTCAATGGGGTCCTCATTACATTTATTGTCACACTATTTAGCAGAATAGTGAGGACTACTAATACTATCATCGGTCCATCACTGGTTCCCGACTCGTCCCGGCTATATTCTCATTTCAAGAGAATAAAGTGAAAGAAAGGCGAGAGCTCAACTAGCCCGAGAAGAAATATTATGACTAAGATAATGCGAGAATAAATTATCATTAGCCTTAAGCAGATGTTAAACCGATACAATATAACAATCATCAAGTTTAAGCTGCGGTATGAACAAGCAATCCATTAGAAGAGTCAAGTAGAGAATAAAATCTACTATCTTCTATGATTTAAAAGGTTTTCATGACTTTTATCATTTGGGACTCGACAATAAATAATCCACATCATCGAATCAACCCCGCACTTCTGGCCGAGGATATTCTTTAGTATCACGACCACAATTATCCATGCACTTCTGGGCCAAGAATATTTGTGTATTCATTAATGGTCATGATCATGCCAACAACTATCCATCAATGCACTACGGACCAATGAGGACTTTTTCCACATCATTTTGTAATATTACGATCATGATTACACCGAATAATCCACAGTCATATTCATACTAAGTCCATCTATGCACTACTGGCCACATATGACTTTCAACATAATATAAACATGAGGATGATGACAATGATATAAGAATTCAATAAAACAAGTTCAAGAATTATTTTATCCATGAACCAATAACGCCCAAATTGTTAACGGATATCGCTTGCTGTAGAGTAAAATTCAAGAATGCTCGGAAGAATATTTCCATGAAAAGATCTTTGGATGAGCCTTGAATATCAAGGATATTCCACTAATTTCATGGAATATAGAAGTCAAAATTTTAACCAATGAGTATAATAATGAATGGAATAACAAAAGAAATCATCATGCATGCGGTGCCGCATAGGCAGAGTTATTCAGCGAGAATAATAAATAACGGAACCGGTCAAAGTAAATTCGCGCAAGCGAGGATGTTCCAACAGAATAGTAAAGAGCGGAACCGGTCCCACAAAAACGCACATATCTGAGGATATTCAACGAGAATAGTAAAAGGCGGAACCGGATCCCGCAGAAAAGCATGCTGATACATGATATTCAGCGAGAATAGTAAAGGCGGAACAGTCCGGCGTAAAAGCATGCATGATGAGGATATTCAAATGATTAATAATAAAGACGGAATAATAGAAGAATGTCACCAAGTATAGGGTAGTCCGCGTATACTAGTTATTCCAGCAGAATAATAAAGAATGGAATAACAGAAGTTCTCTTTATGAATACAAAAGAAATAATACCCCTTACCGTAAAAGAAGAGTATTCCGATTGGTAGGGAGAGGATATTTTTTAAGAAAAGTTGCACTAAGCTCAAAGCTTCTTAAAACTCTAAAGAAATATGCTCAAAATTATAGAAAAGAATTTCTCTGAATTTCTGGTGTGATTTCAATTCTAACTAAGTATCCTATTTATAGGAGAATTGAAGGGGTACTGTTTGAACATAGGGGCACCAGATGGTAATTTCACGGATGAAATTGTAGCAGCCACTGATGTTATGCGCAAGAATTTGATTACCAACATCAAGTAAAACAAAAATAAAATAATATATATATATATAAGCACATGCTTGATTGAATTATTTGCTCCCACCCGACAAACTCTTACAACTTGATGCCTTTTGATTCCACCATAATCCACTATCATATATATATATATATATATATATATATATATAATAAAAGTACTTCCCTCCACCAACGTCACTTCCCCCCATAATTCAAACATATATATATATAAACTGAAGTACTTTCTCCTAACTATTTTAATAATGGGTAAGTGGGGATCCAAATAATACATAAAATTACAACAACTACTCTATAAAAAATCTTTCAATATTTTTAACAACATTTATCATCATTATTATAATTCACAATATTAATCGACCAGGTCGTTCCCAGGAAAGAGGGGGCTTTCCAATAAGGATTTTTCCCTATTGGCGCGTAATTAGGTGACCAAACCTCTCCTTAACATAACTTCTATACATCGTTAATATTGCAAATAATAATATTAATAATTTCGTCGTCTCAATTATTGATTTTATAATATATAAAATATTGACAATAATTGAATCAAATAACGTGAGATACTATGCAACAATTACTGTAGCAATAATTGAACAAAACTGAGTGACTTCTCACGTAAGCATCAATAATCAATACCGTAGTGTACTCTACTTTTGTAACTACTGGCGTATTCTTGTACTTTTAACACCGGGTGTTTCAACAGATTTAACAGTAAAACTTTAGTTATTTTCATAAAGTATTTTTGTTATTTTCTCAATCCGATAATAATTCCATTGTGGGGTCCACCAATGATTGTGCTATTGTACGAATATTCCCTGTTAAAACGAATATTCCCTGACCAATCGAATATTATATAACAACTTGCATACTTTGCAAAATTTATAAATATTACCCACAAATATAATATTATATCAAATTTACTCCATAATATTCAAAAAATGATATTTATAGAAAATTCATCTTTATTTATAAAAGTTGGGGTCTTACACCTTTATATAAGGTACCATTGTGACGTGCTATCCAAGGTTGGGATGAGAGTCACAATTGGTATATATTTGTATCAAAACTCACAGCATATTTGTTATTGTATTTTGCACGACAATTGTTGTAATAAAGTTGTAATTATTTTCTGTACCATGTATTTGGCGACTCAGAATAGGTTGGATGGTCTGGACTTGTTTTGGGGTCGTCACATGATGCATCATTCATTATAGGTTCATCTATCTCATGTTTTGCAAAGAAATCTAGGACAGTTGTGTCTGACTTTATTCTACTCAGTAGTCTCCTAATCCCATGGTCACCCTCAAGTATAAAAAGTCCTTCTTCAATACTCAGTCCAGGTTCCAGATAATATATTTCTGATACATTGGCATAATTCAATTCCTCTTTATATGTATTCTTAATGTAAATAAAAGACAGGTAATCAACATCAAAATTCTTACATATGTAAACATCTCCTCCCACATATCTCCAAACAGAATTCTTTATCCATATGCCCCCATGATGTAAATGTACATCTAAACACCCAGCCATTCTGTAAGTAAAAGAAAAACCCAGACTTCACATAACAATACATAACAATAAACAATAAAGAGACAAATTCAAACTACAAAGTATTAATAATCTATAAAGAATAATATAGGGGACCACATGTCCCCTACCAGTCAACAACCAACTTAAACATGGACCACGTGATGTTCCCTACCACATGCACTTTATTAATCAAAAGCGTAGATGAAAGTACCTGAGAGATTCCTTTTCTTCTTCTTAAAAGCTTCCTTCGACTTCGATTAGACTCAAGTTTGTGGTAGGGACTGATTGCAGAGCACACACAGAGAAATGACTCGCCTTCACCTTCTTCTAGCCGAACTGGCCTTCACCTTCTTCGATCAACACTGGGCTTCACCTTCGTCTCGCGTCTTCTTCTCCTCTTCGATTTCACCTCTCTCTTTGAAGAAACTGACTAGGGCTTTTTCCCCCTTTTTGAATATGCGCGTTTGTTCCTTTTGACCCTGAACATTTGCTTTTGTTCTGTTGTTTTGTCCCTAAGTGCCAACTCAGCAATAAATATACACATGTAAACAGAGTTAGTCCATGTGGCCGGTCTAACGACAGCAAGGGCACGGGTGACCTGCTTTTTGAAACGTTAATGGTATTTTTGGAAAAATTATTAGTTTAGGGTGGAAGTCGGACATCCGTGTAAAGTTCAGGGGCATTTTTGCACCTTTGCCCATAATTCAAATCCCTGATAAGTTTATTCATTCAAGTTTCAAAGGTCCCTATATGGGTTAAAGCAATCAGGACGCATGTGGTACAATTATCTTAGTGAATATTTATTGAAAGAAGGGTATAATTAATAATAACCATATATGCCCATGTGTTTTTATAAAGAAGTCAGAATCCGGTTTTGTTATCATTGACGTGTATGTTGACGATTTAAATACTATTGGAACTCATGGAGAGATTCCAAAAATAATGAATTATTTAAAAAAAGAATTTCAGATGAAAGATTTAGGAAAACCAAAATTTTGCCTCGGCCTGGAGATCGAGCATTTAGCAGATGGAATTCTCAGTCATCAGTCAACTTACACATAAAATGTCCTTAAAAGATTTTATATGGATAAAGCTCATCCATTGAGTACACCAATGGTTGTTAGATCACTTGATGTGAAAAAGGACCCTTTTAGACCTCGTGAGGATAATGAAGAATTACTTGGTCCTGAAGTACCATACCTCAGTGCAATTGGTGTGTTAATGTATCTTGTTAATAATATACGACCTGATATAGCATTCTCTGTGAATTTGTTAGCAAGATATAGTTCTTCTCCTACCCTAAGACATTGGAATGAGGTTAAACATATTTTTCGTTACCTACGAGGAACTATGGATATGGGCTTATTTTATTCAAATAATGATAATCATAAATTAGTTGGTTATGCTGATGCATTATATTTATCTGATCCACATAAAGGTCGATCTCAAACATGTTATCTTTTTATGTGTGGTGATACTGCTATATCATGGAGATCTACAAAGCAAACATTAGTTGCCACTTCATCTAATCATGTTGAAATACTTGCAATCCATGAAGCAAGTCGAGAATGTGTGTGGTTGAGATCAATGACTCAACATATTCATGAAACATGCGGTTTATCCTCCAGCAAATGAACTCCAACCATTCTGTATGAAGATAATGATGCATGTATAGCTCAATTAAAAGGAGGATACATCAAAGGAGATAGAACAAAACACAACTCACAGAAATTCTTTTTCACACATGACCTTGAAAAGTGTGGTAACATTGATGTTTAGCAAATTCGCTCAAAAGATAATCTAGCATATTTGTTCACCAAAGCATGACCAACTGCAATGTTTGAAGGATTACGTCACAATATTAGAATGTGACAGCTTAAGGATACATTCATAAGGGGGGAGCTAATACGCGCTGCACTCTTTTTTCCTTAACCAAGGTTTTTTCCCATTCAGTTTTTCCTGGTGAGATTTTTAATGAGGCAACTTTCAATGCATATGACTATACAATAGACATCCAAGGGGGAGTGTTTATGTATGTCTAGATTCATATAATGGATGTCTAGATACATGTAACTCCCATGTCCATTCAGTTTTGAAACTCATTACTTTTGAGTTTTGTAGCTTTCAAGTAGTATTGATGTTCTTATTTCTATAAATAAGACCATTGTAAAGTGATTAAGATATATACAAAATATTATGAGAATACTCTCTTTTCTCTAATCATCTTTGTTCTCTTGATTTTAGTATTCTTTTATAATATATGTCACTTTATAGTCTTAAAAAATAAATGTATCTCTAATTTTAGACGAATTAAGTTTTCGTGAAAATCAAAGTAGCAATCAAATTGCAAAAATAATAAGTTTAGATAAAATCGATTTTAAAATTTTTCACAAACCAATTACCCTTGATCATCCTTTATGCATATTATTAATTAAACGAAGAATAAGAAATTATGAAATCATACCCTTGTAGAAACGAGCTCCTCGTGTACGAAGTTCACCTCCTACTTCTCACGATCTCCTCAATCTCTGCAGATTCCTTCCTTCGATCAATGTAAGCCACCCAAGTGTGTGGCCTCTATAGTGATCCACCAAGGAAGAGGAATTTTTCAAGAAGAAGGATTTCGCTCAAACCCTAGTTTTTCCTATCCTAATAAGAAAAGGGTGTACTCTCCAAACTCTTGGAATTACGTATATCTCATATCTAATATAAGACTCTCTTATAAAGATATTATATAACCCTATTTTAATTAAAATAAGGTATTATTTATTTAATTAAACTCTTTAATTAAATGGGCTCCCTAATCCTATTAGGGATAATTAGTTAAACTCCTTTAACTAATTTTCTTTCCTAATCCAATTAGAATAAATGAGAGTACTAATATTAAATTAATTCCTAAACCTTTTAGAAATTAAAATAATAATAATTATAATAATATTAATAAGACTCTCTTATTAATTTATATTTAATATTTCTAAAATATTAAATAATAATATTAAGCTATTTAATTTATTCTATCACCATAGATTAAATTAAATATACTTAACATATTATTACAATTATGCCATTAACTTCTTAATAATTATTCTTCCTTTTATGGTGTGACCCTTTAGGTTCTCCATATTAAACCTACACAGAATAAATCAATTGTAACAATTTAATCTCATTTAAATAAATAAATTAAACAAATAATTTATTTAAATAAATAATATTTATTCTACAATAGGATAAGTTCTCCCAATGATCAATCCACTTTCCAGATAATATAGATTTCAACATTAATCATAAAAGAACCTTTCGAGTAAATAGTTACTCAGATAATTCAATCCTTCCACCATACTATGTCCCAATTAAATATAAGACATGGAATGGAATCACAAGTCTTATTTTATTTAATTATATGTATTTCGATTCCTAAATGAATAACTCCTAATGAATGCAAATTAGAAACTACTTTCTAATTTCATTCCACCTCGCCAAGGATTCCTCGGGTTGTCATTTATCGAATCACATAGACATTTCTCCTTTTTACTAGAAGTGGTAGATTCTTTATCGATCATTCATTATCTTCATATATAACTTATTACACCCAAGCATACCCTTTGATATACTCTAAGAGTCTTAAGGAATAAGTCAAAGTGTAATTCATTATATATAAGATACTATGATGATCTCAAGTCTAAGGATCATTCAGTACTACTATCACTACAGAATTCCTATCGACATGTAAGTAAAACTCCATTAGGTATTCCTTAGCGAGTCATGCTCAAAGTGAACTTATTCTCTAATAAGCACCTACATACTGCTTTTAGTTGTTCCACACAAATGATCATGAGATCAATCATCCTCATCCAACGAAGCAAGAACGATGTAATTCAATCTATCCGGATTCACTAATCCCCAATTTAGTAATCCAATGATTGGGAACTATTTTAGTTTTAAGCTTTCTAAGAATTTAGATCTCATTAGAATGATCATCATCATTATTCTAAAAGCGCTGCTTAAAACTACGGGTTTATCACATATTATTAAAACAAAGACCATGTAGATAATAAATGCCTTTAATAAATAATTCTCATTTATTAATAAATAAATAAGATTGATTACACAAGATATGCTTTATCATCATACATGATCGCTTCAGATGCATAATACTTTCAATCTCCCACTCTGCACTAAAGCCAATCGCCGTGGTATCTCATACCCATCTTCTAAGTGACGATCAAACCGCCGTTGTGTTAACGCTTTAGTAAATGGATCGCAATATTGTCTGAGAGAGTCCACACGCCCTGTGGTGACGCCTCCTCTTTCAATGATCTCTCCGATCAAATGAAATCGCCGCAACACGGTTTCGATTTCGATGAGACCGGGTTCCTTAGTCATGCAATGTACCCAAAGTTGTTGTCACGTATCAAAGGCACCGGGTCCTTTAATGCTAGGAACCACACCAAGTTCTAGAATGAACTTCTTCATCCAAATGCCTTCCTTTCCTTTGCAGCCTTCACTTGCAGCCTATGTACTCGCCTTCACATCGAATCAAGAATCGCTTTTGTCGCTTGAACTTTTCCAACTCATCGCGCCACCGCTTAAGGTAAACACATACCTCAAACGGATTTATCATTATCTTGGTCTGCTTTGAAAACTTGAGTCGTGAAGCCTCTAGTTTTAATTCGCACTCCACCGTAGACAAGAAATACATCCTTAGTTCTTCTTAAGTACTTTTAGATATTTTTCACCGCCTTCAAAGTTGTTGTTCTTCTCCGGATTCGATCGATATCCGCTTGTTACACTAAGTGCATGAGTTTACATCGGTCTAGTACATATCATACCGCATATATGATAGATCCTATTGTCAAGCATAAGGAATCTTACTCATACGGCTCTCCTCGTGTGTCTTTGGGGCTTGTTTTTGAGAGATGTATTCCATGGCTCACTCCAAGCATGAGACCTCTTTTGAATCTTCCATGCTAAACCTTTTTAGCATCATGTCAATGTATCGCCTTGGGATAAGCTACATCCTATTAGATCTATCTCTATAGATCTTTATCCCCAAAATATAGGATGCTTCTCCCAAGTCCTTCATGGAGAAGTGTTTAGATAACCGATTTTAATTGTTCATAAAGATAGAATATCATTCCCTATCAAGAATATATCATCAACATATAATACAAGGAATGAAATAGCGCCCCACTAACCTTCTTGTACACACATGGTTCATCCTCATTTTGATAAAATCAAACTTTTTGATTGTCTCATCAAAACGGATGTTCCACCCACGAGAAGCTTTCGCTTTAATCCATAAATGGATCGTCAGAAGCTTATGTGACTTGATTTGTTCCAACCTTTGAAACAAATCCTCGGGTTGTGTCATATACACATCCTCCTCAAGTTTCCCATCGAGGAAGGCCGCTTTCACGCCCATCCGCCAGATTTCAGAGTCACGGTAAGTCGTAATCGCAAGCAAAACCGAATGGACTTGAGCATCAAGCACATCGTGAGAAGGTTTTCATAGTCAACTCCTTGTCTTTGTTTGAAACCTTTTGCAACCCGGCCGGGCCTTATAGGTCTCTACCTTGCATTCCGCTTCCATCTTTCTTTTTAAAGACCCATTTACACCCAATAGCTTAATGCCTTCGTGTGGTGAGACCAAAGTCCATACTGGTTCTCATACATGGAGTCCATCTCTTGATTTCATGGCTTTCGCCATTTCTCCGAAGTCTTTACTACTCATAGCCTGCTCAGAATTCAATGGATCATCATCATCTATGATGATGCACTCATTGTCATCTTCTATGACAAGTCCATACCTGTCTCGGGTATCTTTGGTACTCTTCCGATTTACTTAATAGGTGTGGTATGTATGAATCTCTACTTGTTAGGTACCTCACTTTGATCTCAGTAGTATTTTGTGGTTCTTGAACTTCTTCAAGATATATCTTACTCCCAATCGAACCCCTTCAAGGATAAACTCCTTTTCCAAGAAGGCAAGATGTTTCGCAACAAACACCTTTCGATCATTGATGATAGAAATATACCCCGATGTTTCTTTTAGGTATCCCACAAATCTACATTTGTCGATCTAGTCGCAGTTTTATCGCTTTTCAAACTTTTTCGACATAAGTCGGACAACCCCAAGTCTTAACATGCTTAAGATTTGGTTTCTCTCCCCGCCCATAACTCTGGCATGGGTCTTGGGGACGGATTTTGTAGGTACCTTGTTAAGTAGGTATGCAAAACCGATTCTAGGCATATCCCCGTATGAAACCGAAGGCTCAGAAAGCTCATCATAGATCGAACCATGTCCAACAATGTTCGATTTCTCCCTTTCAGATACACCATTCATTTGTGGGCGCCCCGGTGGAGTCCATTGTGAGATTATACCATTTTCGAGACAATTCGAGAAACTCACCACTTAAGTATTCTCCTCCTCGATCGATCAAGAATCTTAATACTCTTACCAGCTTTGTTTTCAACTTCACTCTCAACTCTTTGAACTTTTCAAATGATTCAGATTTGTATTTCATTAAATACACATATCCAAATCTTGAGTGGTCGTCGCTGAATGTAATAAAATAAGAATACCTCCTCGTAAGGTCGTTGTCATAGTCCACATACATCCGTGTGTACCAACGCTAACAACTCAGAACTCTTTCTCCTTTTCCACTAAAAGGAGATTTAGTCATTTTACCCATGAGACAAGATTCACAAGTCGATATGATTCATAATCGATAGCTCTAGAGCCCATCTTTACGCAACTTGGATAATCTTGTTTCATTAATACGACCAAGTCTACAAAGGCCACATGAAGGTATAATTAACATCATCTCTTTTCCTTTTATTAGTTTGTTCAATTTGAAATATATTTTCATGCAAGTCAAGTATATAAAGTCCATTTCGCAAATTACCAACACCATATAAAACATTATCATTATAAATGGAACAACCGTTGTTCTTTATTATAATATTAAAACCATCCATATCCAATACAGTAGATAGAAATAATGTTTCTAATGATATTTGGAACAAAATAACAATTATTTAAATTAATGAACTTGCCCAGTAGCAAGTGTTAAACAATAAGTCCTTATGCCTAATGCAAAGAACCTTCGCTTCCATTTCCCACTCGTAGATCTAACCTCATCCTTGCTCGCCGCCTTTCTACTTCCGACTACCCCCTCAGATATTATTACATATGTGAGAACCACATCCCAGATCCAATACCCAAGTAGAAGATCGACTTTTTCGTAAAAATTAATTTCAATCATAAACAAACCTCGATTAGGATTCAAGCTTCTCCAAGCTTCTTCGCTTTTGTTCGCAAGATAATCCTTGCAGCCTCTTCCAAAGGATCCGGCTTTATTGCAATGGAAGCAAATTCTTTCATAGTCGGATCAGTTTCTTTTGATCCTTCACTTTCGCCTTTCCCTTAGCCTTCTTGGATTTCTTCTTTCGTAAGATACCTGGGCCCTTCCTTTCTTTCGAAGAATCATCCACCAAGAAGACATGGGTTCTTCTTGGACGGGAAGTGACCTTCAGCTAGCTTTTCAACATGTTAAGTAATTCGTGCAAGTCGACATCCAACTTATTCATGTGAAAATTCACAACAAATGTGAGAGAGAAGGTGTCGGGAGTGATCGCAAGACTAAATCTCGACTCAACTCCCCATCCACGACGAACCCAAGTCGCCCAAGACGCTCAATCGATTGATCATCTTTAGGACATGAGTCTCAATCAGAAGTTCCCTCATCATCCGAGATCTAAGAGCTCCTTAGATATTTCATATCTAGCGCCCTACTTTGCTCACCATACAACTCTCCAAGGTGTAGTAGAAGACAAGAGAGCATCCATGTTTTCATGCCGATCAAGCTCGTTATCTTCATGGATGCGAGCATGATGCATCGAGCCACACGATGCATCATCTCGCCACCGCTTAAAAGTAGCAATCTCTTCCTCGAGGGTCTCTCGCAACTTTTTTTGCAGTACGGCTAATTTAGGACATAAGAAATCTTTTCAAAGAAAGGAGAACAATTCTCGATTCCTCAACCAAATCTGTAGTTCTAGTTCTATCCACGGCCATTTGTTAAGATCAAGTATGCTTCGCAGTTGAAATTAGTGAATGTGACATTTTCAAAATTTCGCATGTAAAAAGACAATATTTTAGCAAACATTCATTTATTAATTACCAAAATAAATTAGGTCTTATTTTATATTGGTATCTCCCACTATTTTCTTCAAACTATATTACCTCATATATATAGTTCTAAGCAAAATCTAATTAAAGTTTTTGCTAGTGAGAATAAGGATCCCATTTCAAATATATATAGCCTTGTGGTGACACAACAAACTATATATAAATAAATAGGTAGACAACTCCTGTCAATTACATCAACACGTAACTCCTTATGTTTTGCCTCTGGATTATTTTGATCAAGTGGTGGCACATCCGAATCAAAATTATCTAAGTTAAGTCCAACCTAGCACTTCCATATATTCAAAAAAGAAAATATCGCCTTCAGGGTGACACAACAAAACAATATTGTTCAATTTTCTTTATAAGCATCAAATGTGATAATTAACATCTTAAATACTTAATACTTGCCTTGTGGTGACACAACAAACTCATATTAAATATTTAATACTCTATTAATTTTATCATGCTGAAGGCTTAACGCTCGATATTCTAAATATCTTTGAACGCTTAAGACTTAATAAAAACTTTGAGGGATTTGTTATTATTTGTCTCATCTGTTTTAATGCAGCATGCAAAAATATATATATAAATACGCTATTATATTATTAAACATGCGCAGCATGTTTGCATAATATATATATATATATAATACTAGCATGCACATATAGAATACTATATTCTACCCCGGATTGATTATGGACTTTTATTCTAGTTTCGTTCACTAGAGCCACCAAGTGAACCAAAAGGTCAAACCCTAGGTGCAAAGAATAAACATTTAAATATAACTATTATTACATTTAAACCTGCTCCATTACAAAACGGTCTTCAAGCGTTCCTCGATCTCGATCTTGGTCTTCTTCTTCAAAAAAATTCTAACTAATCCTATTACATTAAACTATTTAATTTAAATAGAAACCTCGATCGCAGCCAAGGGAAGTACATAGAGAGAGATAGAATTTACATCAAGAAGAAAACCAGAAAAGACGAGGTACGCAGACCCCATTTAATAAAACCCATTCATTCAAACATCCAACTAAAATAAATCCAATCATATTGGTCAATTGTCCATAATCAATCCCATTTATTATCATACATATCATCATATGTATCAATAAATTAAATCATTCCATATATATATATGAGTATCATTTAATGGGCAATTTTATGTTGCATGAAATCCAATTTCAAGATTAAAATAAACTCTTTTATTTTAATTATAAAATTATTAAATTAATATATATATATATATATATAATATATATATATATATATATATATAAAAGTCCTAAAATTATAAAAATTGTTGCTTTCTCTAATTTTGGATAATGATAAAATTAAAAAATTAAAAAAAATCTCTTTTTAATAATATATATATTCGTATCCCTTATATAATAAAAAAAAAAAATATATTTTATATATTTATAAAAACCACGAAATAATATATTAAAAATATATCCACAAAAAATAATTAAAAAAAAAAAAATAATAAAAAATTATTAATTATAATATATTAAACAATAATATTCTTATACATATACTAAATTTTTTATATAATTAGCCATTTTAAAAAATAAAATAAAAAAATAAATAAATAAATATAAAAAAAAATTCGCATAAATATTACTAAAAACGCAAATCAAAAATAAAAAATGATTATAATTTAAAAATTTTTTTTTTGATTAAAAAAAAAAAAAAAAAAAAAAAAAATTTTTTTTTTTTTTTTTTCATAAAATAATAATTTTATACAACAAATTATGCCCAATAAATTATTCTAAATACATACCCATACATATATGAATCAAAATAATTAATAATTCAGATAAAGTTTGGGCTCATGATACCACCGTTAGGTTTTCGTGAAAATCAAAGTAGCAATCAAATTGCAAAAATAAGCTAAGTTAGATAAAATCGATTTTAAAATTTTTCACAAACCAATTACCTTGATCATCCTTTATGCATATTATTAATTAAACGAAGAATAAGAAATTATGAAATCATACCCTTGTAGAAACGAGCTTCCTCGTGTACGAAGTTCACCTCCTACTTCTCGATCTCCTCAATCTCCTGTAGATTCCTTCCTTCGATCAATGTAAGCCACCCAAGTGTGTGGCCTCTATAGTGATCCACCAAGGAAGAGGAATTTTTCAAGAAGAAGGATTTGGCTCAAACCCTAGTTTTTCCTATCCTCAATAAAAAAAAGGGGTGTACTCTCCAACTCTCGAATTATTACGATATCTCATATCTAATATAAGACTCTCTTATAAAGATATTATATAACCCTATTTTAATTAAAATAAGGTATTATTTATTTAATTAAAAACTCTTTAATTAAATGGGCCCCTAATCCTATTAGGGATAATTAGTTAAACTCCTTTAACTAATTTTCTTTCCTAATCCAATTAGAATAAATGAGAGTACTAATATTAAATTAATTCCTAAACCTTTTAGAAATTAAAATAATAATAATTATAATAATATTAATAAGACTCTCTTATTAATTTATATTTAATATTTCTAAAATATTAAATAATAATATTAAGCTATTTAATTTATTCTATCACCATAGATTAAATTAAATATACTTAACATATTATTACAATTATGCCATTAACTTCTTAAATAATTATTCTTCCTTTTATGGTGTGACCCTTTAGGTTCTCCATATTAAACCGGCCAGAATAAATCAATTAGAACAATTTTAATCTCATTTAAATAAATAAATTAAACAAATAATTTATTTAAATAAATAATATTTATTCTACAATAGGATAAGTTCTCCCAAATGATCAACCACTTTCCAGATAATATAGATTTCAACATTAATCATAAAAGAACCTTCGAGTAAATAGTTACCGCATAATTCAATCCTTCCACCATACTATGTCCCAATTAAATATAAGACATGGAATTCATCACAAGTCTTATTTTATTTAATTATATGTATTTCGATTCCTAAATGAATAACTCCTAATGAATGCAAATTAGAAACTACTTTCTAATTTCATTCCACCTCGCCAAGGATTCCCGGGTGTCATTTATCTAATCACATAGACATCTCTCCTTTTACTAGAAGTGGTAGATTCTTTATCGATCATTCATTATCTTCATATATAACTTATTACACCCAAGCATACCCTTTGATATACTCTAAGAGTCTTAAGGAATAAGTCAAAGTGTAATTCATTATATATAAGATACTATGATGATCTCAAGTCTAAGGATCATTTGTACTACTATCACTACAGAATTCCTATCGACAGTAAGTAAAACTCCATTAGGTATTCCTTAGCGAGTCACGCTCAAATGAACTTATTCTCTAATAAGCACCTACATACTTGCTTTTAGTGTTTCCACACACAAATGATCATGAGATCAATCATCCTCATCCAACGAAAGCAAGAACGATGTACCAATCTATCCGGATTCACTAATCCCCAATTTAGTAATCCAATGATTGGGAACTATTTTAGTTTTAAGCTTTCTAAGAATTTAGATCTCATTAGAATGATCATCATCATTATTCTAAAAGCGTTGCTTAAAACTACGGGTTTATCACATATTATTAAAACAAAGACCATGTAGATAATAAATGCCTTTAATAAATAATTTTTTTATTAATAAATAAATAAGATTGATTACACAAGATATGCTTTATCATCATACATGATTGGCTTGTATGCATAATACTTTTGTATTTTATAAGATAGAAGATATATATATATATATATATATATATATATATATATATATAATGATTCATAATATGTATTTGTTATGAATAAAATATGAGCAACAACCGAAATTACAACTGAAAAATTCATATCTACTACTATTACTAACGGACGACGCTAGTATTAATAGCAGACGACATGTTCTGCTACTAATAGTAGCGGACAACGATATTATTTTTTTCAACCACGTCTGCTATTATTAATAGTGGACGACACCCGTTATATCTGTTGTCGTTCGCTACTAATAATAGTAGACATAATTTGTCGCCCGCTACTAATAATAACATACATAAATTAATCATATATATATATATATATAGGGATATGATCCATAGCAAATACTTGCTATGGAGGAAATTTGAGCAAATAGCATCATATCCGTCCATTCTATAAATCAAGGGCGCAGATTAAAAAAGGAAAATCCCCTTATGCTAGACGATATGACGTACGCTAAAAATCTTAATCTCCAATACGCTACATCAACTAGCGTCTTTACACAAAAAATATGATATTGAGTCAAGGCATGCGGACAAGTGTATTTTGATTTTTGATCGTTGAATCTTTCCCAAGGTGATGCGAGACCAAGTGTATTTTGATTTTACGATCGTTGAATCTTTAGGTTGAGTTGAGAAGCTTGTTCTAATAGGCTTGTTGGGCCAATGATAATTAGTATAATAACCTGGATAATTTTGATGATGATTCGGAAAATAAACCAAATATGACTAGAATCAAGAGTTGGAAGTCGAATTCATGAGCATCGAATTAGGAATTTGTGGTGAATTTCTAACGAACTCACGAGCGCTAGCAGATTTCTTAGGAATTATGATGTTTTCGTTGGCGAGCTTATTTTTGTGATCCATCCATTTCTCAATCAAGGTGGTCATTTGAAAATTTGCGAGATCTAATTCGTGTCCTCAAAAAAGTAGAGTTCTTTTGTAATTGGTTTGTTTCTTCATGGTTTGGACTAATCCTGGTTCTTGTTCATTAAGGTCAATAGAACGGTAAATCTGGTCGAGGAGAAAGGAGGAGAAGGAAGGGTTTTGGAACCTGTAGTGTTGTTGTTGTTGTTGTTGTACTGATGTGTGATTCCAGTGTTCCATCTCTCTCTCTATATATACTAATTTAGGCACTAGCTAATGGGAAATTAGTAATTAGGAAAATGAATGAATGAAGATTGATTGAGAATGTAGTAATTTGAAGAAAAGAAATCAGAAACACTTGGTTGGGCAGTATCATATTTTTGTGTAGTACGCTAGTTGATGTTGCGTATGGGAGATTAAGATTTTAGCGTCGCCGTATAAATCAAGCGTAAGGGCATTTTTCTTTTTTAATCTGCGCCCTTGATTTATATAATGGACGGATATGATGCTATTTGCTCAAATTTCCTCCATAGCAAGTATTTGCTATGGATCATATCCCATATATCAGAATGGATCAGGTCTGGACCTGATAAAAAACGGACCATTTTTTTTTTTTGCTTTTTTTTTTAAAAACAACTAAAAAAAATATTTAATATTTTATGGAACTGAAATTTTTCCATAATATAATGTTTTGGGTGTGATTTAAATACCTATACCAAAAATAAAAGTAGTACGATGCGCATGCATCGTATATACATATTTTGTTATACGTACCCAAATCACACCAAAAATACTGTATTATGAAAAAATTTCAATTCCATAATTTTTTTATTTATTTATTTTTAGTTGTTTTGAAAAAAAAGCAAAAAAAAAAATAAAAAAATTTCGGACATTAGATCGAAAGTCCTCCGTATATATATATATATATATATATATATATATATATATATATATATATATATGGGAGCCTTTCATGTATAGGATTCTTTATAGATGCTTTAAACCTTTTTTTAGATAGTTGATAAACTTATTGGAAATTTGAGATTGAAACATAAATATACCGGTAGTAATATGACTTATCTTAGGCTTTTATTTTAATATGAGGACCCCACCATAGTCGACATGTTGTCGGTTTGTTTAACAAAATAAATTTTTAATATTAAATAATCTAAATAAGTGCGACATGTAAAGGTATATAAAAAAAATATCAATAGTAACAAACTCTCTTACGACATAAAAAAAAAAAATAAAAAATAAATAAAAATTACCAATGTAAGCATTACAACCTCTTACGACTTGTATAAAAATCAAATAGTAAGCACAAGTTCTTTATTTGCTATTTTTTATAACAATAATTGTTATTTTATAAAAACAAATATTTTTATAAAACAAATATTTTATAATAACAAATAAAGAATATAAAATATTTTATAAAACAAATATTTTATAAAAACAAATGTTATTATAAAATATTTTATAAAACAAATATTTTATAACAAATGTTTTTATAACAAATGTTTTTATAAAAATATTTATAACAAATGTTTTATAACAAATGTTTTTATAAAATATTTTATAAAAACAAATATTTTATAACAAATGTTATTATAAAATATTTTATAACAAATGTTTTTATAACAAATGTTTTTATAAAAAATAATTTATAACAAATATTTTTATAACAAATGTTTTTATAAAATATTTTATAAAAACAAATATTTTATAACAAATGTTATTATAAAATATTTTATAACAAATGTTTTATAAAAAATAATTTATAACAAATGTTTTTATAAAAATAATTTATAACAAATGTTTTAAAACAAATGTTATTATAAAATATTTTTTAAAAACAAATATTTTATAACAAATATTTTATAAAATATTTTATAAAAACAAATGTTTTTATAAAATATTTGTTTTTATAAAATATTTTATATTCTTTATTTGTTATTATAAAATATTTGTTTTATAAAAATATTTGTTTTTTATAAAATAACAAATATTGTTATAAAAAATAGCAAATAAAAGAAACTGTGCTAATTATTTGATTTTTTTATACAAGTTCGTAAGAGGTTGTCTTAGGTTGGTAATTTTTATTTATTTTTTTTTATTTTTTATGTCGTAAGAGCTTGTTACTATTGATTTTTTTTTTTTTTTTTTTCAAGTACAAGTTTAAGTCAAATTCTACAGTATTATTTAATATTAAAAATTGTTTTAGCTTAAACAAATTGACAACATGTTGACTATGGTGGGGTCCTCATATTAAAATAAAAGTTTGGTGACAAGTTGTTACTTACCACAGATATTTATGTTTCAATCTCAGTACTTCCAATAAGTTTTTTATCGGCTATCCGAAAAAGGAGAGTGTTCAGCGAAGATCCATAAGAACCTATTCATGGGCTATTTCCTATATATATATATATATATATGTGTGTGTGTGTGTGTGTGTGTGTGAGAGAGAGAGAGAGAGTCGGAAAAGGGTAGGGACAGAGTGATAATGTTTGAATTGGAAAAGCTCCAAAATTAGGTGACAATAATAACATTATCTATAAGGTTGACACACGCAGACACCGATCACACAGAGACAATAGTTTTGAGGGGGAGGAAAATGCCAAGTGAATTAGGTGGGAATAACGTGCTTTTATGCTTTTCCTTGTACAACAAAGCCCCATCATCCCCCTTCTATTCTCTCCTTATTTTGCAGGATTTTTTTTAATTACACTCACAGTCCCTTATTTTCAGATTTATTGCACAAAAAAACTCCAATATTTCTAAAAATTAAGTTGATGGAGATTTTCTTAATACTCCTGTCCTAAAATGAGAATTAACTTTTTGACCTTTTACTTTTATTGTATAATAGTGTTTGACGAGGACACATCATCATAATAAAACATTAAAGATACAATTTAATTTTTGATCAACTGATAATATATTAAACTTCAAATTAATGTGAATTTATTTAATTTTAGTTGATATAATTATTATAATTATATAATATATAACAAAAATTATTAATCACAAAATTTATTTCATTCTAAATTTTTATGAGTCATACAAATTTTAAAGTTTAATATGTTATCGTTTGATCTCAAAAAATCAAAATCAGTATCTTTAATTTTGGAACATATTGAATATTTGTTATTGATATTATTCGATTAAATAAATTTATGACCGCCCACAAGAGATTGGGTATTCCAAATTTAATTTTTTAATTCATTTATACTATTAGTATGTAGCAGATGACACTTAAATTTTTGAACCTGAACCACACATTTTCTTTATAAACGGTCAAATATGTATTTATCCGAATAATATTATACCATGCAAGTATTTTTTATAGATAAATATATATATATATATATATATAAGAAATTCATCCATAATTAATGGTTGTTATGAATACTATTATAGTAAACGGATCTCTCTATTCTTAATACGTAGAGGCAGGTAAAAAAATTTTGCACGCCACTACTAAGAGGAGAGGCAGGAGTTTAATCTCATTTTGTCTGTTGTTACTCTTAGTAACGTCAAGGACTTAATCCCCATTAATCTCGTCCATTAACAGGGACGGAGCTACTCATAGACTGGAGGCCACCCACCCCACCCCACCCCACCCCACCCCACCCCACTATTTGTTCATTTATCAAGTTATTTATGAAGTCAGTTGTGATTACAAACTAATTTTATTATTCAATTCATTATAATTGTATGTTTGTATAATTGGGGCATAATATTGTATATTTATTATTTCAATTGAATGATACATTTGTATCCAGGTAACCAACTAAAACTCTTGTTTTATTTTTTTAATCTTTGTTTATTTTATGAAATTTGTTATTTTAATTTTTAAAATTTAATGAGTGATCATAATATTGTATATGTTAATTCCAATTGCATATTTAATTTATTTTTCGTTAACCAACTAAAACCTTTACTTATTTAATTGCAAATTTATGAAAATTTTATTATTAAAAAGTTCAATGAGTAGTCCAATAATATCGATTAACTAATTTTTTTAGTGTAGTTAATTGATTTTTTATTTTTGTTTTAGAGTCATGGGAAAATCACGTACTATTGATTCATTTTTTAAGAGAAAACAATCAAATCATGTTGACACATATATCTCTACTTATCCCTGAGCCTAATGTTCAAACATCTCTACCTAGTTACCCCTGAACAAGAACAACGTTCTCTAAAATCACCAAGAATTAAAGGTAAAAAATGAGATATTAATTATTTGGAGCGTAATCTTGAAAAACGAATCGAGGTATGAAAATGTCGTGGTGTGATCAAGTTCGACAAGTTTACATCAATTACAATGCATATCAATATATTCTTTCCGAGTAATCTTTTTTTAAATATATATTATGTTAAAAAAAAAAAAAAATTAC
Source organism: Panax quinquefolius (assembly GCA_020205615.1). NCBI lineage: Eukaryota > Viridiplantae > Streptophyta > Magnoliopsida > Apiales > Araliaceae > Panax > Panax quinquefolius. The sequence continues at coordinate 137,918,375 of CM035169.1, forward strand.
CCTCTCAAATCAAATTCTGGCTTCGCACTTGCCCATTAAATTTTATATTGGACAGTAAGAATTGCGTTTGTTATCTGTAAGAATAATATTGATAACAATCATTTGTTATGGATGAGTTATATATATATATATATATATATATATATATATATATATATATATATATATATAAGGAGAAAGAAAGTAGAGGGAAAGAATTGATTAGAAGAGACAGAAGTAGTTGCGATCTCTATCGTCAAACAGCTACCAAACTCCACCAACCACCTCCCCATGTTTGTCTTTGTCTCTCTTTTTCTGTCTGTTGGGTCTACTCTATTAATTACTCCTCTATATATATATATATATATATATATATATATATATATATATATATATCTTCCACTACGCACTGTTTCTGTTCTTTTCCTTTGGATTTTCTATTCTGATCTAATCTCCTATTATTTCAAATGTTGATTGAGTTCCTATCAAATTTTTTGCGTCACACATTCATCATGTCCTTATATATATATATATATATATATATATATATATATATATATATATATATTTACACAGCACAAAGTCAATCTATAAAAACAACGCCGTTAAGTAAATGATTTATTAGGGGAAGGGCATCATGCATGTGGCCACATTGCATTTGACATGGTATCTATCTATTAAATATATTAAATTGCATTACATAACATCATTGTATGATATTTGTCATTTTTATATTACAATACATGTCCTACATAATTAATATTTATCCATTATTCCAGTTTTCACATGTCCTACATAATTACACCAATTTTTGAATTTTATAATATTATACCATACATATATATAAGTTCCAACATTATTAACCGTGATAACCCAATAAATCTATTTTTCAGAATTTTACATTATAATATACCATTTATAATCTTATACCATACTTTATATCATACATATATATAATCCCACACTAATATATTTATTTTATAATCCCAAAACATAATTATTATATCCTAAAATCACTACTTTTCTAATATTATACCATTTATAATTATACCATACATTATATCATAAATGTGTGGTATAATATTATAATTTACGTATATAACAACATCACTACCTATCTAAAAAGTATGCGGATATTATCATTACTAATTTAATTATATTACAACATAATATTATACGGTTTAAAACATTTAAAACAAAATTAAAATAACAAATAATATCAATTATAACTTACTATGTTGATTTTATAATCCCTACATAACCACTTTTTCAATCTAAACGGTTTTTATATTATCGTTACTTAATTATTATCTTCTAAAATCACTACTTTTTAATCCCACATTAATATTTTGATTTTATAATCCCCTAAATTACTATAAATCTAAAGCTGCTCGATAATGTTAAATGTTCTAATGTTATCATTACTAATTTAATTATTATCTCCTAAAATCACTACTTTTTAATTCCACATTAATATTTTGATTTTATAATCCCCTAAATCACTACAAATCTAAACTATTCGATAATGTTATCTGCTTCTAATATTATAATTACTAATTTAATTATTATCACATAAAATCACTACTTTTTAATCCCAAAATAATATTTTGAAGTTATAATCCCTAAATAACTACAAATCTATATTATTTTGGTAATGTCAACTGCTACGATATTATCCTTTCTAATTTAATTATTATCTCCTAAAATCACTACTATAATTATATTAAAACATAATATTATACTGATTTAAAACATTTAAAACAAAATTAAAATAATAAATAATATCAATCATAACTTACTATGTTGATTTTATAATCCCTAAATCACTACTTTTTCAATTTAAACGGTTTTTATATTATCGTTACTTAATTATTATCTCCTAAAATCACTACTTTTTAATCTCACATTAATATTTTGATTTTATAATCCCTAAATCACTACAAATCTAAACTATTCGATGATGTTAATCGGTCAAATATTATCATTACTAATTTAATTATTTTCTCCTAAAATCACTATGTTTCTTTTTATCCCACATTAATATTTTGATTTTATAATCTCCTAAATCACTACAAATCTAAATTGTTACGATAATGTTAACTGTTCTAATATTATCATTACTAATTTAATTATTATCTCCTAAAATCACTACTTTTTTAATACTAAATTAATATTTTGAATTTATAATCCCTTAAATAACTACAAATTTAAACTATTTTGGTAATGTCAACTATTCTGATATTATCCTTTCTAATTTAATTGTTATCTCTTAAAATCACTACTTAAAGGAAGTTATATTAGGTAGAGTTATATTTAAAGGTTGTTAGATGTAACCTTAATCCTTTCCTATTCTCTGTTGAATTTTTGCCTTTTTTTTGCATTGCAATACTTTTAAAAAAATTATAGTAATTAATCTGATGTCGAAATTGAGTGAATCTAAAGTTTGTTTCTTCATTTTTTTTCATCCTCTACAATTGTGAAGAAGGAAGAAAAGTTATTTGACGTAATCTTCATGTCTTAAATGGCTGAAAATCGCAATCTGTCTCGATTTTCATCAATGTTTTCAGCCCTAATTTTGAAAATTTATAAATTAGTCATATTAACACCGAATCAAGGGATTCTTGAGCCTATTTTGTGTATCTATTCGAGGGCTTCAATTTCTATGAAGATGTAAAAAGATTTTAAAGACTCCAAAAGACCTGATTCTTTGTTGTTCTGATTTATAAAAAGATGAACAAAGAAGGTGAATATTATTTTGTATTTTAAATTTTTAGTGGGTTTTTAAATGAGAGATTATTCTTAAGCAAAATGGGTTACAAAGTCGATCACTGAACTTTAGTGGTTTTTGGGTATTGAGCCCCTTTCTTCCGGTCAACGCAAATTGAGCATCTTTCTATTTGAAAATTTAGACTTTGAACCCCCTGGTGCCAAATGTGTGTTGACCTGATGACATGTAACATGTGGCACCTACGTGGCACATGAGACAGATCTGATGTGGGAATTTTATATTGTAATTTTAAACGTGAGCAACGCTGACGTGGCTTTTTTCGATTTTTTTCCAAAAAATTTGCCTCTCCATTGATTCGAACTCACAACCTCACGTTTGATACCTTGGTCATATGACCACCCGAGCACCACGGGTCTAAGACCCCAACTTTTATGAATAAAATGGAATTTTCTCTATTTATTATTTTGAAATAGTAAAGGGTTGATTTGATTAATTTGGTTAGTTATGGGTAAAATGCGCAAATATTTTAAATAAGCAAGTGGTTATAAAATATTCATTATTGTCGGGGAATATTTGTTTGGTCGTGGAATATTCTTGCTGTCGGGGAATATTCGTATGGCGGCGCAACCTTTTGTGGGCCCCATAACGAAAAACGATCGGATGAAGAAAATGATAAGTATGAGTTTTTTTTATAAATAACAACGTAGTTGTTACCGTTAACACTGTTGAAATATCCGGTGATTAAAACACAGTAATACGCGGTGTTGCACAGTAGCACACGGTATTGCACCAATTATTGATTCTTACATAAGAAGTCACTACTCAATAATTGTTAAAGTAATTATTGTTCAATATTTTATTGATTCATAATTGCTATATTGATATTTTATTTTATTGATTCAATAATTGTCAGTGCACAGTATTTTCTATTATCAGATCAATAATTTATATTATTTGAATAGTATTATTAGATAGCATTATTGGCAATGTCTAAGAAAGTTACATGCAGGAAGGGGTTAGGTCATCTAATTCTTGGCGCCAAGATGAAGGAAAAATCCTTATCGGAAAAAGCCCCTTCTTTCAGGAACGACACTGGTTGTCATTATTGTGATTCTCGTAATATTACTTGTAAATAATTAATTATTTATTTATATGATAAGAAAATATTTATTTTATGTGGATATAAATGGAGGAATTTTTTGAAAAGTAACAATTGTTGAAAATTGATATTTTATCTTTTTGATAAAATAATTCATTCAAATATATTATTATATTACATTATGAATGTATAATGCGATAATATAATTATTATGATATTTTTATAATGAATGTGTGATATATGAATAAATGAGGAAAAATATTTTTGTTACATAAAACATGTTAAATATGTTGGTGGGCCCCATTTTTGACTGAAATTTGACTATAGCCTGGAAAATCATCTGTATGTGAATTTCGATCAATTTCTGTTTGGAATTTGGAAAGATTTTCTTCTACAAAGTTGTAGAGAATTAAATTTCATATGGAATGGACATAAGATTCGAATTTTTCTGATAAAAGGGCTATTTATTATGAATTATTGAAGTTCCGGAATAATTGATTTTTGGAGTTATAAATATTTTTTTTAATGAAAATCATTTTTTGTGGGTGGGACCCACTTGTGTGTGCTGCGATTATGATGTGGTGTGCTAAGGAAAATTTTGTAAAAATATTATTATTTTATTAATTTTCTGCTTTAGTGTTCTAAATATTTTCCTATAAATAGGGTGCTTAGGTTAGAATTGAAAATCACACCAGAATCTGAAATTTTCTCTCTTTATAATATCGAGCGTATTTTTGTGAGTATTTCGATACTTTGAGTGTTGCTATACGGTGCAAGTTTCCTTCTGCATTATATCCGATATTCCAGTCAAAAGTACTGTTTTTTTACGGTAAGGGATGTTATTTTTTTTCGTAAATGATGTTATTGGTAAGATTTTTCTTGTGAAATTTTTGCCTTTTTGTGTCAGGGTTACTATTCACGTATATGGCATTATTCACGTATACGACACTATTTACAGAAAAATTAAAATTTACTTTTTTTTGTCCAAGATGTTTATTATGGTTACTAGCTTTGATTGTATCCATGTTTTGATCTTCATTCTTGAATTTTGCTCCACACTGATTTAATATGTAGTATTTTTAAACATGGATGAACTAAAGTACGAATCCTTAATCCTTGTCCTTTTATCTCACTGAATTCGTTTTCTTTAAAATATTTTTATCATTTTGAGTCCTAAATGGTGATATAACTGAATATCTTTGACCTGTAGTACAAAGATGAACGATTACCTGATGAATATCTTTGGCCCGTAGTGCGAAGAGGAACAAGTGTTGAGATGAACATGACCAACTGGGGATATGATTGAATATCTTTGGTCGTAGTGCAAATATGAATATTTGCTTCAAGATGTATATTGATTGATGTCACAGAGATAAAATATTGATGGACTTTTAAATCATAGAAGATAGTAGACTTCATTCTCTACTTAACTCTTCTAATGAATTGTTATTTCTACTGCGAATATTGATCTAAACTTGTTGTCTATTATATTTTATCAGATTTTTCCCTATTGAGAACTAACGATAATTTGTTCTACATTATCTTAGTCATAATATTCTTTATTGGGCTAGTTGAGCTCACCCTTTTCCTTTTTGTTCTATTTTTCTTCTCAGGAGGTGAGAATATAGCGGGAACTAGTCGGGGTGTGGAGTGATGATACAAGAAAGTTGTTCTAGCAGTCTTCACTATTTTATAAAATACTGTATCAATAATTATAATGAAGACTTATTTGAGTGTGGATATTGTCTAGAAGACAATATTTGTATTTAAACTTACAGTAAATGTGTTGTCGTATTTTACACGATAATTATTGAAGTTGTTTCTGTACCATGTATTTGGCGACTCAGAATGAGTTGTGTGGACCTATTTTGGGGGCATTATAACGGGCCTAACTGTTAACATCTCACAAGGATTAATCTTTATATCAAAACACTTTATTTCCCCCCAAAAAAATTAAAATACTACACAGATCCTTCAATCAATCTATGATTCATTTCGTTCTTTATCTTTCTCTCTATCATCTAATTTTTGGAGAAATTTTAGATACTCCCCAACGATGGGTCGATAAAGTGAGGCAAAAGGTTAGTGATCCATTAATAGTCGTCTCTCTCTCTCGCTTGTTATAATCTCGAATTTCATGAGGAATGAAAAGGGGAAAGCAGTACCCTAAAGAAAATAGCCACCAAAAGGTTGGGGAAGATTCAATATCCACTAGAGTCAGTGGGATTTCATCACCAAGGTATTGTGGGTGTGGGATACGAGTACGAATTTGTACATCGTCAAAGAGACTCAGTGTTGGGAGGAAGTTTTATGGTTGTTCAAATTATGGTGTAAGTTATTGTATTTACCATGATAAAATTTTAAATTTTTACATACAATCGTGATAATTGTTTGTTTAATTTTCTACAGACCCAAGAATTTTGTAGCTTTTTCAATGGATTAACTTTATCCGCATATTAGAAGATTCTGGGGTAGAGAATGATTCGGGTCTGTTGAATTTGAGGAGCATAGAAATTGACCTACAGATGATGAAGGAGAAAGCTCATGACTTGGGAGTGCAAGTATCGAAATCGCAAAAAAGAAAGTCAAATTGTAGAATGATTTGAAGTGTTTAAAAGAAGAAATAAAGAAATTACAAACTAGGGAGAAGTGATTCTTACCTGTAATTGGTTTATTTTTTGTGTTGTGTTTGAGCATGTTAAAAACCATGAAATAGTTTTAATTATTTTGATGTTTGAAAAAATTTGATATATAAGTGGTGATTGGATAATGTTAAAAATCATGATTTGAAGAATTATTATGTTAATGTAAATTCATGACGTTTGATAATTGTATTTGTCGATGTTGGGATTTTTGGATGTCCCTTTCCGTTACTTGTTCTTTGGTGTTCTTATTTTAGGTGAGATTTATTTGAAAAAACAAGTGAAAAAGGTCCGACATGTATAATGTCGACGATGGTATTAAGAGTCGCCATTGATTTTTTAAATGGTTGTACCAACACAACCGAGAAAAGGTTTTGCACATTGACCCAAATGATGTGACACGCTAAATGAATTAAATGAAACCGAGATTCATTAGGGTCCGGGGACTTGGTTATGCGGAGGAAAGGTGTTAGGCACCCCCCGACATCCGTGTTACCACGGTGACCGCCTCTTTTCAAGAAACTATTATCTGAATGTATGTGTGTGTGTGGGTCAATGTGCTATTATTTGGAAGTAGTGTGAGGCCTCGTTCGAACCTATAAACACAGGGTTTGAATTTATGTAAAAATTCAGTTTTTAACAAGATATAACAATGATATTTTATAAAAAGGTTTTTCAAACCCTGATGCTCAATAGTAATTGAGACCTTTTACACTCCCATTTTATTAAGTGTTCGACTTGATTGAATTTATTTGACAGATGCGAGGCATCCGTATGAAAAAATAATGTACAAAATAATGCCGACTTCCTCGTGGGTATGGAAACCATCTGAGGAAATTCAGACACCGCAGAATAATTTACAAGCTGCTTATAGCTGAAGATGTCCATCACAGGAACCGAATCTAGATCCAATAGGCTGAATCTATGATCACATGATTCCTAGGCGCACAAGATACCGCGATTTGTATGAAAGTAGTAAGCAGGTAAATATATATAAAAGCTATAAATATATATATACAGATAGGATCACCAACCACGAAGCACCTCCATGGGGGATCAGAAAAGTAAATAAAGCTGTAAAAGTTATCAACCATCACGGAGGAAACTCCAGGCGGGACGAAACGTAAATGAAGTTGTAAATACGGTTAACCGCCACGAAGGAAACTCCAGGTGGGACGAAATGTAAATACCTCAACATTAATTCTTTCATTTATAACCACATAAATAAATCCATCATTTATATCCACATCAAATAAATATTTCATTATTATATAAATCAATAATTAATTATTCACAAATAATATTACAGAATCACAACAATGACAACCAGGCAGTTCCCAAGAAAGAGGGGGCTTTCCGATAAGGATTTCTCCTTACTGGCGCGCAATTAGGTGACCAAACCTCTCCTTGACAGAACTTTCTAGACATTGCCAATAATGTTATCTAATAATATTATTCAAATAATATGAATTATTGATCCGATAATGGAGATATTGTGCAATTGACAATTATTGAGCAACAATAATATAAAATATCAACGCAACAATTATTGAATCAATAAAATAAAATATTGAGCAAGAACTACTCGTAATAATTATTGAGTAGTGCCTTCACGTAAGGATCAATAATTCAACAATCCGAAAGCAATACCGTAATGCTCTTTGTGCAACCACGCCAGACATCGTATATTTTAACCATTGGGTATTCTAACAGTGTTAACGGTAACAACTACGCCGTTATTTATAAAAACTCAAATTTGTCGTTTTCTTCATCCGACAGTTATTCTGTTATGGGGCCCATAAATGGCTGCGTCGTCGTACGAATATTCCCCGACAAAAAGAATATTCCACGACTAAACGAATATTCCCCGACAACAATGAATATTTTATAACCACTTGCGTATTTTGAATAAAAAAAATTCATATATCACCCTTAACTTTAACTTTTATCAACTTAACCATTTACTGAATAAAAAAATTGAATACTTTTATTTTAGAAAATTTGGGGTCTTACAATCTCCCCTCCTTATGAAATTTTATCCCCGAAATTTACATACCTGGTATTTCAAAGAGTTGAGAATACCTTGCTTTCATTTCAGATTCCATCTTCCCTGTCATCATGATTTCTTCATTGCTTATCTCCTGTATTTCAGATATCATTCTAGAATACAACTTCAAAACAAGGGTTAATTGAACAAATTAACATATCACATAATATCCCGATATTATGACTGACCAACAAATAAGCTTAGGTAGGACACACTAGAGAAGGATTTACTCATCTCTCCCCTCCTAGTTCTATTCCCCGATCTCTGCCAGAGATCATATCCCTAAGCTCTGATACCAACTGTGACAACCCCAAAACAGGTCCATTCCATCCAACCCATTCCGAGTCGCCAAATACATGGTACAAAAACAAATACAACTTCAGTAATACAATTGTCGTGCAAAATATGACAATGCATATACTGTGAGTTTGAATATAACTATTGTCTAATAGAAAGTATAAAAACTCAAAAGGGGTCCTCATTACAATTATTGATACGCTATTTCACAGAATAGTGAGGACTACTAATGCAACCATCTGGACCGTCAATCCATTCCCCAACTAGTCCCATCAATATTCTCATTTCCTGAAAAAGAACAGTGAAAGAAAGGGTGAGCACAACTAGCCCAGTAAATAATATCATGACTAAAGATAATTAAATTATCAATAGCCTTCATCAGTAATAAATCAGAGATTTAGAACATATGGTAGATGATAAAACTTTTCAACCATAGTTGCGGTGAACGAAGCAATCCATTAGAAGAGTCAAATAGACCATAAAGTCTATTATCTTCTCCACATTAAAAGTCCACCAACAATGTTTTATCCCTGTAACATTAATCAACAGTTCCTTTTCACAATCACATGTATAACTCATAATCATAATTGTAATTCTAAATTCCTCTTCGCATCCGTGATTTAAGATAATTTTCATCACATGTCTTTACCTCGAAACATCAAAGATCATGGTTATACCAAATCACGCCTCGCTCATAATCATACTAATAAATTCATCTTTGCACCACGGGCCAAAGATATTCATTAACAGATTCATCTTTGCACTACTGTGCCAAAGCTATTCAACAATGATCATCTTTTGCACTACGTGCCAAAGATATTCAACAACAGTCATCTTTCAGACTACGGGCCAAAGATATTCATCAACAGTTCATCTTTGCACTACATGCCTAAGATATTCATCAACAGTTCATATTTGCACTACAGGCCAAATATATTCATATCTCAAAGAAATATATAATCATTTCAGAATTTATATAAACAATAATTATAACCATGTTGATCATTTCACCTTTACACTTAAGCTAAAGATATTCAATTATAAATTCAATGGTCATGATCATACCAGTCAACAATTCAACTTTGCACTACTGGCCAAAGAGAACACATAGTCATGATCATACCAAAAATCTACCCATCTTTACACTCAAGTCAAAGAGAAATTCCATCACCAGAGTTATAAAAATGTTATATATGATAATAAAAATAATATAATCAACATATAGATTTAATCTCAAGAGTAAGATTCATAAATCAACGATAATTTGGTCAGAAAAAAGAAACCAATTTTTGTCATGAATAGTACCCGTGAATAGTAACTCGTTAATAGTAACTCGTGAATAGTAACTCATGAATAGTAACTCGTGAATAGTACTCCATATTCATATATAGTACCGTATACGTAAATAATGTCATATACGTAAATAGTGCCATATACATGAATAGTGCCGTATACGTGAATAGTCCGAGTATCGTGAATAAGTAACCCAGACTCAAAAGGTAGAAATTCCATAATAAAATTCATACCAATATTTCAGTATAATGATATTGAAAGAATAACATCATTATGAAGAAAATAACATCCCTTAATATCCCTTACAATCCCTTACTATCCCTTACCTCAAAGAGCAGTACTTCTGACTGAATATCGGATATGATGCTGAAGAAAACTTGCACTGATGAATAGCAATTCACCAAGTATCTAAATACTCACAAAATACACTCGATAATCAAGAGAGAAAAAGAGAGAAAACTTGTTTCTGGTGTGATTTTTAATTCTAACTTAGCCCTCTATTTATAGGAAAATGTTAGCAGCATCAAGGCGAGACTTGACTGCCGCTACACGATGGCTTTACCTGCTACTATTCCACCCACCAAAAATCAGCCATCTTCCCCAACAACCAAAAGTGGGGCCCACCCATTTCTAGAATTTTCTACCAAAATCATTTATAAACCTAATTTCCAAATCAGTCACCTCTTAAAATTCATAACAAATTATACGTTCATTTTTAACGGTTCAAAATTTGTGAACATATACTCAACTTATATATGTATAACATATCCAAAAATCACAACGATCCAACGGTCAGATTAAAAATTATAACTCACACAATAAAACTGTAAGAACACTGGTTTGATCTTTTAATACCTCCAATCCGACAAAATACTGATAAAATACCTCAACATTATTTCTTTCATTTATAACCACATAAATAAATCCATCATTTATATCCACATCAAATAAATATTTCATTATCATATAAATCAATAATTAATTATTCACAAATAATATTACAGAATCACAACAATGACAACTAGGCAGTTCCCAGGAAAGATGGGGCTTTCCAATAAGGATTTCTCCTTACTGGCGCGCAATTAGGTGACCAAAACTCTCATTGACAGAACTTTCTAGACATTGCCAATAATGTTATCTAATAATATTATTCAAATAATATGAATTATTGATCTGATAATGGAGATACTGTGCAGTGACAATTATTTAGCAACAATAATATAAAATATCAACGCAGTAATTATTGAATCAATAAAATAAAATATTGAACAGTAACTACTGTGACAATTATTGAGTAGTGCCTTCTTACGTAAGGATCAATAATTCAACAATAATGTGCAATATCGTGTGCTATCATGCAACAGCGTATTATTACTATATTTTAACCAAGGGTATTCCAACAAGTGTTAATCAGTAATAACTACGTCGTTATTTATAAAAACTCAAATTTGTCGTTTTCTTCATCCGATAGTTATTCTGTTATGGGGCCCACAAATGACTGCGCCGTCATACGAATATTCCCCGACAAAAAGAATATTCCACGACTTAACGAATATTCCCCGACAACAATGAATATTTTATAACCACTTACTTATTTTGAATTTTTTTTTTTCATATATCACCCTTAACTTTAACTTTTATCAATTTAACCATTTACTGAATAGAAAAATTGAATACTTTTATTTCATAAAATTCGGGGTCTTACAATCTCCCCTCCTTATGAAATTTTGTCCCCGAAATTTACGTACCTGGAATTTCAAAGAGTTGAGAATACCTTGCTTTCATTTCAGATTCCATCTTCCCTGTCATCATGATTTCTTCATTGCTCATCTCCTATATTTCAGATATCATTCTAGAATACAACTTCAAAACAAGGGTTAATTGAACAAATTAACATATCACATAATATCCCGATATTATGACTGACCAACAAATAAGCTTAGGTAGGACACACTAGCGAAGGATTTACTCATCTCTCCTGTAAGACCCCAAATTATTAATAAATGAAATTTATTTTCCTCTATTTATTATTTTGAAATAGTAAATTCGATTTGATTAATGTGGATAGTTATGGGTAAAATACGCAAATATTTTCGAATAAGCAAGTGGTTATAAAATATGCATTGTTGTTGGGAATATTCGTTTGGTCGTGGAATATTCTTGATGTCTGGGAATATTCGCAGACGATTTAGCCATATCTTTTGTGGGTCCCATAACGAAAAAGCGATTGGATGAAGAAAACGACAAATATAAGTTGTTTATAAATAATTGCAGTAGTTATTACTCAATAATACTTGTTGGAATACCCTTGTAGTTAAAAAAAAACACACTAATACGCGTTGTTGAACAAAGAAGACACTAGTATTGCACCAATTATTGATTCTTACGTAAGAAGGCACTACTCAATAATTGTTATAGTAATTATCGCTTAGTATTTTATTTTATTGATTCAATAATTGCGCATTAATATTTTATATTACCGTTGTTTCAATAAATTGTCATCACACAAGATTTTCCATTATCAAGCAATAATTCATATTATCGAATAATATTATTAGATAACATTATTGGCAATGTCTAGAAAGTTCGTCTAAGGAGAGGTTTGGTCACCTAATCATGGCCAAGAAGAAGAAATTTTATTGAAAGCCCCTCTCTTCAGGGAACCGCCTCGGTTGTCAATATTGTGATTCTGTAATATTATTTGTGAATAATTAATTATTGATTCATATGATGAGAAAAATATTGATTTTATGTGGATATAGATGGAGAAAAAATTTAAAATGACAATTGTTGAAAATTAATATTTTATCTTTTTCTGATAAAATAATTCATTTAAATATATTATTTTAATAATATATTAACGGTGATATTTTTACAACGAATGTGGGATATATGAGTATACGAGGAGGAAGAGTATTTTTGTTGCAATAAATGTTTAAAACATGTTAAATATGTCGGTGGACCCCATTTCTTGACCGAAATTTGATTATATACTTTGTAAAATTGTCCTTATGTGGATTTTGGGCCGGGTTTGTTTGGAATTTGGAAAAACTTTCTTTTCGCAAAGTTGTAGAGAATTGGATTTCCTATAAAAAACACGTGAGATTCAATTTTTCTAATAAAAGAGCTATTTATTATGAATTATTGAAGTTCAAGCTTCAAATAATTGATTTTTGAAGTTTTAATTATTTATATCAACAAAAATGTTTTTATTGTTTTGGTTGGCCCGCCATGTGTTGTAAACATGCTGATTTCAGGAGTCTTGGTTGATGAGGAATATATATATATATATAATATATTATTATTATATTAAATTTTCTACTTTTGTGTTCTAAGCAATTTCCTATAAATAGGTGCTTAGGTTAGAATTGAAAATCACAATTTAAACTCAAGTTTTCTCTCTATATTATCGAGCGTATTCTTGTGAGTATTTTGAGTATACTTTGAGTATTGCTATATATGGCATAAAGTTCAAGTCATAGCCTTTATATCCTGTTTCAACTGTAAGTAATCGTCTTTCGAGGTAAGGATGTTATTTTCTTCTCAAATGATATTATTTCTTCAATATCATTATCTTTGAAATATTGGTTGGAACTTTTATCAAATTTGAAACTTTTTCATTTTGGGGTTACTATTCATGAGTTACTATTCACGAGTTACTATTCATGAGTTACTATTCACGAAAGTTATTATTCACGAAAGTACTATTCATGAAGCGTGAAGATGTTTTTTGTGGAATTTCTATCTTTTGGTGTCGAGTTACTATTCACGATACCAAGACTATTTCACGATATGGCACTATCCACTTAATACTAAGACTATTCACGAAAAAAATAAAAATTTTCTTTTCATCTAAAATATCTATTCGGATACTAGCTTTGATTGTATCCATGTTTTGATCATTCTTGAATTTTACACCCTATGATTATTTTTGAGGTATTTTTGGACGTGGATAAAACAAAGTACTAATCCTTAATCTTTAATCCTTGTCATTTTGTTTCATCGGATTCGCTTTTTAAAAATATTTTCATCATCTTCGCTTTTAAATGATGATATTATGGAATATCTTTGGCCTCAGTAGTGCAAAGATGAATTATTTCGATGAATATCTTTGGCCCGTAGTGCAAAGATGAACAGTGTTGAGATGAACACGATCGATCGATTAATATCTTCGCCCGTAGTGTGCAAGAGATGATGAACAGTGTTTAGATGAACATAACTAATCGATGAATATCTTTGGCCCAGTAGTGCAAAGATGAATATTTGATTCAGATATATATTGATTGATGTTACAGGATAAAATATCGACGATGAACTTTTAAATTCATATATAGAAGATAGTAGTTTGCATTCTCTACTTAACTCTTCAAATGAATTATTATCTCCGTCATGCTAATATTGATTTAAAATTTGTTGTCTATTGTAGATTCTATTAGATTTTTCCTGTTGAAGACTAACGATAATTTGTTGTATATTATCTTAGTCATAATATTCTTTATCGGGCTAGTTGAGCTCACCCTTTTCCTTGTTGTTCCATTTTTCTTCTCGTGGAGGCGAGAATGTAGAAAGTACTAGACGGGGTATGGAATGAAGGTTCTAGAGAGAGTTGTTTAGTAGTCCACACCATTTTTGTAAAATAATGTATCAATAATTATGATGGGGATTTATTTTTTGCGTGTGGATATTGTCTAGATGGAAATATCTATATTTAAACTCACAGTTTATATGTTGTAATAATAAAGTTGTAGTTATTTCGCATCATGTATTTGGCGACTCGTAATGGGTTGGATGGAATGGACCTATTTTGGGGGCGCCACGCTGGTATCGTCGAGCTTAGGATATGATCTCCGCGAGATCGGGAATAGAACTAGAGGGAAAGACGAGTAAATCCTTCGCTAAAGTGTGTCCTACCTAAGCTTATTTGTTGGTTGGTCATAATATAGGGTATTATGTGATTTGTTAATTTATTTAATTAACCCTTGTTTTATGATAGTTTTTAAGAATGGTCACGAGAACGTTAACAATGGAGTGAATGAGATCGTGGAGACACCTCTAATCGCAAACCAGGATAATGTGATGTCGGTAAGAAGGAATTAGAGATATCCATGTGGTGAGTGAAGAATTGATAGTTGCACCCGAGATAATCGCAGAGGTAACAAAATTGAGAGTGAGGAAGAAGAGGAAGAAGAGGTACCAAGAGAGTTTATTAGAGGTATTTTATGATCAAAATGTAGAATTGCAAAATCGTATTCATGAGTTAGAAGAAGCAGTCAAGAATTGCAAAAATGTGGAGCAAAAGGATGCAACGATTCAAGCTTGTGTTACCCGATATGTGATGCTTGAATGTAAGCACTCTTTGGCGAGTATAAGATGATAAAGTCGAATCGAAATGAAAGAAGAAATAATCGAACGAGTGAGAAAGAGTGATGCATGGGTAAAAGCCGCACGACGCGTTGATATTATGGAAAGAGATGTCCAATCTAAAAGAGAAGATTTAACGATGACGGAAGACGCGTCGGCAGAAGAAAGATCAAAGACCAAAGAACAAATTCTAGGGAAGAGAACGATCGCCATTAGATGCTACAGATGCGAGAGGAGGGACATATAAGGTCAAACTGTTCAAAGCCTTCCAAGGTATGTTTTAGTTGTGGAAAAGATGGTCACATAACTCTATTTTGTCCTATAGCGAAATCAAGTCCAGTTGGGACGTTGGCACCAGAGGCGGATACAGAAAAGTCAAAGTCAACGATTCCTAGAAGAGCGTTTATCGTGACCGGTCAAAATGCGAGGAACCCGAACGAAGTTAGCATGGGTTAGTTAATTATAAATTCTTGCGAAGTTTATACCTTACTAGATACCGATTCTACCCATTCTTTTATCTCTCTTGCTTGTGTTCAACGTTTGAACTTGACTACGGAGAAATTAGACTTTGACCTATCTGTGGAGACTCTGTTAGAGAAACTTTCATTACATCCGTTGTTTAGAAATCTTGCTTGATTCAGTTGGCACTATCACATTACCGTTAACGTTATTTCTATAGTAGATATTTGCTTTTGATGTGATTTCAAGGTTAACTACTCATCACGCCAAAATTGATTACTTTCGTAAGGTTATTAGTTTTCATATTCCTAAGCAACTCGTTATTCAATTCAAGCAATCAAACTATTGTAGTCAAACATTTTCATATCGTCATGAAGTCATTCGCTTATTACGGATGTCAAGTTTTCTTAGTCCATGTTATGGATTTGAATAAAGACACGCCGATTTGAATAATATTCCCGTTGTTATTAATTTTTCCCGACGTATTTCTTGAAGAATTTCTTGGCTTACTCCCAAAGCCCGATATTAAATTTTGTATCGAATTTGAACCCCAGACAAAACTCATTTCTAAAATCTCATATCGAATGGCTCCTATTGAACTTCGTGAGTTAAAAATTCAACTATAGAATTTGGTACCGAGCCTTTATCCGGTGACTTTCTTTGTGGAATGCACCGGCCGATCTCGTAGGGGACACCATATTCGCGCGCGATAGTAAACCCGATAGGTGTCATTATAACGTGTTATCCAAGGTTGGGATATAAGTCACATTGAGAACAACCTAAGCTTCAGAATCTAAATACGTAGCTTTCAGCTTAGTTGGTTATTATCGGAGATTCGTTGAAGGATATTCTCTAATCGCTATTCCATTAACGCAATTTGACTCGTAGAGATACAAAATTCGAATGGAGCAAGGAATGTGGGAAGAGCTTCAAGAACTCAAGAGGAGACTCATTTCAAAGACATGTTTCACCACGCCATCCTCGAAAAGCGAATGCGGTAGCCGACGTGTTGAGTAGAAGAATCGTATACAAGTACGAAAGTACGATATTGTCAAAGACTCATTTCAAATAATTTACAAATAATAGAGATGGAGATGAAAACTCTAGTTACCCACGTGATGATATACGAGTATAATCGACTTTAATCGATAAAGTTAAAGTCATTCAAGCTACACACCGGAGCCGATGAATTTGAAGAAGGAGGTGCAAGAAGTTGTTATTTCAAAAGCGAGAGAATCTAAGGAGGTGAGGAAAGCTCAAACCTTCGATTTATTAATCCATTTAAAATTCTCGATCGAATAGGAACCGTGGCCTATAAACTCGCTTTTACCGCCAAGTATGACGCGTGTTCATAACGTTTTTCACGATCGATGTTACGTAAATATGTGGACTAATTCAACCACGCCATTGAAGTTAGAACCAGATGAGATAGCCGAAGACTTAACGTATGAAGAGGTACCGCCAAGATCTTGGATAGGAAAGAACATGTCCCTACGCATCGAAGGTTATACCACCGTTAAAGTTTTGTGGAGAAACCATGCTATCGAGGAAATGACGGGAGTTAGAAACGGAAATGAAAGTGAGGTATTCTCATCTTTTTGAAACACCAGGTACATACGTCAATTTCGAGGACGAAATTTCATAAGGAGGGGAGGTTGTAAGACCCCAAATTATTAATAAATGAAATTTATTTTCCTCTATTTATTATTTTGAAATAGTAAGGGTCGATTTGATTAATGTGGATAGTTATGGGTAAAATACGCAAATATTTCAAATAAGCAAGTGGTTATAAAATATTCATTGTTGTTTGGGAATATTCGTTTGGTCGTGGAATATTCTTGATGTCTGGGAATATTTCATGACGACGGTATGCGATCTTTTTTGTGGATCCCATAACGGAAAGCGATTGGATGAAAAAAACGACAAATATAAGTTGTTTATAAATAACTGGCGTAGTTGTTATCAAGTAATATCGTTGGAATACCCGTGGTTAAAACACACTAATACGCGTTGTTGAACAAAGAAGACATTTCAGATTGCACCAATTATTGATTCTTACGTAAGAAGGCACTACTCAATAATTGTTATAGTAATTATCGCTCAATATTTTATTTTATTGATTCAATAATCACGCATTGATATTTTATATTACCGTTGTTTCAATAAATTGTCATCACACAAAGATTTTCCATTATCGGCAATAATTCATATTATCTCTAATAATATTATTAGATAACATTATTGGCAATGTCTAGAAAGTTACATCTAAGGAGAGGTTTGGTCACCTAATTGCGCCGCCAAGAAGAAGAAATTCTTATTCGAAAGCCCCCTCTTTCCTGTAGAACCGCCTCGGGTTGTCAATATTGTGATTCTCGTAATATTATTTGTGAATAATTAATTATTGATTCATATGATGAGGAAAATATTGATTTTATGTGGATATAGATGGAGAAAAATTTTAAAATGACAATTGTTGAAAATTAATATTTTATCTTTTTTGATAAAATAATTCATTTAAATATATTATTTTAATAATATATTAACTGGTGATATTTTTACAACGAATGTGGGATACATGAGTATACGAGGAGGAAGAGTATTTTTGTTGCAATAAATGTTTAAAACATGTTAAATATGTCGGTGGACCCCATTTCTCGATCGAAATTTGATTATAAACCGTAAAATTGTTCTTATGTGGATTTTGGCCAATTTCTGTTTGGAATTTGGAAAAACTTTCTTCGCAAAGTTGTAGAGAATTGGATTTCCTATAAAAAACGCGAGATTCAATTTTTCTCGATAAAAGAGCTATTTATTATGAATTATTGAAGTTCAAGTTCAAATAATTGATTTTTGGAAGTTTTAATTATTTATATCAACAAAAACGTTTTTATTGTTTTGGTTGGCCCCCACGTGTTGTAAACATGCTAATTTCAGAGTCTTGGTTCATGAGGATATATATATATATATATAATATATTATTATATTAAATTTTTCGCTTTTTGGTGTTCTAAGCAATTTCCTATAAATAGGTGCTTAGGTTAGAATTGAAAATCACACCGTAAATCAAGTTTTTCTCTCTATATTATCGAGTTTATTCTTGTGAGTATTTTGAGTATACTTTGAGTATTGCTATACTATGCAAGTTCAAGTCATAGCCTATATCCTGTTTCAACTAAGATTGTCTTTCGAGGTAAGGGATGTTATTTTCTTCTCAAATGATATTATTTCTTCAATATCATTATGTCGAAATATTTGTTGGAACTTTTTATCAAATTTGGAACTTTTTCATTTCGGGTTACTTATTCATGAGTTACTATTCACGAAGTTACTATTCATGAGTTACTATTCACGAGTTACTATTCACGAAGTTACTATTCATTTAGTACTATTCATGAAGCGTGAAGATGTTTTTTGTGGAATTTCTATCTTTTGGTGTGTCTGAGTTACTATTCACGATACTTCAAGATTATTCACGATACAAGACTATCCACGAAATTTAAGATTATTCAATTTAAAAATAAAATTTTTTCTTTCGTCTAAAATATCTATTCGGATACTAGCTTTGATTGTATCCATGTTTTGATCATTCTTGAATTTTACACCCCTATGATTATTTTTGAGGTATTTTTGGACGTGGATAAAACAAAGTACGAATCCTTAATCCTTAATCCTTGTCATTTTGTTTCACTAGATTCGTTTTTTTAAAAATATTTTTCATCATCTTCAGTTTTAAATGATGATATTATGGAATATCTTTGGCCTGTAGTGCAAAGATGAATGATTTCTTGATGAATATCTTTGGCCCGTAGTACAAAGATGAACAGTGTTGAGATGAATACGACCGATCGATTAATATCTTTCGCCAGAAGTAAAAAGATGAATGTGTGTTTAGATGAACATAACTAATCGATGAATATCTTTGGCCTGTAGTGTAAAGATGAATATTTGATTCCAGATATATATTGATTGATGTTACATGGATAAAATATCGACGATGAACTTTTAAATTCATATATAGAAGATAGTAGTTTGCATTCTCTACTTAACTCTTCTAATAAATTATTATCTCCACGCGAATATTGATTTAAAATTTGTTGTCTATTGTATTCTATTAGATTTTTCCCGTTGAAGACTAACGATAATTTGTTGTATATTATCTTAGTCATAATATTCTTTATCGGGCTAGTTGAGCTCACCCTTTTCCTTGTTGTTCCATTTTTCTTCTCAGGAGGCGAGAATGTAACGAGTACTAGTCGGGGTATGGAATGTAGGTTCTAGAGAGAGTTGTTTAGTAGTCCTCACCATTTTTGTAAAATAATGTATCAATAATTATGATGGGGATTTATTTGCGTGTGGATATTGTCTAGATGGCAATATCTGTATTTAAACTCACAGTTTATATGTTGTAATAATAAAGTTGTAGTTATTTCTGTACCATGTATTTGGCGACTCAGAATGGGTTGGATGGAATGGACCTATTTTGGGGGCGTCACATCTCCCCTCCTAGTTCAATTCCCCGATCTCCGCCAGAGATCATATCCCTAAGCTGTGATACCAACTGTGACAACCCCAAAACAGGTCCATTCCATCCAACCCATTCTAAGTCGCCAAATACATGGTACAAAAATAAATACAACTTCAGTAATACAATTGTCGTGCAAAATACGACAACGCATATACTGTGAGTTTGAATATAACTATTGTCTAATAGAAAGTATAAAAACTAAAAAGGGGTCCTCATTACAATTATTGATACACTATTTCACAGAATAGTAAGGATTACTAATGCAACCATCTGGACCGTCAATCCATTCCCGGACTAGTCCCATCAATATTCTCATTTTCTGAAAAGAACAGTGAAAGAAAGGGTGAGCACAACTAGCCCAGTAAAGAATATCATGACTAAAGATAATTAAATTATCAATAGCCTTCATCAGTAATAAATCAGAGATTTAGAACATATGGTAGATGATAAAACTTTTCAACCATAGTTGCAAATGAACGAAGCAATCCATTAGAAGAGTCAAATAGACCATAAAGTCTATTATCTTCTCCACATTAAAAGTTCACCAACAATGTTTTATCCCTGTAACATTAATCAACAGTTCCTTTCCACAATCACATGTATAACTCATAATCATAATTGTAATTCTAAATTCCTCTTCGCATCCAGGACGAAGATAATTTTCATCACATGTCTTTACCTGAAATATCAAAGATCATGGTTATACCAAATCACAGTTCTTGTTCATAATCATACTAATAAATTCATCTTTGCACTACGGGCCAAAGATATTCA
The DNA here is from genome assembly GCA_020205615.1 of Panax quinquefolius. NCBI lineage: Eukaryota > Viridiplantae > Streptophyta > Magnoliopsida > Apiales > Araliaceae > Panax > Panax quinquefolius. The sequence continues at coordinate 137,939,579 of CM035169.1, forward strand.
TTAACCGTTCATCTTTGCACTACAGGCCAAAGCTATTCAACAACATATCATCTTTGCACTACAGGCCAAAGATATTCAACAACAGGTCATCTTTGCACTACGGGCCAAAGATATTCATCAACAGTTCATCTTTGCACTATATGCCAAAGATATTCATCAACAGTTCATATTTGCACTACAGGCCAAATATATTAATATCTCAAAGAAATATATAATCATTTCAGAATTTATATAAACAATAATTATAACCATGTTGATCATTTCACCTTTGTACTTAAGCTAAAGATATTCAATTATAAATTCAATGGTCATGATCATACCAGTCAACAATTCAATTTTGCACTACTGGCCAAAGAGAACCCATAGTCATGATCATACCAAAAATCTACCCATCTTTACACTAAAGTCAAAGAGAAATTCCATCACCAGAGTTATAAAAATATTATATATGATAATAAAAATAATATAATCAACATATAGATTTAATCTCAAGAGTAAGATTCATAAATCAACGATAATTTGGTCAGAAAAAGAAACCAATTTTTGTCATGAATAGTACCGTGAATAGTAACTTCGTGAATAGTAACTCGTGAATAGTAACTTATGAATAAGAATCGTGAATAGTACTAAAGTATTCATATATAAATCAAAGATACGTAAATAATGTCATATACGTAAATAAGTGCTATATACATGAATAAAGGTCTTAGTATACGTGAATAAAGGTCATATACATGAATAGTAACCCCGACTCAAAAGGTAGAAATTCCACAATAAAATTCATACCAATATTTCAAAGATAATGATATTGAAAGAATAACATCATTATGAAGAAAATAACATCCCTTAATATCCCTTACTATCCTTTACCTCAAAGAGCAGCACTTCTGACTGAATATCGGATATGACGCTGAAGGAAACTTGCACTGATGAATAGCAATTCACCAAGTATCTAAATACTCACAAAATACACTCGATAATTTAGAGAGAAAAAGAGAGAAAACTTGTTTATGGTGTGATTTTTAATTCTAACTTAGCCCTCTATTTATAGGAAAATGTTAGCACGCCGAAGCAGACTTGAACTGCTACCTGATGGCTTTACCTGCTACTATTCCACCCACCAAAAATCAGCCATCTTCCCCAACAACCAAAAGTGGGGCCCACCCATTTCTAGAATTTTTCACTAAAATCATTTATAAACCTAATTTCTGAATCAGTCACCTCTTAAAATTCATAACAAATTATACGTTCATTTTTAACGGTTCAAAATTTGTGAACATATACTCAACTTATATATGTATAACATATCCAAAAATCACAACGATCCAACGGTCAGATTAAAAATTATAACTCACACAATAAAGCTGTAAGAACACTGATTTGATCTTTTAATACCTCCAATCCGACAAAATACTGATAAAATACCTCAACATTATATCTTTCATTTATAACCACATAAATAAATTCGTCATTTATATCCACATCAAATAAATATTTCATTATCATATAAATCAATAATTAATTATTCACAAATAATATTACAGAATCACAATAATGACAACCAGGCAGTTCCTAGGAAAGAGGGGGCTTTCCGATAAGGATTTCTCCTTACTGGCGCGCAATTAGGTGACCAAACCTCTCCTTGACAGAACTTTCTAGACATTACCAATAATGCTATCTAATAATATTATTCAAATAATATGTTATAATCAAAGATTCCCTCCTAGTTGGCTAGCTCCCCGTGAGTACTCCCTCCTCCTGTGACTCCCTTATTTTCTCCTTCCCCTCCTCTCCTCTCTCCTCCCCTCATTGCCTATATAAGAAATGAATCAGAAGGAAATGAATGAGAACTTCTCAGAAAGTTATCTCTCTCTCTTTCTCTTATTTATTCTCTCTAAATTTATGCAGCAATTATAAGAGTATTTTTATACACTTTTGCTAAAGTTTTAAAACACGTTATCAAGAGACGAGGCTCTAAACCAACCTGAGACGGTAAAATTAAATTCTTGCAATTTATTATTATCTTGTCGGGTTGGGCTATACCACCAATAATATAATTTTATTCTTATAATTGCATTTATTAATCATGTTGGAACATCTCGCTTGGTGTGAATTTCACCTGACCTGGTTCCATTATTTATTATTCCACATTTAATATTCTCCGTAGAATATCATGTGTGTGAATTTTACGACTCGGTTCCATTATTTATTATTCGCATTTATTATTCTCATTGGAAATAACTCATCTGTATGCGATTCTATCGCACGCATGGTGATTTCATTGTTATTCCATTCCTTATTATTCATTTGGAATATCCTCGCTTGCGTATTACGCCGACACGGGTTCCATTATTTATTATTTTATTGGAATAAACTGCCTCATGTGGATTACTACATGCATGGTGAATAATCCTTCGATTCATTCTTTATTAAATTGTGGAAATGATCAGATATCGTGGATTCTGCATCACGGTGAAGATCCATTTGTAGTTTTATATATATATATATATATATATATATATATATATTTGTAATTGATATATATACATTAACGATTGCATATTCTTTTTACTAAAATAATATGCTAATAATATAAATATAAGATTATTTATATTTGCATTTTATCACCACTTGAGGTTGTGGTATAGTTTATTTTTCTATATCATACATGCAATTATTTATTGTTTTAATAAATACTAAAATTGTGTTTTAACCCGAATAGATGACAAACTTGGTAAAAATAGATTTTCTATTTTGAAAATCTCTTAAGAGACAACTATTTGATTTGGGAACTTGATGAAGAATTGCACCTTAGTGCAAAATGAGTTAGAAAAAGACAATCTGAAATATAGTTCTAATGTTTATAGAATAACCTCTACTTTGGCTTTATGTGGATATCCAGTTTCTGAAACCCAAATGTTAGAAAAAACGGTCTCAACTTTTTATCTCACCAACATGATTCTGTCACAACAATATAGAAAGATTGAGTTCACAAAATTCAGTGACTTATTGTCTATCCTCCTTGTTGCAGAAAAGAATAATGAATTGTTGTTGAAAAACTATCAAGTACGGCCAACGGGTGATACCCCATTGTCGGATATTAACAGCACGTCATTCCAGCAGAATAAACGTGAGTATAGATGGCCATATAATAAGAAGCCTTGGGGGCGAAAGAATAAACGAGGCCATCATAACAACAAATTCTAGAACCGTGACAATTCAGGCCACCAGAAGTGGCAAGTGTCCGAGTCAGGTAAAAATAAAGAAAACGCAACACAGATAAAGAACAAACCAGATGTTTGTTTTAGGTGTGGGATGAATGGGTATTGGTCACAGCACTGTAAATGACGCCGAGGCATCTGGTTAATTTATTCTAGGAGTCTCAAAAGAACAAAGTAATGGAGGTAGAAACAAACTCTTTTAATCATCAATTGGATATTGTTGATGATCCACTAATGACCAACGATGAGGAAAAGGTTGTTGATATTACTGGACCTTATGAAAGTATCTTTTGGGATAATGTTTAATTTTTGTTTTAATTAAACACCCTGCATGTATAATATTATTAGTTTTCGTTCTATACGTGGTATGTGTTTTTCATGAATAATATTTCTTATTTATGTTTTTAAATATGTCAGACCATCTTTAATGAAGATCTTCTCGTCAGTTCTACTATTTCTGAAAAATAGAATATCCTAGAAAAACTTCATTAAATTTCTTCTGGATTATATACTATGAAAATTAGAGCAATTGAGTCTCATACTCTTATGATTCCAAAAATCATAGATCCCAAATCCTTTATGCTTTGGCATGAAAGACTCGGTCATCCAGGTACTTCTATGATGTGTCGTATTATTGAAAATTCTTTTGGTCATCCTCTCAAAAAAATAAAAAGGGTTTTCCCAGTAGTGAATTTCCTTGTGTTGCGTGTTCTCGAGGAAAATTAATTGTTCGACCATCACCAGTAAAGTTTATAAAGAAGCCCCAAAATTCTTAAAGAGAATTCAAGGAGACATTTGTGGACCTATTCACCCATTGTCTGCCCCATTTCGATATTTCATGGTTTTAATAGATACTTCAACTAATTGCACGACCATTAATGTTAAGGGCTAACTTACCTACCTCAATTTGGGGTCATATAATTCTTCATGCTGCAGTCGTCATTCGGGTAAGACCAACGGCTCTTCATAAATTTTCTCCTCTATAGTTAGTTCTTGGACTGACACCCAACATATCACACTTTCGAGTTTTTGGAAGTGCAGTATATGTTTTAAATGCACATCCGCAAAGAACTAAGATGGGAGCCCAACGAAGAATAGGTATTTATGTTGGTTTTGATTCTCCTTCTATTATCAGATATCTTGAGCCTTTTAACTGGAGATATTTTTACTACATGTTATGTAGATTGTCATTTTTGATGAATCTGTATTTTCACCATTAGGAGAAGGGAAAGTTTTAAATAAAAAACCCTCTGACATATCATGGAATGCATCAGAATTAAATTCATTTGATCCTCGTACGGGACAATGTGAAATTGAAGTTCAAAGAATTATTTGTTTATAAAATATTGCAAATCAAATGCCAGATGCATTTAATGATGCTAGAAAAATGATAAAGTCATATACACCTGAAGTGAATACTCCAGTAGAGATAGAAATACTTATTGAAAAATCAATTCTTGAAGAATTGACAAATAAGGTAATAGAAGACTCTATACCACACCAGAAGCGTGGAAGACAAGTTGGTGCAAGAGACACTGTACCACGAAAATCAAAAGCAAATATGGGAATCCCAGAAGGAATAGCGGCTTCAGAAGTAGCACTTATTCCAAGAATGGGAATAACCCCAGAAGAGATATTAACCGCTCCAGAAGAAGCACTTATTCCAAAAGTGGGAATAACCCCAGAAGAGGTACTAACCGCTCCAGAAGAAGCACTTATTCCAAGAGTAGGAATATCCCCAGAAGAGGTTCAAAATCTCAGTAAAGGGATAAGAGATGAACACCAAGAGATCTCAATAAATTATGTACATGATGAGAAAATATGAGATCGAAGCAAAGTCATGATTGACGATATATTTGCTTTCTTTATAGCATAAGATATTACTTTGATTCCTGACGCGGATCCTGAACCACAAAACGTGGAAGAATGTCGGAAAAGAAAAGATTGGTCAAAATATAAAGATGTTATTCAAACTGAGCTACAATCTCTATTGAAAAGAGAAGTATTTGGACCAAGAGAGGTCAAACACCATTGGTCTAATCCTGGGTTGGAAACAAAATCTCTATTGAAAAGAGAAGTATTTGGACCAGTAGTTCAAACACCGTTGGGTGCATTCCCGTTTGGAAATAAATGGGTATTTGTACGAAAAGCGAAATGAGAAAAATGAAATTGTGAGATATAAAGCCCGACTTGTAGCTCAAGGGTTTTCACAAAAATCTAGTATTGATTATCAGGATACAGACTCTCCAGTACGTAATGGATGGAGTCACTTTTCGCTTTCTGATAGGTATGGCAACCATGGAAGGTTTGGAAACATGTCTGATGGATGTTGTAACAACATACCTATATGGTTCACTTGAAGTGAGATTTATATGAGAATCCCTGAAGGATTAAAAATGGCTGAATCACAAAGGCCCAGTCATATATATTCAATTAAGTTACAATGCTCATTGTATGGGTTGAAACAGTCTGGTCGTATGTGAAAGTAGTATGCACACAAGCCAATCATGTTTGATGATAAAGCATATACTTTGTAACAATCTTATTCATTTATTAATAAAAAGTATTAATTTATTAAAGGCTTTTAATTATCTACATGATGCTGTTTTATAATATGTGATAAACCCATAGTTTTAAGCAATGCTTTTAGAATAATGATGATGATCATTCTAATGAGATCTAAATTCTTAGAAAGCTTATAACTAAAATAGTTTCCAATCATTGGATTACTAAATTGGGGATTAGTGAATCCAGGATAGATTGGTACATATCGTTGCTTGCTCGTTGGATGAGGATGATTGATCTCATGATCATTTGTGTGGAGACACTAAAGCAAGTATGTAGGTGCTTATTGGAGAATAAGTTCACTTTGAACGTGGCTCGCTAAGGAATACCTAATGGAGTTTTATTTGCTGTCAATAGGAATTTCAGTAGTGATAGTAGTACAAGTAATCCTTGGACTTGAGATCATCATAGTATCTTGTGTATGATGAGTTATACTTTGACTTATTCCTTAAGACCCTTAGGGTATATCAAAGGTATGCTTGGGTATAATAAGTTGTATATGGAGATAATGTATGATCAATAAAGAATCTACCACTTAATAAAAGAAGAGAAATGTCCTATGTGATTCGATAAATGACAACCCAAAGAGATCATCGGTTAAGGCAAAAGAATGAAATTAGAAAGGAGTTTCTAATTTGCATTATTTGGAGTTGTGCATTTAAGAATCGAAATACATATAATTAAATAAAATAAGACTTGTGGTAATTCCATGCCTTATATTTAATTGGGACATTGTATGGAGGAAGGATTGAATTGCATTTGCGGTAACTATTTACTCAAAGGTTCTTTAATGATTAATGTTGAAATCTATATTATCCGGAAAGTCGTTGATCGCTAGGGAGGCTTATCCCTATTGTAGAATAAATATTATTTATTTAAATAAATTAATTGTTTAATTTATTTATTTAAATAAGATTAGAATTGTTCTAATTGATTTATTCACAACCTGGGTTTAATATGGAGAACCTAAAGGGCCACACCATAAAAGGAAGAATAATTATTTAAGAAGTTAATGGCATAATCGTAATAATATGTTATGTATATTTAATTTAATCTATGGTGATAGAATAAATTAAATAGCTTAATATTTATTATTTAATATTTTAGAAATATTAAATATAAATTAATAAGAGGAGTCTTATTAATATTATTACAATTATTATTATTTTAATTTCTAAAAGAGTTTAGAAATTAATTTAATATAAGTACTCTCATTGATTTCTAATTGGATTAGGAAGGAAAATTAGTTAAAGGAGTTTAATTAATTATCCCTAATAAGATTAGGGAGCTTAATTAATTAAAAGAATTTAATTAATTAAAACCCAATTCTTTAATTGTTAAGGTGGGTTGCCCACATCTATAAATAAGAGGAGTCTTATTATGGGTGATATGGGTTGTTGACTTTAATGACAACGTAATAATTCCAATTTGTTGGAGAGTACCCTTTTTCTATAGAGATAGGAAAAACTAGGGTTTGAGCCATAAACACCCATCTTCTTGAATTTTCTTCTTCCTTGGTGGATCACCTCTAGAGGCCAAACATTTGGGTGGCTAACGTTGATCAAAGGAAGGAACCAAACCCGGTGGATTCAAGATTGAACGCGAAAAGGATTTGGAGGTGAACTTGTACCTGAGGAAGCTCGATCTTCAAGGGTATGATTTATTCTTTATCTTTTCGTTTAATTAATAATTGTGCATAAAGGGTGATCCGGGTATATGGTTTGTAAATAATTTTTAAACTCTGATTTTACACGCTTCCGCACTTTTGTGCAATTTGATCGCGCACATTAATATTACAAACCTAACAGTGGCATCACAGCCAAACCTTTATGCGAATTATTAATTGTTTTATTTGATATGTATATTGATATGTGTTTATAACAATTTAATTGGGCATAATTTTATTGTATAAAATTTATTTAATAAAAAAAAATTAATAAAAAAAAAAAAAACTTGATCCGGCCGACCCATTTGCCACAAGGGTCTTATTAATTCTTCCTGGATGGTTAAAGTTTATAAAGACTTGGGAGATTCTGATGAAAGTGGCCATGATTGATATCAAGCTCGCACGGATTTCAAGTTGTTTTAGATTGGCAAATGATATTATTCATAATAAAAGACATGTTTCGGTAATAAAATATATATATATATATATATATATATATATATATATATATATATATATATATATATTATATATACAGATTAATATATATATATATATTAATTATTTTAATATTAAAATAAAAGGTTTATTTTAATCTTAAAATAAAAAGATTTATTTTAATTTTAAAATTAGAATTTCATGCTAACTAATTAGAGTTGGAATTGGATTCCATAATAACTAATTGGAGTTGAAATTGGATTTTATTTTTCCTAAAATAAAGGAGTTTATTTGTGAATAGGGAAGTAAATCCATCTTTCCTTAAATAAAGGAGTTTGTTTAGATATGAAATAAGATTTCATATTATTCAAAATAAAAGAGTTTATTTGTGAATAGGAAAGAGAATCCTAATTTCCTTAAATAAAGGAGTTTATTTAAATATGAAATAAGATTTCATATTATTCAAAATAAAAGAGTTTATTTGTGAATAGGGAAAGATAATCCGTGTTTCCTTTAAAAGTTTTTTTTTACATGGAATTGGATTCCATAATTAATTAAAATAAAAGAGTTTATTTTAATTAAATTTTTTTTATTACATGGAATTGGATTCCATAATTAATTAAAATAAAGGAGTTTATTTTGATTAAAGATTTTGATTAAAATAAAATAGTTTATTTTATTCAAAATTGGATAAATTAAAATAAAATAGTTTTATTTTGATTTAAATTTGGATTAAAATAAAGGAGTTTATTTTGATTCAAAAATAGATTTTATACTAACTAAATTTGCCCATTAAATGATATCAATATATATATTAAATGTTTATTATTCATAGGATGAATGTTATTTATTGATGCATATGATGATGTGTATGATAATAAATGGGATTGATTATGGACTATTGACCAATGTGATTGGATTTTATTTTAGTTGGATGCATGAATGTATGGGTTTTATTAAATGGGGTCTGCGTACCTCGTCTTCTCTAATTTTTCTGAATGTAAATTCTATTCCCCTCCTATGTACTTCCCCTTGACTGCTGATCAATGTTTCTATTTATTTTAAATAGTTTTGTAATAGGAATAATTAGAATTAATTTTAGAAAAATTGGAGATAAAGGAGCAAGGAGCGCGTGAAGACCCGTTTGTAATGGAGCCCGGGTTTAAATGTAATAGTTATATTTAAATATTATTTCTTGCACCCCTAGGGTTTGACCTTTTGGTTCACTTGGTGGCTCTAGTGAACCAAACTAGAATAAAAGTCCATAATCAATCCGGGTAGAATATAGTATTCTATATGTGCATGCTTATACTATATATATTATATATTATGCAAACATGCTTCGCATGTTAATTAATATGACGCGTATTTATATATATATATGTAAATGCGCGTTAAACAAGATGAGATAAATTAATAACAAACCCTCAATTTTTTTATATTAAGTCCTAAAGCGCTCAAAGATATTTGGAATATCGAACGTCGCCTTTCAGCATGATAAAATTAATAGAGTATTAAATATTTAATATGAGTTTGTTGTGTCACCACAAGGCAAGTATTAAGTATTTAAGATGTTAATTTATCACATTTGATGCTTATAAAGAAAATTGAACAATATTGTTTTGTTGTGTCACCACAAGGATGATATTTTTCTTTTTGAATATATGGAGTGCTAGGTTGGACTTAACTTGGATAATTTTGATTCGGATGTGCCACCACTTGATCAAAATAATCTAAGAGGCAAAATACTGAGGAGTTGCATAGTTGATGTAATTGACAAAAGTTGTCTACCTATTTATTTATATATAGTTTGTTGTGTCACCACAAGACTATATACATTTGAAATGGGATCCTTATTCTCACTAGCAAATCTTTAATTAGATTTTGCTTAGAACTATATAAGTGAGGGTAATATAGTTTGAAGAAAATAGTGGGAGATACCAATTTAAAACAAGACCTAAATTATTTTGGTAATTAATAAAAGAATGCATGTTAAAAATGTTGTTAATTACAAATTCATTTACAGAATTTTACAATGTCTAAAATTACTATCACTGCGAAGCATATTAGATGCTAAATTAATCGTAATCAATTAAAGCGGATTGGTTAAGGAATTTGAGAATAGTTCTCATAATTTGAAAAACTATCTTATGTCCTTAATACGCCTATCCCTGCAATGGTTGCAGACAATGCCTCTGAGGAAGAGATTGCTACTTTTAGAAATTGGCAAGATGATGCACAGTTGGCTCAATGCATCATGCTCGCACCCATGAGTAATGAGCTTCAGATCAAGATGAAACTATGGATGCTCCTACTATATTCACGAACATCAAGTAGTTGATGGTGAGGAAAGTAGGACCGATAGATATCGACATATCTAAGGAGCTCTTCCGATCTAGAATGGCCAATGGCACTATAAGATGCATAAAAGGTTATTAACATAATCAATTTGATTGATCAATTAAGACAACGAGTTTTGTCATGGATGGAGAGTTGAGCCAAGATTTGATCTTGCACTCACTCCCGGACTCCTTTCACTAATTGTTGTGAATTTTTCATATAAACAAGCTAGATATCGACCTCATTGATTTGCTTAATATATTGAAAAATGTTGAGAGTCACTTTCAACCAAGAAAGATCAAGTCTTACTTGGTAGGGCCAAAGGATCTTACGAAAAGAAGAACGATTCAAAGAAGGTAAATAGAAAGGCATAAACAAAGGATAATAAGAACAAAGCGATATGGATAGCAAAGGAGTTTGCTTCCACCGCAATAAGCACTGGACACCGGAAAGAAATCTGAGAAGTATCTTGCAGAGGCTAACCAAAGAAGCTTAGTGAAGTTTAGGTTATAAATACAAATTTGTTCATGATTTAAAATAAAATTTTCTTTAAGTCGAGGTTCTACTTGGGTATTGGATCCGATTTTGGTTATCATAAATATAGATTTATGAAGGGACCAAAGAAGTAGAAAGCTAAACAAATATAAGTAATTCTATGTGTGGAAAATGAAGCAAAGGTTGCATTAACTATAGAAACTTATAGTTTAGCAATACCTACGAGAAAATCTATTAAGTTAATAAGTTGTTATTGTATTCCAGTTCTTCTTAAAATATTATTTCCATTTTATTGTTGGACAATGAAATCTTTGGTATTATAATTAAGAACAATTGTTGTTCTATTTATAATAATAATGTTTTGTATAGAATTGGAATATTACTTAATAAATTTTGTATACTTGACTTACATGAAAATAATTTTGCATATTGAACAAATTAGTATAAGAAAAGGAGATGATCATTCAAAGAGTTGAATGTGTGTATTTGCTGAAATACAAGTATGAATTATTTGAAAGGTTCAAACAATTCAGAAGTGAAACAAATTGACAATGTATTAAGATTCTTTGATTAGATCAAGGAATAAATACTTGTGCAATAAGTTTCTAGATCATCTCAAATAGTTTTCTCATAATGGACACATCCTGATATGCAATAATTGATTGATGTATCTGAATGAAAAATCTTACCTTGTTGGACATGGTGCGGTCCATAATGATTTTTCTTGACATTCCGGTATCCTTTTGGGATAATGTCCTAGAAATGGTCGTGACATATCACGAAAATGGTAACCTCAAAATCCTACCCCAAGACTCCATAAAAGTTATGGACAAGGAGGATTCCTAATCTTAAGTATGTTAAGATAAGGGTTGTCAACTTATGTGAAAAGGTTTCAAAAGGATAAGCTTGGGACAAGATTTGACAAGTGTCGATTTGTGGGACATCCTAAAGTAAGTTTAGGGTATATGTTCTATAATTCTACTTAGCAAAAGGTGTTTGTTCTGAAACACACGCCTTCTAAGATAAAGGCGTTTATCATTGAAGGGCTAGTGGGAGGATAATAGATCTTGAAAAGTTCATGATCCACAAAACACTATAAGTCAAATAAGAGGAACCCGTAGAGATAGACCTATTGTACCACAACCGAATCGTAAAATGCGGAATAGTACCAAAGATACCTAGGAGGTATGGATTCATCATGGATGATGATGATGAGGTACACATCATAGAAGATGATGATCCGATTACATCTGATGAGGTAAGTGTTGTAGACACTTTGAGGAGAAATGGATTGAAGCAAGTTTCTCAAATATGGAACATTCGTTTTGATGAGGCAATCAAAAGAGTTTGATTTTATCAAAATAAGAATGAACATAGTGTGTACAAAAGGGTCGATTAGAGAGCATCGTGACATTCCTAGTATTATATGTTGATATATTATGGATAAGGAATGACATACCAATGCTGCAATCAGTAAAGATAAAGTTGTCTAAACATTCCTCCATGAATGATTTGGAAGAGTATATTAATTGGGGATATAAATCTATATAGATAGATTTAAGAGGATGCTCGACTTAACCCGAAGAACGTATATTCATTTGATGCTAAAGTCGTTTAGCATGGCAAACTCAAAGAGATGTCTCATGTTGATGAGCTATGGAGTGTATATCTCTTAATAGTCCCCACAGACTCCTGAAAAGAGAGGTCGCATGAGTGACTATCATGTATGCAATGAAATGTACGAGACCCGATGTTGATCGGTCATATTCTCGGAGAAGTTCAACGTGAGTCGGTGAAAAACATCTTAAAGTGCTTAACCCAAGCACTAAGGATGTGATCATATTCATGGTGGGTCTAAATTAAAACTAGAGGGCTTAATGACTCAAGTTTTTCAGACATGCACTAAGATGATGAAAATCCACTTTAAGGTAAAGCGTTATCTTGAGCAAAGTGAATACGTTGAATTGGAAAGGTTCCAAACAAAGAAAGAGTTCTTTGGTTTAGTGATAAAGACAAAGTATATAGCTATAAATGAAGCTGCAAGTTGATTGTTTGGATTAAAAGTTCATTAGAGAACTAGGAATAGTTCCCAAGTCTCATCTTGGATCTAAACATGTGTTGTGGCACTTTCACTTGATTATTAGAATCATTGAAAGATGGGAAATCACTATAGAGATAGTGGACTCTCATGAACAACATTACATATCCATTAATTAAAGCTTATCCAACAGCAGGATAATCGTCACTTAGAGAAGAAGAGTATGAGATACCATGACGATTGGCTTTAGTGCAAGTGGGAGATTGAAAGTAGTATGCACACAAGCCAATCATGTTTGATGATAAAGCATATACTTTTGTAACAATCTTATTCATTTATTAATAAAAAGTATTAATTTATTAAAGGCTTTTAATTATCTACATGATGTTGTTTTATAATATGTGATAAACCCATAGTTTTAAGCAATGCTTTTAGAATAATGATGATGATCATTCTAATGAGATCTAAATTCTTAGAAAGCTTAAAACTAAAATAGTTCCCAATCATTGGATTACTAAATTGGGGATTAGTGAATCCGGATAGATTGGTACATACGCCGCTTGCTTTCATTGGATGAGGATGATTGATCTCATGATCATTTGTGTGGAGACACTAAAGCAAGTATGTAGGTGCTTATTGGAGAATAAGTTCTTTGAAGCGTGGCTCGCTAAGGAATACCTAATGGAGTTTTATTTGCTGTCAATAGGAATTCTGTAGTGATATAGTAGTACAAGTAATCCTTGGACTTGAGATCATCATAGTATCTTGTGTATGATGAGTTATACTTTGACTTATTCCTTAAGACCCTTAGGGTATATCAAAGGTATGCTTGGGTATAATAAGTTATACATGGAGATAATGTATGATCAATAAAGAATCTACCACTTCTAATAAAAGAAGAGAAATGTCCTATGTGATTCGATAAATGACAACCCAAGAGTCATTGGTTAATGAGAATGAAATTAGAAAGGAGTTTCTAATTTGCATTATTTGAGTCAGTGCATTTAAGAATCGAAATACATATAATTAAATAAAATAAGACTTGACAAGTAATTCCATGTCTTATATTTAATTGGGACATTGTATGGAGGAAGGATTGAATTATACGGTAACTATTTACTCAAAGGTTCTTTAATGATTAATGTTGAAATCTATATTATCCGGAAAGTCGTTGATCGTTAGGAGGCTTATCCCTATTGTAGAATAAATATTATTTATTTAAATAAATTAATTGTTTAATTTATTTATTTAAATAAGATTAGAATTGTTCTAATTGATTTATTCACAATGGGTTTAATATGGAGAACCTAAAGGGCCACACCATAAAAGGAAGAATAATTATTTAAGAAGTTAATGGCATAATCGTAATAATATGTTATGTATATTTAATTTAATCTATGGTGATAGAATAAATTAAATAGCTTAATATTTATTATTTAATATTTTAGAAATATTAAATATAAATTAATAAGAGGAGTCTTATTAATATTATTACAATTATTATTATTTTAATTTCTAAAAGAGTTTAGAAATTAATTTAATATAAGTACTCTCATTTATTTCTAATTGGATTAGGAAGGAAAATTAGTTAAAGGAGTTTAATTAATTATCCCTAATAAGATTAGGGAGCTTAATTAATTAAAAGAATTTAATTAATTAAAACCCAATTCTTTAATTGTTAAGGTGGGTTGCTTACATCTATAAATAAGAGGAGTCTTATTATGGGTGATATGGGTTGTTGACTTTAATGACAACGTAATAATTCCAATTTGTTGGAGAGTACCTTTTCTATAGAGATAGGGAAAACTAGGGTTTGAGCCATAAACACCCATCTTCTTGAATTTTCTTCTTCCTTGGTGGATCACCCTCTAGAGGCCAAACATTTGGGTGGCTAACGTTGATCAAAGGAAGGAACCAAACCCGGTGGATTCAAGATTGAACGCGAAAAGGATTTGGAGGTGAACTTGTACCTGAGGAAGCTCGATCTTCAAGGGTATGATTTATTCTTTATCTTTTCGTTTAATTAATAATTGTGCATAAAGGGTGATCCGGGTATATGGTTTGTAAATAATTTTTAAACTCTGATTTTACACGCTTCCGCACTTTTGTGCAATTTGATTGCGCACATGAATATTACAAACCTAACAGTATGTGGTATAATCGACTTAGTGATTATTTAATAAAAGATGGATTTATAAATGATCATGTATGTCCATGTGTTTTTATTAAGAAATCACAAAGTGAATTTTCCACCATTGTTGTATATATGGATGATTTAAATTTTGTAGGTACTCCCGAAGAACTAACAAGAACTACTACTTATTTAAAAGATGAATTTGAAATGAAAGATCTTGGAAAGACAAAATTCTATTTGGGAATACAAGTGGAGCATTTAGCATCTGGAATTTTTTCTCATCAATACACATATGCTGAAAAGATTCTCAGTCATTTTCATATGGATAAAGCTCATCTTTTGACTACCCCGATGGTTGTTCGATCTTTAGAAGTTGATAAAGATCCATTTCAGCCTCTAGAAAGCGGGGAAGAAATTCTTGGAGCTGAAGTTCCATGCCTAAGTGCAATGGAAGAAGTTCTTGGACCTGAAGTTCCATGCCTAAGTACAATGGAAGAAGTTCTTGGACCTGAAGTTCCATGCCTAAGTGAAATGGAAGAAGTTCTTGGACCTGAAGTTCCATGACTAAGTACAATGGAAGAAGTTCTTGGACCTGAAGTTCCATGCCTAAGTGAAATGGAAAAAGTTCTTGGACCTGAAGTTTCATACCTAAGTGCAATAGGTGCTCTTATGTATCTTGCAAACTGTACACGACCTGATTTTGCTGTCAACTTGTTAGCAAGATACAATTCTTCTCCGACTAAGAGTCATTGGGATAGGATCAAACACATTTTGAGATACCTCCGTGGAATTATTGATCTTGGTTTATTTTATCCAAGAGATTCAATGTCGCGATTGGTTGGATATGCTGATGCAGGATATTTATCAGATCCATATAATGGAAGATCACAAACAGGTTATGTATTTACATATTGTGATACGGCTATATCCTGGAAACCCACAAAGTAAACCATGATAGCTACATCTTCAAATCACTCAGAGATTCTCTCTATACATGAAGCAAGCAGAGAGTGTGTTTGGTTGAGATCAATTATTCAGCATATTCAAAATTCATGTGGATTACCATCAATCAAAGATATTCCTACAATTCTGTATGAGGATAACGCTACATGTATTGCTCAACTTAGAGGAGGATACATCAAGGGAGATAAAACAAATCATATTTCACCTAAATTCTTCTTCACATATGAGCTACAAAAGAAGGGTGATATAGATGTGCAACAAATTCGATCATGTGATAATCTAGCCGACTTATTCACAAAGTCGCTACCAAATGCAACATTTGCAAAACTTCAGAAAAGGATTGGAATGTGTCGACTGAAAGACTTATGACAACATTTCATCAAGAAGTAATGAATTCCTTTTAAGGGGAAGACTGTACTCTTTTTCCTTAGTCACGATTTTTATCCCAATGGGTTTTTCCTGACAAGGTTTTAACGAGGCAGACAATTAAGATATTTGTGTAAAAGATATGTACTCTTTTTCCCTTCGTTAAGTTTTTCCCACTGGGTTTTCTTAACAAGGTTTTTAATGAGACATAATCTTCTATAGTAGGGAATCAGGGGAAGTGTTATAATCAAAGATTCCCTCCTCGTTGGCTAGCTCCCCGTGAGTACTCCCTCCTCCCGTGACTCCCTTATTTTCTCCTTCCCCTCCTCTCCTCTCTCCTCCCCTTATTGCCTATATAAGAAATGAATCAGAAGGAAATGAATGAGAACTTCTCAGAAAGTTTTTTTTATCTCTCTTTCTCTTATTTATTCTCTCTAAATTTATGTAGCAATTATAAGAGTATTTTTATACACTTTTGCTAAAGTTTTATAACATAATATGAATTATTGATCTGATAATGGAGATACTGTGCAGTGACAATTATTGAGCAACAATAATATAAAATATCAACACAGCAATTATTGAATCAATAAAATAAAATATTGAACAGTAACTATTGTAAAAATTATTGAGTAGTGCCTTCTTACGTAAGGATCAATAATTCAACAATACTGTGAAATACCGTGTGCTACTGTAAAACCACGCGTATTACTGTATTTTAACCACCGGGTATTCCAACAATGTTAACGGTAACAACTACGGCGTTATTTATAAAAACTCAAATATGTCATTTTCTTCATCCGACAGTTATTCTGTTATGGGGCCCACAAATGGCTACGCCATCGTACGAATATATCCCAACAAAAAGAATATTCCATGACTAAACGAATATTCCCCGACAACAATTAATATTTTATAACCACTTGCGTATTTTGAAAAAAAAAATTCATATATCACCCTTAACTTTAACTTTTATCAATTTAACCATTTACTGAATAGAAAAATTGAATAATTTTATTTCATAAAATTTGGGCTCTTACAATATATATATATTAAAGCAGTAAACGCACCAGACCGAAGTCTAGGCTCATCGAACAAAGTTTGACACACAATTAATATATATAAATATATATATATATATATATATATTAAAGTAAATAAACGCTCAGGGCATCAAGTTCAGGCTCATCGAACAAAGTTCACACACAATTAATATATATAAATGTATATATATATATATATATATATATATATATATATATATATATTTTAAAGCAAATAAACGCTCCAGACCGAAGTCTAGGCTCAATCGAGGCATAACTCGATAATGTTAGTCAATATATATATATATATACAGACTGAAATGAATCCACGGACCGAAGTCCGGGTCAAAAGCAAGCAACACAACTCTCAACGTGTAGAAGGGTGTGTGCAGAGATGAAGAGAAAGACTCTAGAGTGGGTAAACACTAACTTTTGTAGGTACAAAAGGGCTATATATATAAGCTCACAGGTGTTTAAAAGGGGAAAGTAGACTGCTTGGAGTGAGTGCAAAGCAAATTGGGTAGGGCTTCTTCGTCGTTTTCTCTTGCAAAATGGGCAGCCAAAACCCTTTATTTATAGGCAATTTAGCCGCAGGTGTACCTGCGGCTGAGCCGCAGGTGTACCAGAGGCAACCCGGGTGGGCCCGGGTTTTTCGAATGGTCGTCTCAAGTACACGTACACTCGCACCTTTGTAATGTCCACTCGAACTTTAAGAAGTGCAATCCGGGCATCCGTTTGAGGTATACAGGACCTATTTCGGACCGCCATTGTCGAGAGTTGTACGAAGTCATTGAAGATGGGACGATGCCCTCCGGTCTTCAAGCTTCAACTTTCATCCATTACCCCGCACAATAGTCACTCGGGATTGGTTATTCTTGTGGGACATCGTTGCGTAGAGATGTTGAGACGACGTGGCGTGGCATTGCGTTGGCTAGATGACAATGTTGCCCCTCACCGGTGTTATCACCGGATTGGGCTGATTAAGCAGACGTTGCTCAGGCTTCACTGAGATTGGACTGCTGAAATTGTTGAAGGTCCTTATTGTCATCTTTGAAGTGTGCTTGTCTTCTCGATGTTATCGTTGGGTTGGTACAGTGTATCTCGTTGTGAGCGCCGAGATTGAAGCTGGTCGCATTTGAAACAAGCATTTTCGGGGTTATCGCCAAAACTGCATTCCTTGGGGTTATCACCAAGGTTGGTGGCTATTCCCATGGTTGGGACTGAGACTGGATACCTCAGGGTTATCTCCTAGATTAATCGGTCTTCTCCGGTGTGTGTTTCGGTATTGGATCTTCACGCCTTGGGGTTATCTCCGAGGTTGGAATTGTTACTCCCAGAATGTGATCCCGGTTGATCTTTGAACTTAGGTAGTATCCAAGTATGGATTTGGATTGCCTTTCAGGGTTCTCTTTTAAAAGACGAATCTGTCCTCCTACAATGTTAGTGACAGTAGTACAGAAAATTTCGAGTGTCTACAGTGTTTATTTGAATAATTATTTAGCAAAATAGAGCATACTTCACTAATTGGGGATATTCCAAATTATTTGATCATTTCTTTTACAAAACAGAGCATTGAATATGAATAGGGAGCATCCCAGTTTTTTAAAACTGATAATAAGAAAAACAGAGCACTCATCTTAGAAGTGCAAGTACTCTTAATATTACATGAAGCTCTTAATTACCTCATAGTTGTTGAATCCCATTGTTAAGAAAATGTTAGAAAATTAATACCTACAAACAATGCATACCTAACAAACTACACATAATTATAATTATAACTGTAACATTTGTACAAGAAACTCTCTTTTTCATTTAATCAGTAACACCATTGTCATGATTACAAACACAAAAATAAATATAAGAGTCTAGGAGATCAGACACCAAATAAACTATATAATCAGGTTTACAAACCCCCCAAATTTTTTTTTATTGTATCAGTTTTGTGTTTGACATAATACAAACACCAAAAATACCATAAATAAAAGTCCACACAAAATGATAATATATATTAATAGATCTTAAAATTCTACTTATTGTTCACACTTTCTTGAGTACCACTAGTCTTGTTGAACTTTTTTGTCACTCCATTTGACTAAACCTCACCCTCTAGTCTTCCTCCCCTTCTAGTCTCCTTGAAGCTGTTGTACAAAGCTTGAGCCATCAAACGATCCTATGTTTCAGTTTCTCCATTAAGTGCAGCTACCACTGATCTTATAGCACCATATATACATCAGTTTTGTGGCCTTAGGTGCAGTTGTCTTTGACCTTGGTGGATGGTGTGCAGGTGTAGTCTTTGGGCCAGATCCAGCTAAGCAACATCTCCCAGTTGTGCTCTATATACAATAGTTGGTTAACACCATATGTGTACATATCAGATTTTGCTAATTAATGAAATGTAATGAAACATGTATACAATAATAATCATTCATATATACTTACTGAAATATAAGTGTTGCCAATTTTTGGGGAAATGAAACAGCCAAAACCAGAAGGGACCCATTCTCTTCTTGCAGGATTGCTCGTGATTGGTAGTTTTGCTCTAATAACTACACCTTTGTCTGCCACATTTATCTATAAAACAGGAAAATCAGATTTGACTAGTAAACACAATTTCTAAGTAATTGTAATTAGGTCCTAACTCACCTATTTGTGACTTGAACTGGTATCAGTTCCACTATCTCCCTTATTTACCATGTCAGTTTTATCTTTTATAACTTGTTCCTAAAATTGTTAACATATGTTCAGAACAATATTACTAATGTAACTAAACATGATTAATCAAAATTGTAAGGGACAGACCTTCACTCCTTTGTTCCCTTATTTAGTATGCTTGTTATTCTCTCCCAGCATTTATGTCAGTGAATCCTAAATTGTACTAAATAATGATTTAGACATTTAAAATAACATAATTATGTTAACTAAAACATGAAAATCACATAAAAGGGTGCAGAAAGAACCTTGACATGTTCGTTATTGATGCTCTTTTTTCTCTTCTTCCCACTGTCTCCCTTATCTTGTCCAACTTGTTCTTACAAAATTTGAAAATAATTAACAAGTACTGCTTAAAAGTTCCCCTTTTTGATAGTAAACTTGTAAGTAATTGTAAGTAACAGTAACCTTGTCTTGTTCCCATTTCCTTCTTTGTTTTCTCTTCTTCCCATTGTCGCCCTTATCTTTTACAACTTGTTCTTGCAAAAACAAACCAATAATAATTAGCAATTAATAATAACAGTTCAGTCAAAAGAATTTTTTAAAAACTTGCATGTGTGTACCAAAATACTTACATCTGATTGTGTTGTTTGTGTAGATAGCTTGCAGGTGACACGATTATGTCCAGCTGTCTTGCAAGTACTGCATACCATTATTGTGCCTTTCCTAGATAATTTGTATGACTTAGTTTTATTAATTTTGTTTTGACTTGCAGCACTTGACTCCTCATGCATTTCCCTGATTCTCAACTTTTGTGGCCTTCCTTTCGGTGTCTTAATGGAGGAGGTAATGGTGGAGTGATATTAACTCTTGGACAAAATCTCTCCCCTCTAACCACACTCAACATTTCTGAATATGCTCTCACATATGTTTGTACCGTAAATCAGTGTGACACATAGTCTACAGGATTGTATCTCATGTAGAACATTGCTGCACATGCATGTACACAAGGAATTCCACTGAGTTCCCAAGCCTTACAAGCACAAGTTCGAAGTTTCAAATCAACTGTGTATCCATCAGGTGCAATCCTAGATGTTACCTCAAACTGCAGATCTCTATTGTATAACACAACATACTGACATTTGTCTTCAATGTTGTTGTCAAGTATTTTCTTTTGGTCTTGAACAAATTTCCCACCTATTCATTATGGCTTTATTTCTCTTTTGTTGAAGTCTGGTCATTAACAGCTGTCTGATATCTTCTAGTAATTCAGTTGTCTGATATCTTCTAGTAATTCAATCAATGGTTTGCCTCTTGATTGGATTATGTATCCATTGAAACACTCACAGAGGTTGTTGGGACGCCCCCAAAATTAGGTATACATCACCCATCTTGGGTCGCCAGATACAAGGTACTGAATTCAAATACAACTTAATAATACAACTGTCGTGTACAATAAGACAAAACATAAACTGTGAGTTTGAATATAAATATTGTCTACTAGAGATTATACAAACTCAAAAGGAGTCCTCATTATAATTATTATCACACTATTTTACAGAATAGTGAGGACTACTAATGCACCATCTAGGACCATCACTCTGTTCTTCGACTAGTCCCAGCTACGTTCCCATTTCCTGAAGAGAACAGTGAAAGAAAGGGTGAGCTCAACTAGCCCAGTAAGAAATATTATGACTAAGATAATGCAGAATAATTTATCGTTAGCCTTCAACATGTTAAAGCGATAAAATATAATAACCATCAAGTTTAAGCGCAGCGGAACAAGCAATCCATTAGAAGAGTCTAGTAGGGAATAAAATCTACTATCTTCTATGATTTAAAAGGTTTTCATCACTTTTATCATTTGGACTCAAATTTTAATAAATAATTCAAATCATCGAATCACCCTCGCACTACACCCAAGGATATTCTTTAAAGTATCACGACCACTAATTATCCATGCTTTACTACTTAAAGATAATCATGTTTTCATCAACCATCCCCGATCATGCCATAAAATAATTCATCTTTGAACTACTACCAAAGAGAATCCATAGCCATAATCATACCAAAAAAGCGTCCATCAATGCACTACGGGCCAATGAGGACTTTTTCCACATCATTTGTAACATTACGGTTATTATGATTACAGAATAATCCTCGGTCATAATCATACCAAGTCCATCTATGCACTACAAAGCCACGAGATGACTTTCAACAAAATATAAACATGAGGATGATGACAATGATATAAGAATTCAATAAAACAAGTTCAAGAATTAATTTATCTAGAACCGATAACGCCCAAATTGTCAACATGATACTGCTTTGTAGAGTAAAATTCAAGAATTCTCAAAAGAATATTTCCATGAAAAGATACTGGATGAAGTGTAAATATCAAGGATATTCCACTAATTTCATGGAGTGTAGAAGTTAAAGTTATAACTAATCGAGTATAATAAAGAATGGAATAACAAAAGAAATCACCATGCATGCAATGTAATCAAGACAGCAAAAGTTATTCCAACAGTAATAATAAATAACGGAACCCAGTCCGTAAAAACGCACAAATAGGATATTCAAATGTAATAATAAAGAATGGAACTGTGTCCTACAGTAAAACGCATGCACAAGATATTACGGAGCGAATAATAAATAATGGAACCATGTCCGGCGTAAAACGCACAGACAGGATATTTCGACAGAATAATTGTAAGACCCCAACTTATTATAAATAAAATCGAATTTCCTCTAATTATTATTGTGAATAATAAGGTATTAATTTGATATAGTTCTCTGGTTATGGGTGAAATGTGCAAATTTTGCAAAATATGCAAGTGGTTATAAAATAATCATTGTTGTCGGGGAATATTCATTTGGTCGTGGAATATTCTTGTTGTTGGGGAATATTAAATGCGACCAGTAGCGATCATTTGTGGTCCCCGTAATGTAATAATTGTCGGATGAAGAAAATGACAAGTTTGAGTTTTTATAAATAACGGCGTAGTTATACTGAATTAACACTGTTGGAATACCCGGTGGTTAAAATACGTGTAATCTGGCGTGGATGCAGTATTGATGAATTATTGATCCTTGCGTAAGAAGGCACTACTCAATAATTGTTACAATGAATTCTTTATTCAATATTTTATTTTATTGATTCAATAATTCTTTGCGTTGATATTTTATAGTATTGTTGTTTCAATAATTGTCCTTTGCACAATATTTCCCATTATCGGATCAATAATTCATATTATTTGAATAATATTATTAGATAGCATTATTGGCAATGTCTAGAAAGTTTCATAAGGAGAGGTTTGGTCACCTAATGCGCGCCAAGAAGGAGAAATTCTTATTGGAAAGCCCCCTCTTTCTGAGGAGCTACTGGTTGTCATAAATGTGATTTCGTAATATTATTTGTGAATAATTAATTATTGATTCATATGATAAGGAAATATTTATTGGATATATTTATTGTGGTTAAAAATTAAAGAGTTAATGTTGAGGTGTTTTATTAGTATTTTTGTTCGGAATGAAGGTATTAAAAAATTAAACCGGTGTTTTGAGATATATTCGTGAGTTATAATTTTTAATCCAAACCCATTGGATCGTTGTAATTTTTGGATATGTTATACATATATAAGTTGAGTATATGTCCACAAATTTTGAATCGTTAAAATGAAACTTATGATTTGTTATGAATTTTAAGAGATGATTTGGTTCGAAATTATTGAAGTATCCAAATTTAGCATTTTGGTGGAAAATTCTAGAATTTAGTGGGCCCCACTTGTGGTTGGTGAAAAATGTCTTTGAATTTTATTTCAAATGTGGTGGGTGGGAATAGTAAGACGTAAAGCCATCAAAGTTCAGGTCAAGTCTGCTAACATTTTCTTATAAATAGAGGGCTAAGTTAGAATTGAAAATCACACCAGAAACATAAGCTTTCTCTATTTCTCTCTCTAGATTATTGAGTGTATTTTATGAGTATTTAGATACTTTGTGAGTTTCTATTCATCAGTGCAAGTTTCCTTCATCCTTATACCGATATTCCGATCAGAAGTACTGATATTTTGAGATAAGGGGTGTTATATTCTTCTTAAAATGATATTTTCTTCAATATCATTATACCGAAATGTTGGTATGAACTTTTTATCAAATTTGGAACTTTTTATGTCTGGGGTTCTTATTCACGATACTATAGCACTATTCATTTATCACGGCATTATTCATGAAAAATGAAATTTTCTTCTTTTTGTCCAAGATGTCTATTATGGTTACTATCTTTGATTGTATCCATGTTTTGATCTTTATTCTTGTATTTTGCTTCAAAATTTGTTATTATGGAGTATTATTGATCTTGGATAAACTGTTATACGAATCTTTACTATTTGTCCGTCTGTCACACTGGATTCGTTTTCTTTAAAATATTTTTCATCATCCTCAGTCCTAAATGATGATATTCTTTGAATATCTTTCGCCTATAAGTGCAAAGATGAATGATTAATCGATGAATATCTTTGGCCCAGTAGTGCGAAAGATGAACAGTGTTGAGATGAACATGACCAACCTGGTGTGATATAAATGAATATCTTTGGCACAGTAGTGCAAAGATAAATATTGATTAAAGATGTATATTGATTGTTGTTACAGGGATAAAATTGATGATGGACTTTTAAATCTTAAAAGATTGTAGAACTCATTCTCTACTTGACTCTTCTAATGGATTGTTGTTTCCGCTGCAGTTGTTGATCTAAAACTTGTTGTCTATTATATTTTATCAGATTTTTCCTTGTTGAAGACTAACGATAATTTGTTCTATACTATCTTAGTCATAATATTCTTTACTGGGCTAGTTGAGCTCACCCTTTTTCCTTTTTGTTCCATTTTTCTCAGGAGGTGAGAACATAGCAGGAACTAGTCGGGGTACGGAGTGATGGTTCTAGAAAGATGTTTTAGCAGTCCTCACTATTTCTGTAAAATAGTGTTTGAATAATTTTAATGAGGACTTATTTGAGTGTGGATATTGTCTAGAAGACAATATTTGTATTTAAACTCACAGTATGTGTTGTCGTATTATGCACAACAATTGTATTATTGAAGTTGTAGTTTGCTTTTTATACCATGTATTTAGCGACTCAGAATAGGTGTTGTATACCTATTTTGGGGGCGTCACAGTTGGTATCAAAGCTTAGGGATATGGTCTCTGGCGGAGATCGGGAATAGAACTAGGAGGGAGAGATGAGTAAATCCTTCTACTAAATGTCCTATCTAAGCTTATTTGTTGGTCGTATCATAATATAGGGATATTATATGATATGTTAATTTGTTTAATTAACCCTTGTTTTATGGCGATTTAAGAATGGGTCACGAGAACGTTAACAATGGAGTGTATGAGACTATGGAACAACCTTTAGTTACAAACCAGGAGAACGTGCAACAGGAAGGCAATAATCCTCCTGTAAATAACACTACCAAACAAATGATGAATGATGGGATGTTCAGAAGTTTGTTGCATTTGATGAAAAACCAGACGAGGGAAACTCGTGCACAGAATACGGGTGGAAATGCTAAGAATGCGCGGCTTGTCACACAAACCAAGCGGTTCAAAGAGTTGGGACCACCGAATTTAAGGAAAGCCGGATCCGATCATGGCGAAACGTGGGTCAAGCAAATTACCAAGATATTCGATGTCTTGGGATGCGCGGAGAACGTAGGTTCCATTCGCCACCTTTATGTTCCGCGGAGAGGTGATTCTTTGGTGGGAGTCATGTGAAGCGCATCAACCAACCCTTTTCGGCATGTCTTGGGAAACATTTGAAACTATTCAATGACAAGTACTTTCACGAAAGTATTAAATATATATGAAGGAGGTGGAGTTTATCGGTGGAACAAAAATAACATGACCGGTGTCCCAAGACGAGGCGAAGTTTGCAGAGTTATCCGTGTTGCACCTCATTTGGTCGAAAATGAGGAACGAATGACAAGGATGTTTCGAGAGGTCTAAAGCCCGAGATCGGTAGAATATCTTATATCTCAAAAATTTCTTTATATTCGGATGTTGTAAGCAGGGGCTCAATTATTAGAGCGAGATAATGAGTATGTGCAACCGAGGGACCACAACGAGGTCATCATACGGTGGTGTGATCATCGAGCGATGATAACCAACGAGGAGGAAAAATACGAACAAAGGCGGTAACCACTCGGGTGGTCATCGTGGCCATCATAATAGGAGAGGTGAGTCAAGTGGAAATTTCAGAAAGAGGAGATTTAACAATAACGGGAAGACATCAGCACCAGCACCAGCACCAACAACAAATTCTAGGGGAGGAGAACGACCGCCAGTTAGATGTTACAAATGCGGGAAAGAGGGACATATCAGCCCAAACTGTCCACAACAATCCAAGGTATGTTACAACTGTGGAAAGGAAGGCCACATAACTCCGGATTGTTCTGTAGCAAAACCAAGTTCAACGGGGATGGTGACTCCAAGGGCTGTCCCAGATAAGTCAAAATCAACGGTTCCTGGAAAAGGGTTTATCGTGACTGGCCAAAATGCGAGGAACCCGAACGAGGTGATTACGGGTAAGATAATCTTGAACTCTTGCGAAGTTTATACCTTACTAGATACCGGTTCTACCCATTCTTTTATCTCTCCTGCTTGTGCTCAACGTTTAAACTTGACTTTGGAGAAATTAGACTTTGATTTATCAGTGGAGACTCCGTTGGGTGAAACTTTCGTTACATCCACAGTTTATAATCTTGCATGATCCAAGTTGGCACTATCACATTACCTGTTGATCTTATCTCTTTAAAGATACTTGCTTTTGATGTGATTTTAGGAATTGATTGGTTAACCACTCATTATGCCAAAATTGATTGTTTTCGTAAGGTTGTTAGTTTTCATATTCCTAACCAACCTGTCATACGAATTCAAACAACTAAACCACTAAAATCAATCACTATCATATCAAGTCATAAAGCTATTCGTTTATTGAAAAATGGATGTCAAGCTTTCTTAGCCCATGTTATGGATTTGAACAAAGACAAGTCATATTTGAATAATATTTCTGTTGTTAGAGAATTTCCTGATATATTTCCTAAAGAACTTCCCGATCTACCCCCAGAACGTGATGTTGAATTCTTTATTGACCTTGAGCCGGGTACAAAACCCATTTCTAAAACCCCATATCGAATGGCTCCTATTGAACTTCAGGAGTTAAAAGTCCAACTACAGGAATTGTTAGACATAGGTTTCATTCATCCTAGTACATCTCCTTGGGGTGCTCCTGTTTTATTCAGAAAGAAGAAAAGAGCGGAGTATGCGACTTTTGTATTGACTAATGAGAATTAAACCATGTCACCATCAAGAATAGGTATCCACTACCTCGCATTGATGACCTGTTCGACCAGTTGCAAGGAGCACAATTCTTTTCAAAGATCGATCTTCGTTCTGGATATCATAAGCTGAAGATTAAAACTGAGGATATTTCAAAGACTGTCTTCAGAACTCGGTACGGGCATTATGAATTCTTAGTCATGTCTTTTGGATTGACTAATGCTCCTGCTGCTTTCATGGATATAATGAACCGTGTATTCAAGGAATATTTGGATAAGTTTGTTGTTGTCTTTATTGATGACATCCTCATCTATTCCAAAAGCCGTGAAGATCATGAGCACCATTTGAAGCTGATACTTGAAAGGCTTCGTGAAAACAAGCTTTATGCCAAGCTAAAGAAATGTGAGTTCTGGCTTGAGGAAGTAGCATTCCTTGGGCACGTGGTGTCAAAACATGGAGTATCTGTTGACCCGACAAAGATTGAAGTAGTACAAAGTTGGGAGCAACCAAAGTCGGTGACCGAAGTGCGTAGCTTTCTGGGCTTAGCTGGTTATTATCGGAGATTCGTGGAAGGATTTTCTCGAATCGCTACTCCATTAACTCAGCTGACTCAGAAAGATACAAAATTCGTATGGAGCGAAGAATGCGAGAAGAATTTCCAAGAGCTCAAGAGGAGACTCATTTGGCACTGCTCGCAATACCATCGATACGGATGGGTTTGTTTATATCTACGATGCTTGAGCAAAAGGGTTAGGATGCGTTCTCATGCAACATGGGAAAGTCATAGCCTATGCCTCACGATAACTCAAAGAATATGAGAGGAATTATCCTACTCATGATCTAGAGTTGGCAGCAGTCGTATTCGCGTTGAAAATTTGGAGACACTACTTGTATGGGGAGAAAGTGGAGATTTATACGGACCATAAAAGCCTCAAATATTTCTTCACCCAAAAAGAACTCAACATGCGGCAACGATGTTGGCTTGAACTATTGAAAGATTACGATCACATTATTCAATATCATCCTGGAAAAGCGAACGTAGTAGCTGACGCATTGAGTAGAAGATCATATGCGAGTACGAGTGTGATATTGTCAATGCAAAGGCCCATTTTGTATGACTTGCAAAGGATGGAGGTAGAATTAAAGACTCCAGGGACCCACATGATGATGGCGAATATACAAGTAGAACCAACTTTAATCGATAAAGTTAAAGCTGCTCAAGCTACCGACATGGAGCTGATGCGTATAAAGAAGAAAGTGCTATTCCAGAAGCAAGAATCGATGAAGAAGGAATACTTAGATTCAACTCCAGACTTTGTGTTCCTAACGATTCTGACTTGAAGCATAGAATCATGATGGAGGCACACAACACACCGTTTGCAATCCATCCTGGGAGTTCCAAAATGTATCATGATATTCGACATACATTTTGGTGGAACAATATGAAGAGAGAGATCGCGGAGTTTATCTCGAGGTGTTTAACTTGTCAACGTATAAAGGCGGAGCATCAAGTGCCAAAGGGTCCATTACAACCACTTGAGATTCCGAAATGGAAGTGGGAACACATTACTATGGATTTCGTTACAGGTCTTCCCAAAGTTTCTCAAGGCATAGATGTTATTTGGGTTATTGTTGATAGATTAACCAAGTCTGCCCATTTCTTGTCGATACGTGAGATTTATTCCCTTGAACGTCTTGCTAGTATGTACGTGAATGAGATTGTGATATTGCATGGCATGCCAGTATCCATAGTTTCGGATCGTGACCCAAGATTCACTTCACGATTTTGGGTTAGCTTACAGAAAGTTATGGGCACGGATTTACGATTCAGTTCGGCATACCATCCTCAAACGGACGGATAATCAGAGAGGACTATTCAAACCCTTGAAGATCTATTCAGACTTTGTGTCCTATATTTTAAAGGAAGTTGGGATAAGTACTTGCCACTGATGGAATTCTCTTACAACAACAGTTATCAAGCAAGTATAGGCATGGCTCCATTTGAGGCGTTGTATAGACGATAATGTCGTTCTCCAGTATGCTGGGACGAGGTGGGAGAAGCAACGTTGTTGGGACCAGAATTAGTACGCATGACTACAGAAAAGATCCAAATGATTCGACAATGTATTCAAACCTCACAAGATAGACAAAAGAGTTTTGCTGATCTTCATAGAAAAGACGTGGAGTTTAATATTGGAGATCATGTATTGTTACGTGTTGCTCCATGGAAGGGAGTTACAAGATTTGGAAAGAGAGGAAAGCTCAATCCACGATTTGTTGGTCCATTTGAGATTCTTGACCGAATAAGAAATGTGGCCTATAGACTCGTATTACCTCCAAGTATGTCTCGGGTTCATAATGTTTTTCAAATATCCATGCTTCAGAATATGTGAAAGACCGAACCATATTATTATTGCGTTAGAAACAGACGAAGAGATAGCCAAGATTTAACGTACGAAGAAGTACTGTTAAGATCTTGGATAGGAAAGAGCATGTCCTACGCTTTCAAGGTTATACCACAAGTTAAGGTTTTATGGAGAAACCATGCTATTGAAGAAATGACCTGGAAGTTGGAATCAGAAATGAAAGCGAGGTATCCTCACCTTTTCGAAACACCAGGTACGTATGTCAATTTCGAGGAAGAAATTTCATAAGGAGGGAGGTTGTAAGACCCCAACTTATTATAAATAAAATCAAATTTCCTCAATTATTATTGTGAATAATAAGGTATTAATTTGATATAATTCTCTGGTTATGGGTGAAATGTGCAAATTTTGCAAAATATGCAAGTGGTTATAAAATAATCATTGTTGTCTTGGGAATATTCATTTGGTCGTGGAATATTCTTGTTGTCGGGGAATATTTATGCGATGGCTTGATCATTTTTGGGCCCCATATGAGAATAATTATCGGATAAAAAAATGACAAGTTTGAGTTTTTATAAATACTTGGCGTAGTTATTCTGCTAATTAACATCTGTTGGAATACCCGGTGGTTTAAAATACGATGTCTGGCGTGGATGAGTATTGATGAATTATTGATCCTTACGTAAGAAGGCACTACTCAATAATTATTACGGTTAATTCTTATTCAATATTTTATTTTATTGATTCAATAATTATTTGCGTTGATATTTTATATTATTGTTGTTTCAATAATTGTCAACTTTGACAATATTTCCCATTATCGGATCAATAATTCATATTATTTGAATAATATTATTAGATAGCATTATTGGCAATGTCTAGAAAGTTACATCGAGGAGAGGTTTGGTCACTGAATTCTGGCTACCGATAAGGAGAAATTCTTATTGGAAATCCCCCTCTTTCTAGGAGCTATCTGGTTGTCATAAATGTGATTCTGTAATATTATTTGTGAATAATTAATTATTGATTCATATGATAAGGAAATATTTATTGGATATATTTATTGTGGTTAAAAATTAAAGAGTTAATGTTGAGGTGTTTTATCAGTATTTTTTTCGAAATGAAGGTATTAAAAAATTAAACAGTGTTTTTGAGATATATTGCGTGAGTTATAATTTTTAATCCGACCGTTGGATCGTTGTAATTTTTGGATATGTTATACATATATAAGTTGAGTATATGTCCACAAATTTTGAAATGTTAAAAATGAACGTATGATTTGTTATGAATTTTAAGAGGTGACTGGTTCAAAAATTGTTGAAGTATCCGAATTTAGCATTTTGGTGGAAAGTTCTAGAATTGAGTGGGCTCCACTTGTGGTTGGTGAAGAAATGTGCTGAATTTTATTTTAAATGTGGTGGGTGGGAATAGTAGCGAGTAAAGCCATTGAGTTTTGGTCAAAGTCTGCTAACATTTTCCTATAAATAGAGGGCTATGTTAGAATTGAAAATCACACCAGAAACATAAGCTTTCTCTCTTTCTCTCTCTAGATTATTGAGTGTATTTTGTGAGTATTTAGATACTTTGTGAGTTTCTATTCATCAGTGCAAGTTTCCTTCAACCTTATACCGATATTCCAATCGTAAATCTTGATATTTTGAGGTAAGGGTGTTATATTCTTCTTAAAATGATATTTTCTTCAATATCGATTATACCAAAATGTTGGTATGAACTTTTTATCAAATTTGGACTTTTTTTTTGTGTCGGAGTTTACTATTCACGATATCTATTCGACTATTATTTCCTTTGAAAAATGAAATTATTCTTCTTTTTGTCCAAGATGTCTATTATGGTTACTATCTTTAATTGTATCCATGTTTTGATCTTTATTCTTGAATTTTGCTTCAAAATTTGTTATTATGGAGTATTATTGATCTTGGATAAACTGTTATACGAATCTTTACTATTTGTCCTTCTGTCTCACTGGATTCGTTTTCTTTAAAATATTTTTCATCATCCTTAGTCCTAAATGATGATATTACTGAATATCTTTGGCCTGTAGTGCAAAGATGAATGATTAACTGATGAATATCTTTGGCCCGTAGTGCGAAGATGAACAAGTGTTGAGATGAACATGACCAACTGGTGATACAAATGAATATCTTTGGCCTGTAGTGCAAAGATAAATATTGATTAAAGATGTATATTGATTGTTGTTATAGGGATAAAATTGATGATGGACTTTTAAATCTTAGAAGATAGTAGAACTCATTCTCTACTTGACTCTTCTAATGGATTGTTGTTTCCGCTACAGTTGTTGATCTAAACTTGTTGTCTATTATATTTTATCAGATTTTTCCCTGTTGAAGACTAACGATAATTTGTTGTATATTATCTTAGTCATAATATTCTTTACTGGGCTAGTTGAGCTCACCCTTTTTCTTTTTGTTCCATTTTTCTCAGGAGGTGAGAACATAGCAGGAACTAGTTGGGGTACGGAGTGATGGTTCTAGAAAGATGTTTTAGCAGTCCTCACTATTTTTGTAAAATAGTGTTTGAATAATTTTAATGAGGACTTATTTGAGTGTGGATATTGTCTAGAAGACAATATTTGTATTTAAACTCATAGTATGTGTTGTCGTATTTTGCACGACAATTGTATTATTGAAGTTAAAGTTTGCTTTCTGTACCATGTATTTTGGCGACTCAGAATGGGTGTTGTATACCTATTTTGGGGGCGTCACAATAATAAATAGTGGAACCCAGTCCCACAGAACGCACTTGAATAGAGATATTCAATGTAATAATAAAGAATGAAATAATGTAAGAATTTCACCAAGTATAGGGTAGTTGGCAGATACTGAGTTATTCCAATAGAATAATAAATAATGGAATAATGAAGTTCTCTTCATGAATACAAAAGAAATAATACCCCTTACCGTAAAAGAAACTGAATATAAGAGTAGGGAAGTAGCAGAATACTTTTCTATAGTTTCTCTATAACTTTTCTCTCTAGAGTTTCAGTGAATTCGTAAGAAATAATGAAGAAATGAACTTCTATTTATAGAAGAATAGATTGCATATTAACTAACTTATGAACGGTCCAGATTGATTCACTTTAAACGGACGATCTAGATTGGTTTACTATTAAAACTTAAAGCAACGGTCCATACTGATTTACTATTAAAACTTTAAACCAACGATCCATATTGATTCACTATTATAAATTTCCACCAGTGGTCCATATTGATTCACTGTTATATCTTCAACCAACGGTCTGAAAAATTAACACATCTCCTCATAGAATAATATTGTACCCAAATATGATTTGGACCGAAAAGAAATATATTTTACGGGTGATCAATAGTACCCCGTGAATAGTAACTCGTGAATAGTAACTCATGAATAGTAATTCATGAATAGTAACTTGTGAATAGTAACTCGTGAATAGTACTCCGACACGAAAAGTGTCCTGAATACCCGATTGAACAATACTGAGTGACTTCTCACATAACCATCAATAATCAATACTGTGTACTATTATGCAACCACGCGTATTACTGTACTTTTAACACCGGGTGTTTTAACAGTTAACGGTAAAACTTCCGCCGTTATTTTCATAAAGTATTTTTGTCGATTTCTCAATCCAAATAATAATTACATTGCGAGGTCCACCAATGATTGTCTGCCGTAAATGCGGATATTCCCCGACAAAAAGAATATTCCCCGACCAATCGAATATTATATAACCACTTGCTTACTTTACAAAATTTGTAAATATTACCCACAACTATAACATTACATCAAATAAACATCATAATATTAAAAAAAATTATTTCGAGAAAATTAAATCTTTATTTATAAAATTTGGGGTCTTACAGTTGTTGTCCACGATGTCACACTTTGTATCAATCTTGAAAAAATCTTTGCACTATTTCGTAGGAGTCCTAGCCATCAAGAAGGTATAAGCCCCTTCATCTAACTCCTTAATTCTTTCCATCTCATCCTCAAAATTAATGTTAATTAAAGATTTTGCAGCCCTCTAAAAGGTTTTCTTCAAATTTATACCTCTTTCTCAAATTTGCATATATATGCCTTGTACAATTTCTAGTTTTTGAGAAAGGAAACATACAATCTAATGCACCAGCTAATCCCTGCAATACAAACACAAAATTATATGTTAGAAACATCACATGTATTGGAATTAATTATTAAAATTGAAGTAGAAAATGTATAAAAAATAACAATTGTTGGATAATCACCTTTTGTTGATCACTAATAAAGGTCCACCCTTCACCATCTTCTAACTTCAGGTCATCTTTGAGCAATGTCAGAAACCACTCCCGTGAATATCTATTTTCTCCCTCTACAACAGCATAAGAGATTGAAAACATTTGGTTGTTTCCATTTCTAGCTATAGCACTTAAAAGCTGCCCGTCACAATAGCCTTTTAGAAAACAACCATCCAGAGCAATTATTTTCCTACATCCAGCTAGCATACCAACTCTACAAGTCTTCTAAATTCAGGTGCACCAGAATGAAATACTTGATACAAGTAAATTGTAATTAAATTGTAATTCCAGAATTTGATCTTCTTAACTCCTCAATATATCTATGCAACTTGGCATTATGTTCTTTTATGTTCACCGTCAACTCTTGCAAAGAAAACTGTCTAGCTCTATAACATTTGTCTATTGACACAGAAACTAGAAATGTTTTTTCACATAAGACTGGATATCAATCAGTCTCCAATTCCTGAAATTTTTAAGTTCTGTATTCAAATTCTTTGCTAATCACTTAACATTAACCTGCCTACTCACTAAAGTCTTAGAACATCTGTGTTTTTTCCTCATTGTTCTAAGTTAAAGAGTTGGTTGAAATTGAACTTTACTTCCCTATACTTTCACAGGAAAATTTTTGTTATTCATACACCTCTCTTTCATCCTATGTCTTTCACTTTTCATAAATTTTAAATCAAAACCTTTTGTTAATGACCAATTAATGAGTGCAGATTTGAATTCTTTCTTCTTTGCAAATAACATATCTAACTCTAAGTTTGTCCCCATGATTTTGGTGTTGGGTTTATACACTGGGAAAGGTTTTTCCTCCACACAAGTGTATCATCCTCAGAGTCAGCTTCCTCAAGGCTGTCATTTTCTGCTTGATCAGAGTCATTATCTTCAGTATCCCCACTATCTATTTCACTATCATTAGAATAATCATCATCACTCTTACTACCTTGTTCTTCTACAGTATTGTCACCCTCAACAATATTGTCACCCTCAGCATTGCCCTCACCCTCAGTATTGCCCTTACCCTCAACAGTCTTGCCGCCCTCAACAGTTGGTTGTTTTACTTTCTTCTTATGTTCTTTATATTCCCTTATTTTTTTTCTTACCTCAATTATTTCTTCATCATCAGTTAGAAACAATTCTTCTTCCTCCTTATTAAGAGTATCACTATCACTAGAAGAACTGGAGTCCTCATAGTTATTTTCTTCCACCAACACATCACCTGTAAGACCCCGAATTTTATGAAATAAAAGTATTCAATTTTTTCTTATAATTACTATTCAGTAAATGGTTAAATTGATAAAAGTTTAAAGTTAAGGGTGATATATGATTTTTTTTTAAAATAAGCAAGTGGTTATAAAATATTCATTGTTGTCGGGGAATATTCGTTTGGTCGTGGAATATCCTTCCTGTCGATGAATATTCGTACGATGACGCAGCCATTTGTGGGCCCCATAACAGAATAACTGTCGGATGAAGAAAATGACAAAAGGGAGTTTTTATAAATAACGACGTAGTTATTACTGAATTAAATCTTGTTGGAATACCCGGTGGTTAAAATCTGATGTCTGGCGTTGTTGCGACAAGAAGACACCAGTATTGTACCAATTATTGATTTTTACGTAAGAAGGCACTACTCAAAAATTATTACTGAGAATTCTTTATTCAATATTTTATTTTGATTCAATAATTCTTTGTATTGATATTTTATATTATTGTTGTTTTAATAATTGTCACTGCACGGTATTTTCCATTATCAAATTAATAATTCATATTATTTGAATAATATTATTAGATAGAATTATTGGAAATGTCTAGAAAGTTCTGTCTAAGGAGAGGTTTGGTCACCTAATCAAGGCCAAGATGA
Organism: Panax quinquefolius; assembly: GCA_020205615.1. NCBI lineage: Eukaryota > Viridiplantae > Streptophyta > Magnoliopsida > Apiales > Araliaceae > Panax > Panax quinquefolius. Next base: position 137,975,358 of record CM035169.1, read on the forward strand.
GGAGAAATTCTTATTAGAAAGCCCCCTCTTTCGTGGGAACTGCCTGGTTGTCATTATTGTGATTCTGTAATATTATTTGTGAATAATTAATTATTAATTTATATGATGAGGAAAATATTCATTTTATGTGGATATAGATGGAAAAAATTTTTAAAGTGACAATTGTTGAAAATCGATATTTTATCTTTTCTGATAAAATAATATTTTATTATATTATTATAATATAATAATTGTGATATTTTTACAATGAATGTAGGATATATGAGTATATGAGGAGGAAGAGTATTTTTGTTGCTTAAAACATGTTAAACATGTTTCTTCTGCAAAGTTGTAGAGAATTGAATTTCCTATAAAAAGTCGCGAGATTCGAATTTTCTGATAAAAGGGCTATTTATTATGAATTATTGAAGTTCCAAAGTTCTGAAATAATTGATTTTTTGGAAGTTTAAAATATTTTAATTATGAAAAACATTTTTGTTATTGTTTTGGATGAATGGCTGATGAGTTTGATCTGGTGTGGTGTTCGTAGGATTATAATTTAATTATAATAATATTTTATTAAATTTTCTGCTTTGGTGTTATAAGCATTTTCCTATAAATAGGGTGCTTAGGTTAGAATTGAAAATCACACTAAACCCAAGTTTTCTCTATTTTCTCTCTATATTATCGAGTGTATTCTTGTGAGTATTTTGATATCTTGAGTGTTGCTATATCTACGGTGCAAGTTCGATTCAGCCGTTATTCGATCGTAAATCTTGCTCTTTTTGAGGTAATGGATAGTAAGGAATTTTAAGGGATTGAAAAGGATGTTATTTTCTTCGTAAGTGATATTATTTATTCAATATCATTATGTTGAAATATTGGTTTGAACTTTTAATTAAATTTGGAACTTTTTTATGTCGGGGTTACTATTCACGAGTTACTATTCATGAGTTACTATTCACGAGTTACTATTCACGAGTTACTATTCACGAGTACTATTCACTATAAAATTGGTTTCTTTTTCTAACCAAATTATAGTTGATTTATGAATATTACTCTGGAGATTAAAACTATGTATTGATTATATTGATTTTATTATCATATATAACATTTATATAACCTTGATGTTGAAATTCTCTTTCACTGGAGTGTAAAGATGGGTAGATTATTGGTATGATCATGACTAGGGTTCTCTTTGGCGATGAAGTGAAAAGTTGAATTGTGATTTGGTATGATCATGACCATTGAATTTATAATTGAATATCTTTAGCTTAAGTGCAAAGGTGAATTGATCAACATGGTTATAATTATTGTTTATATAAACTCTAAAATGATTATATATTTCTTTGAGATATGAATATCTTTGGCCCATAGTACAAAGATAACTTATTGATGAATATCTTTGGCCCGTAGTGCAAAGATGAATTATTGATGAATATCTTTGGCATGTAGTGCAAAGATGGTCTGTTGATGAATATCTTTGGCCCGTAGTGCAAAGATGAATTTATTAGTAGGATTATGAACATGAACTGTGATTTGGTATAACCATGATCTTTGATGTTTCAGGTGATGAAAATTAACTTTGTCCTAGATGAGGAAAGGAATTTAGAACTACAATTACGATTATGAGTTATACACGTGATTGTGGACAGGAATTGTTGATTAATGTTACAGGGATAAAACATTGTTGATGGACTTTTAACATGGAGAAGATAATAGATTTTATGGTCTATTTGACTCTTCTAATGGATTGCTCGTTCCGCTGCAACTATGGTTGAAAAGTTTTATCATCTACCATATGTTCTAAATCTCTGATTTATTACTGTTGAAGGCTATTGATAAATTTATTTATCTTTAGTCATGATATTCTTTACTGAGCTAGTTGTGCTCACCCTTTTACTTCACAATTTCTTTAAGGTAATAAAAGTGTAGCTGGGACAAGCGGGGAATAACAGGGGAATAGAACGATGGTCTATAGATGTTAAGGGTGAGGTGAATTTAACTTGGAAGGGTGTTTTGCCACTATCATACAAGATGTCTAATGACATACAACCTCGTGTCATCATAAGGCAAGGTTGTGCACATCCACTTGCTGAGTATATTTACAAGCACTACCTATATAATCTTGGTGTTTGTTTGGAGTATAATACCCAATTAGAGACAGTGGAGATAATGATATGTCAAGAGAAGACTCACCATTGGGAAGAATATGATAGTAATCTTCTCGTTTTTCTTTGGGGTCTATTGGGTCAACCAAGGATAATTTTGTGGGCATATGATATCTATAATAACCTAGATGCATGGTCTCCCATGTACGAAGGTTTCCTTGAGCACTTCCCAAAGATTTTAATTTCTAAAACAGTTTTCGACTATACCATTATGTAAGGTGTCATTATGAGGTGCTGTCCAAGGTTGGGACATGAGTCACAGTTGGTATATATTTGTATTTAAACTCACAGTTTAAGTGTTGTCGTATCTTGCACGATAATTGTATTAATAAAGTTGTAGTTATTTTCTGTACCATGAATTTGGTGACTCAGAATGGGTTGGATGGAACGAACCTATTTTGGGGTTGTCACATCACCATCATGACTAATATCAGTTATCAAACTCACCTTCTTAGCCTATTTTTTCCTATCATTAACATGTTTAGTTTGTGTAGGTTGTTTAGCATGTTTACCCCCTTCACAGTCATGCTCAAGATAAATCTCAACATATTTATAATCTGCAACATCATCTAACATTATGTTTAGGTCATCATCATCTTTAACATTTGAAAAATGCCCACAAAATATAGTTCGAGGCAGTCTGTAATATAACCCAATTACATCTGTGTACCTAAAACCCCCACACATTGTCTTCAACTTCTCAAAATTCAATTCAAAATAAGGGATTTGAAACTTGTCAATTTTCCCATGATCATAATGGAATGATGTAACCCAAATAAACCCCCATGGTGGAGTTCCACTTTCAAGTTTCTACAATAAAAATACCATAAACATTAATTTGAAAAAATATTCATTATTATTATAACAGGACAAACAATACTTTATTTCCCTCCAGAACATGATAGACAAAAGTTTATTGGTGGAGTTCCACTACCAATAAACTACAGTAGAAATCTTATGTTGGACTATGGAACAAAAAGACAGATCACAGATACAGACGAGACAATATATATAATTATTACCAGACAACATTAGGACCACAACATAAGGACCACAATATAATACCCAATCAAGTTGATATTTATATAATAACAAACAATTTTAGTAAATGGCCGACAATAGACAAGGAAAGGGGATAAAGTTCTAGACAGTAGACATGTGAAGGTAAATAAAGGGTCCGCATTAGATAGATAAAGGAGAATAGAATAAAGGGGAGACATCAATAAAGAGGGATTTTGAGACACTTACACCATCTCCCCACTACAAAGCACTTTCAGATCCTTCGATTAGCTTTTGTATCCCCACTACAAACCCCAATTTGACGAAATTTTGAAACCCTAGCTTTTCTCTGTGCATGCGAGAGGTTTAGAGAGAGAGAAAGATATAGAACGAAATAAATCTTAGATTGTTTGAAGGATCTGTGTAGTATTTTAATTTTTTCGGGGGTAATGAAATATTTTGATATAAAGATTAATCCTAGCGAGATTTTAACAGCTAGGCCCGTAGTGCTCGGGTGGTCATATGACCAAGGTTTCAGACATGAGGTTGCGAGTTCAAATCAGTGGAGAGGCAAATATTTGGAAAAAAATCGAAAGAAGCCACGTCAGCGTTTCTCACGTGTAAAATTACATTATAAAATGCTCACGCCAGATCTGCCACGTGTGCCACGTAGGCACCACGTGTGACACATCATCAGGTCAACGCACATGTGGCGCATGGGGGTTCAAAGTTAAAATTTCTGAATAGAAAAGTGTTCAGTTTGCGTTGATTGGAAGAAAGGGGCTCAATAACCAAAAACCACTAAAGTTTAGTGGTCGACTTTGCATTTAACCCTAAGCAAAATATAGACATAAATTAGATATCATAATAATCAGAAAGAGAAGATGAATTTATATATAAGAATATAATACGATTTAATGTAAAAGTTCAAATTTGAAAATCAAATTTTATTTTTTTTAATGTTTATTGCATGAGTTATATCTTCTGATTTGACTGTTGGATCGTTCAAAATTTTGGATATGTTAATTATACTTATATATATATAAAATGAGAATATTTTTACAAATTTTGAAAAGTTAAAGATTAACATATGATTTGTTATGAATTTTAAGATATGGCTGGTCTACAATTTTTGTGGCAGAATTTTCAACAACACGCTCTAATATATATTTAAAAACATATAACTTAATTATTTTAAATTCGATTTGAGTGACTTTTGATGCTAAATTGAAGTATTTGAAGTTTATTTTCTGATAAAATTATTTAATTTTAAAAATAATTAGAATATCTAATTGGTATGAACGATATAATGGACTGAAATTTTAAAAATAAATTGTCATATTAGGTTTTAAGATTTCTTAACTTTCGCTATCGAGTTTTATGATTTGGAGGTATTAATATAGAATGATCTAAGAAGAATAACTAAAGAAACTTTGAATATTTTAAAAAGTGTTTTAAAATTAGTAGGTTGAATTGTATACTTAAGTTTGAGTGAATATGTTTATATGGTGAATAAGGTTTTGGGATATCGTTGACGATTGAGATTAAGACTTTATGGATTGTGCAATAACTGAATTTGGCTACCAGGTACAGATTTTGTACTCCTTCAGCGATACTCTTTTAGTTTTAATTATCCATTTTGCTCCTAAACATAATCAATTTTGCAATTTATAAATCTCATATGCCTAGTGACGGGACGACGGATTTTTTGAGCTATATGTATATACACAGCTATGTATTACACAGTAGGGCTATGACGACGGATTTTTGGGCTATGGCGACAACTGTCGCTATAGCCCAAAAAACCGTCGTCATAGTCGACTGTGTAATACACAACTGTGTACATATATTTTTCCCTTTATAAATTAAGGGAAGGAGTATTACTTAATTCTAGTGGATGCAAAACTTCTCTTATAACCATTAAATCCTTACTTCATTCCTTTTTATCCAACTTCTTAGTGAGATATATACTAACAATGCTTAATCACACAATTTTCATTTTATACTTTTAAAGTATAAGAGAATTTTCTAGTCATGTGTTGACCTAGTCATATTTTATCCTTAGGTTTTGATGATGAATTATTCATATGCTAAATTGTTTTATGGCATTTCAGGTATCTGATGATAAGGAACATTAATTGGATATTCAAGTGGGTGAAAATTTTTTCTTTACTAGGAAAACCAAATGTAAGGTCAATTGCATAATAATTAATTTTTCATTTAAAGGCCCTAGGACATATCATTTTCATTTTATTATGTCTTAAATGAAAAATGATTTAAAAGTTTTGAAAAAGGTTTTTCCTAAATACTTTAAAAAAATATGTTATCAAGTACAAAGAGTCTTAAATGCATTATTTTATAGAATGTTACTTGAAATATGTTACATGTGTATATTACTTGATATATTATTTGCATGTATACTTGGGTTATATATTAATTCTTGCTACACGTGGAGATATATTTTTTTACCTAGAAAGCCTAAAGGGCAGAAGCTATATATATTTGATTTGTTGCATATTGCGGTTTTCAAGGAGCTATATATCATGAATATTGTTGGAACTATAAGAAAAGATGTATGGTGTCTCACGTCAGTCACTTTTTATGCTACATGCCAAAGATAATAATAAGTGATAAAGTCAAATGTTTATTATGAGTTATCTTTGAAAGAGTCTTTGAAGTTTGTTGGAACTATATAACTAATGAAGTGTTTGATTTGTTCCAAAATATATCAACTGGATATATTAAACGTATATTACCGTTGTGAGCTTGAGCTGTTATATGTTATATATTATCTAGCCGGTTTCTTTGGATTAAATAGAACAGATTATTATCCTTTTAAGGAACTGCAACGTGAATTTATTTAACGGTAATAAATTGGCATGTATAAATTGTGTCTTTGGGAGATCACACAACTCACGAATTTAATATTGCACTAATTACTGATATATCGAGCACATTTATTCTATTGGTGCAAACCGTTGAGCAGCTAAGCAATTTATTTCTAATATCTTTGAGCTGGTATTTGGTAAGAAATTAATTTTTTATCTTTTTGTGCTAATTGATCATTGCATATATTTGAACCTTTAATTGTTAAATTGATTATACTTGCATTGATCATAGATCTCTATATTTGTATTGAAATTTCTGTTTTAGACCAAGTGTAGTCTAAAGGTGTTAATCCTAGTGGATTAGAGAAAAGGTTTACAAACAGGTTCAAGGAAGCAAAGGTGCTTGAAGAGTGCATATGTGCACAAGGAGCAAGAGTGCTCAAGAGAAATTAATTGTTAATTAATTTTTTTAAGAATCTATTTTGTAATCGGTGTTTATTTATAAAGATATAAATAAAGTGAGTCTCCAATACTAGTTGGTATTGGACGTGGACTAGGCTATTATTGTAGAGGCTAATAGTTGAACCACGTAAAAATCTTGGTGTTGATTTTACTGCTTGCTTTACTTTAATTACTCACGTAAGCTATTTAATAATCTTAATAATTAAAATTTGAATATTTGCATAATATTAAGATAATTCTTTTAACACCAAGTATTTTACTTAAGTTATAAATTCAGCAGGATATTTAATTAATTCAGTAGACTATATTAATTCTGCAAATTGAATTAATCAATATAGTAGCTTAAATTTAATAGCTTAATCTAAAGTTTAAAAATTGGTCATAGATTGCTCACATACTTATTCAACCCCCTTCTAAGTGTGCCTAGTTAAATTTCATTTGATATCAGAGTTTGGCTCTACTTATCTTGGTCTTAAAGGTGACTTGTAGGGAAAGATTCTGACATGACACAGTTCGGGAACAACAATCAAGAAGGTTTATCAACCAATAGACCTCCTTTCTTTGTTTGGAGCGTAAAATTACAACTTCCACTACAAGAAACTAGTCGTTATTGGCGACGGCAGACCGCCGTCGCTTGATGACCATAGTGTCTTGCGTCGGCGATGAGGTCATTAGCGACGGCATCGCTGCCGTCGACCTATCATCTTACGGTGTCGTCGCCCCGGCTCCGTCGCCAAATAGTCGACATCATTGTCATTAACGACGGCAGTCATTGGCGACGACATAAGGTTATTCGCGACGGCTATAGCGACCAAAAGGCCCCGCTTTTTTTGAGGAAAAACCCATTATCGATTTACATAGCCGGCTTAAGACTAACATAGAGCCGTCGTGAATGACCATCACCTCAAGTGTTGTCATTATAAGTCAGTTGGCGGCAGCATGGCAGATTGCCATTATTACCGTCGGCAATGACTACATAAATTTTGAAATTTTTTTTAATTTCAAAATTTCCCTGTTCATTTACAAATATACACCTGTTATAAACTAATAACAACCATCAAATCACAACTATACCTCTTATAAACTAGTAACCCAAATCAAATATATAGATAAAAAATATAATGGTCGTCGGTACAACTTAAAAACTGTATAAATACATACATGAAACTCAAAATATAACATAAACTAAACTAACTACAACCCGACACCTGTCTCCATGTCATCGAGTCGGCGGCCATCACCATGTACTGGAGGAGGCTGCCTGTCATCATCTTGACGGTCATCACCCAGTACTGGAGGAGGCTGCTCGTCATCAGCTCGACGGTCATCACCAGTGCCTCCACCTCCACGAGTCTTGTCAACAAGACCCTACAAAATTAAAATATTAATAACAAAATCAAAATGAAAACATATTTACATTATTTTAGTTTGTGTTCTTCAAGTTAGGCGGACGGGACTTGAACTCGGGCTCCGTATATCGAAATTGAGTCCGTCAGTTGTAACACGTGTCTATTTCTTATGCGGTGCTATGTGTGTGTTTGCGTGTCATTCGGACGGCCGATGCGGGTTTTGACCTCTTTTTCGGCTTTTTGGCTAAGTGTTGGCTAGTTTTGCAAACTGGGCTCGAACTCGATCTCCGTATGTCGGAATCGAGTCCCGTCAGTTGTAACGCATGTGATAAGTGGATTTTATATACACTTATCCGGTATCTTTTACTTGAATTAGTTGCTTATATTTATGTGTTTTAGTTATTTTTCATGCATTTTGTGTTCATTTTGTAGGTTATACGTTTGGGAGTGATGTAACCGACTATTGGTAAGGAAAAGCAAAGAAAACGCAAAGAAAAGCAAACAGGACATCATTTGGGCTTTCATGTTTACTTCATGTTCTTGGTTTGGAACTTAGCTTACATTGAAGAGCATCATCTTAGCTTTCCGAAACATTTTGAATCATTCCAATCGGAGTTCGGATTCAAGAGTTATGATTGTTGTATCAACGGACGTAGAACGTCATGGTTTTGGGTGGTCATTTGCATAGCAGTTACTTTCAGCTCAATTTCAGCCTTCATCCGCACAGAATTTCTCAATCCTCAAAGAAAAAAAGTTATAGATCTCGTCGATATCTTCGATTTGATAGGGGGTAGGCCCCGTAACGCCTCCGGAATCAAACGTTATGGCCATTTTTCTAAAGGACGTCGGAGCAGAAAATGTCAGAACTTGGGGCCAGCACCGGGGCGCCCAAAATAGGCCTATGCCCAGCGCCAGGGGGCTGGGGGGAAATGTTTGAGCTTTGTGCCCAGCGCTGGGACGCTGGGGAAGGGCTTGGTGATGGCCTGGACGCGTTTTTGGCGAATTTTGAAACCTTTTTGACTCCAAATAGGATTGGGTTCGTTCCTAAGCTAAAAATTGGACTTATAACCTATAAATACATGATGTAAGGCATAAAATAAAGGGAGATTACATAGCTTAGATTAGAGATACACTCCATTAGATTAGAACATAAACCCTAATTCTTATTAGTTTTGGAGATTGAAGCAACTTGGAGATCATTGAAAATCAAGAGCAGGAGCAAGAGGGGAGCATCAGATTTGCTGACAACAGATTCTATTCTCTTCTCTTATCATACTTTTATCTTTTAATGTCTATTCAATTGTGGATTCTTGGTCTTAATTAATTAATTATGAACTAACTCTTTCATTAAGATTTCAATTGAACCTTTTATGTTAATGAATTAATTATTTGATTTATTCCAATTATTTAGGTCAAAGTGAATTGTTTATCTTGTCTTAAGCTTATTGATTAATTATCTGATCAGTAATTACGTTGTTACTCTAGAAAGAATTAAAAGAGGAATTCTAGGGTTAGAACTGGGCATGATATCATGTGACTTAGTTATTTGCACAATGAATAATTAGGTTTGTGAATTGAATGGAAATATCTGTTCACCGCATGTAACACATAAGGAATTAGGATTAGAAGGAGTTTAATTCAATTTTTTTGCATAGGAATATAGCAAGATTAATCTGGATTAAATAGAAGGCAATTGATCACTAGGAAAAGGACTTTTGGCATTTGAGAATTCCTGTTAACAATTCAGTAGACATAATAATTGGGATAATTAGATAATTGATTTATAGTTCATAATTGGGGATATTGAAGTCTTAATCTTTATTTATTTGAATTAATTTTAGAGTAATCTAGTTTTAATTGATTAATTTAGTTTTCTTAATTAGAAAAATCACAATTTATAGTTGTTTAAATAAAATTGATTTGGTTAAGAGTTAGTACTTGGTAATTTTTATTAAATAATTCCTTATGGGAACGATACTTTTTTTATCACTTTATTACTTGTTGACCGTGTATACTTGCACATATATTTTGATTGTGAAATCGATCAACAAGTTTTTGGCGCCGTTGCCGGGGACTTAATTTAATAATTATTTACCAATATTAATTTTAATCAAATTAGTCTTAATTTAAACATTTCTATTTTTATTTTTAATTCTCTTTCTATATTTCTCTCTTTTCAGGTACCATGGATGACTTTGCGTATCAATGGCCATACACGAACATGACTCAACCAAGGGGAGCGGAGATTTACAAACTCGAGAAACTTTCTGCATTGTCAGCACAGATTGAGACACTTTCGAGGATGTTTGAAGCGTTTGAAGCTCAACGTCGTCAAAGTATGGCGGTTACTTGTGATTATTGTGCTGGAAATCATATGAGTCATCAATGCGCCATCAGTTTCGAGCCGGTACAGTATAGTGGTGATTACCCCAATAATTATGTCTATCCCAACAACTATCATCAGGATTGGGGGTATCACCCAGATTTTTCATGGAGTAACAATACAGATCAATTTTCTGCTCCAAGTCCAACATACCCACGGGATTTCTCGTGTCCACCTCCACTACAACAGGAAGAACATTCAAATTGGGAGGAAGCCTTAGAAAAATTTATTAAAGCTTCTGAAAAAAGGAACGAGGAACAAGACAAGAAAATGAATCAAGTAGAGCTGAATTTGCAAAGCAAAGGGGCGTTGATCAAGAATTTGGAAAATCAAGTGGAACAGATAGCACATGCGTTGAACAACCAACCTCAATACACCTGGCCCTATGACATGGATTCCGAGACTGATGGAGAGCCCGAACAACATCTACAACTAGATGAGCCACAAGATGTTGAAAGAGAGGAAACAATTGGGAACCAAGAAAAGGAGATCGGTGAAGATCTAACTTTGATTACAAACGAGGAGGAGCCGATGTTATTAGTGCCCAAGTTCCTTCTCCGCTAAAGTTCAAGAATTCGGTTAGATTTGCAAAACCATGTCCGCTAGGTAGTCATATCGTCGGCAATACTCCTTGTGACGTAAAAGCGAGTACAACTTTGAAGCCATGGTTCAATGAGTTGGAGAAGATAGAAGAAGAGATTGTTGTGTCTGACAAGCCTCAATGCCAGAATCTATTCGCAGACACAATGGAAAAAACACCTAGATGTTGGACGTTCTTTAACGTGATCTTATCTAAACAAAGCATGTTAGGTGACTTTAATACAATGGCTATCGTAAATGGGAACGATACTTTTCTTATCACTTTATTACTTGTTGACCATGTATACTAGCACGTATATTTTGATTGCGAAATTGGTCAACAAGTTTTTGGCGCCGTTGCCGGGGAGATCAACCGAGGAGGAAGAGCAAATCTGAAGGCTTGAAACTTGGAGTTCTTCTTCATCTTTATTCTTTTAAATTGTGTAACTCATTAAGAATGATTTATCAATTATTTGTGGTTTTTATTTTCGTCATGAACTAATTCCTTTTATTAAGATTCCAATGGAACCTTTTATGGTTATGGATTGATTAGTTAATTTATTCCAATTGTTTATGTTGAAGTGAATTGTTCATCATGCTTTGTATTTATTGATTAATTATCTGGCCAATAATTACCGTATTACTCTAGAAGGAATCGAGAGAGGAATTCTAGAGTTAGAATCGAAGCGAGGTGACATGTGACTTAGTTATTTGCACAGTGAATAATTAGGTTTGTGAATAGAATGAGAATATCTATTTGCCGCATGTAACATATAAGGAATTGGGTTTGTATCGAGTTTAATTCAATTGTTTTGCATAGAGATATAGTAAAATTAATCTGGGTTAAATAGAAGGCAATTGATCACTCGAGAGAGGGCTTTTGGCATTTGAGAATTCCTGTTAACAATTCAGTAGACATAATAATTGGGATAATTGATTTAATAATCATAATTGGGGAAATTGGAGTCTTAATTGTCATTTATCTGCATTCAAATAATTCTTAATTTGTTCTTTGTTTTCTTTTAGAATAATTTCTTGCTTTATTAAAATTAGTTTCCTTAGTTTTAAAAATCAAAATTTTTGGTTGTTTAAATAAAATTGAATTGATACAGTACTAGTAGTTGGAGTTTATTAATTGGAATTCTCTGAGGGATTGACACTCTAATTTATCACTATATTACTTGTTGATCGTGTATACTTGCACGTTTTTTTTTTTGATTATGAAATCAACCAACAAGTTTCAATCAAAATATACGTGCAAGTATACACGGTCAACAAGTAATAAAGTGATAAGAAAAGTATCGTTCCCATGAGGAATTATTTAATAAAAATTACCAAGTACTAACTCTTAACCAAATCAATTTTATTTAAACAACTATAAATTGTGATTTTTCTAATTAAGAAAACTAAATTAATCAATTAAAACTAGATTACTCTAAAATTAATTCAAATAAATAAAGATTAAGACTTCAATATCCCCAATTATGAACTATAAATCAATTATCCAATTATCCCAATTATTATGTCTACTGAATTGTTAACAAGAATTCTCAAATGCCAAAAGTCCTTTTCCAAGTGATCAATTGCCTTTTATTTAATCCAGATTAATCTTGCTATATTCCTATGCAAAATAATTGAATTAAACTCCTTCTAATCCCAATTCCTTATGTGTTACATGCGGTGAACAGATATTTCCATTCAATTCACAAACTTAATTATTCACTATGCAAATAACTAAGTCACGTGATATCATGCCCAGTTCTAACCCTAGAATTCCTCTTTCAATTCTTTCTAGAGTAACAAGGTAATTACTGATCAGATAATTAATCAATAAGCTCAAGACAAGATAAACAATTCACTTTGACATAAATAATTAGAATAAATCAAATAATTAATTCATAAACATAAAAGGTTTAATTGAAATCTCAATGAAAGAGTTAGTTCATAATTAATTAATAAAGACCAAGAATCCACAATTGAATAGACATTAAAAGATAAAAGTATGATAAGAGAAGAGAATAGAATCTGTTGTTAGTAAATCTGATGCTCCCCTCTTGCTCCTGCTCTTAATCTTCAATGATCTCCAAGTTGCTTCAATCTCCAAAACTAATAAGAACTAGGGTTTATGTTCTAATCTAATGGAGTGTATCTCTAATCTAAGCTATGTAATCTCACTTTATTTTATGCCTTACATCATGTATTTATAGGTTACAAGTCCAATTTTTAGCTTAGGAACAAACCCAATCCTATTTGGAGTCAAAAAGGTGTCAAAATTGGCCAAAAACGCATCCAGGCCATCACCAAGCCCTTCCCAAAGGTGCCTCAAAGATGGGCACGACGCTTCAAACATCGCCCCTGCCGCAAAGACCTTTGGGCATAGGCCTATTTTGGGCGCCCCGGCGCTGGCCCCAAGTTCTGACATTTTCTGCTCCGACGTCCTTTGGGAAAACGGCCATAACGTTTTATCCGGGAGGCGTTATGGGGCGTACCACCTATCAAATCGAAGATATCGACGAGATCTACAACTTTCATTCTTTGAGGATTGAGAAATTGTGGGCGGATGAAGGCTGAAATTGAGCTGAAAGTAACTGTTATGCAAATGACCACCCAAAACCATGATGTTCGACGTCCGTTGGTATAACGATCATAACTCTTGCATCCGAACTCCGATTGGAATGATTCAAAATGTTCCGAAAAGCTAAGACGATGCTATTCAATGTAAGCTAAGTTCCAAACCAAGAACATGAAGTAAATATGAAAGCCCAAATGATGTCCGGTTTGCTTTTTTCTTTTGCGTTTTCTTTACTTACTAGTCAATAGTCACACCGCAAGCTCCCAAACGTATAACCTACAAAATGAACACAAAATACATGAAAAGTAACTAAGACACATAAATATAAGCAACTAATTCAAGTAAAGATATCGGATAAGTGTATATAAAATCCACTTATCAAATACCCTCAAACTTAAAGCTGTTGTCATTCCCAAGTAATACAACATAATGCAATGCAATGCAATGAAATGCAACTAATCTATATGCCCTCACGAATCCAAAGTAGTATTTGATAGAATCAAATCTATTCACTCGGCCTTAGAGCAATCAAGCAAAACACGACAATACTTCATATCAAAACCAATCAACAATTTCATAGTCAATCATCAAGTCTTAAACTGTTATTCTTTGGTATAGTGTGTGTGTGCTCAACAACCATGCTAAGCGATATAAAATCAAATTTAACACATAACAAGTCTCTTCAAGGCATCATACAATTGTAAACTCAAGAAATCTCAAAGATAGGCATGATTCAACTAAAATTAAACTCAACCAAATTCAAGTGGTACATGCAGGATACTTATACTTTCTTTTCTTCCTTCTCTTTTTTTACACGGGCTTTTGCTCTTTTCCGTGATATATTCATTTTTTATATATACATAAATGATTGTGCAATGTCTTATCCCATTAGGCTAATGATTGTTACCCCTTAGCGAGCTTTTCACCAACGACTCCTGCACTATAAAAGACCTTAAGGTGCTAGGTGTAAAGACAATCCCCTAAGCGCATTTTGCTCAAGTAACAAAGGCCCCAAACAAGACTAGTCACCCTCAGATAATTTTTTTTCCCTTTTCTTTTCTTTTGATAGATGGTTGGTGAGTCGTTTTACGCTCCATCTCACGCTTGTGTTTATGGGGAGTGTTTCTCCTCAACCCACCACAAGACTCAACATGTTTTTTTTTTCTTCTTTTTTTTTAAGCTTATATACCCCACATATATTCCCCCAAACTTAGGTTCTTGTCTAACTTTAGTCATCACTACTTATTCTTGTTATTCTTTCATTCAAACTAACATTATCCTTTAGAGTCCCATTATGTATCAATTTAAACTCAATCAATCAACAAGTTGTTTTTACTGTGCTCTCATTATTATACTAGTTTCAAACAGAAAAAGATTCAATTCATAACAAGAAATCACATCAAAGCTCTAATAGTCAGTATTATACTTGTCTACCCAATTCCAATCTCATCATTGGCAAAAATAAACTTAACTATAACAAACCGCTAGACTTATGCAAAATGAACATAGTAACTAATTATTATTTTTGAATTTTTGAATTTTTTTTTTATAATGAACCTAAACTATATTAACAACATATGCAAAATAACACAACATAAACATGAAACTAAACATGCAATAACGAACTAAACTAAACTCCGCCAAACTTAGCAATTACAATGTCCTCATCAGAAGAATATAGCGATAAGTAGAAGAGAACTTCCCGTAATCACTAAGCGTGAGGTGCAGGTGGCGATGGTAGCGACGATCATTTTCCTATCCATTGAACCTCCAATACCTGCAATGAAGAGAGACAACATGTATTAGATTATAAGAGAACTTACTAAGCAAATTAATTCCTATCTACTAAATAAACTAGTAAAGCATATAAATATAAAATTCACAGGGTTGCCTCCCCCGGTCAGTAACTTGATTTATAGTCTTTCAAATTTGATTTTGTCTGGTCAATGCTATCCAATTCCTCTTCGAAAGTTGAGGAACCCTCCATCCATCGAAAATAATATAGCTTTTGATTATTTACCTTATTGCATGTTTAGTTTCATGTTTATGTTATGTTATTTTGCATATGTTGTTAATATAGTTTAGGTTCATTATAAAAAAAAATTCAAAAATTCAAAAATTCAAAAATTCAAAAATAATAGTTAGTTACTATGTTCATTTTGCATAAGTCCAGCAGTTTGTTATAGTTAAGTTTATTTTGGCCAATGAAGAGATTGGAATTGGGTAGACAAGTATAATACTGACAATTAGAGCTTTGATGTGATTTCTTGTTATGAATTGAATCTTTTTCTGTTTGAAACTAGTATAATAATGATAAGACAAAGAAAAATAACTTGTTGATTGATTGAGTTTAAATTGATACATAATGGGACTCTAAAAGATAATGCTAGTTTGAATGAAAGAATGACAAGAATAAGTAGTGATGACTAAAGTTAGACAAGAACCTAAGTTTGGGGGAATATATGTGGGGTATATAAGCTTTAAAAAAAAGAAAAAAAGAAAACATGTTGAGTCTTGTGGTGGGTTGAGGAGAAACACTCCCCATAAACACAAAAGCGTGAGATGGAGCGTGAAACGCACTCACCAAACCATCTATCAAAAGAAAAAGAAAGAGAAATAATCACGGGAAAAGAGCAAAATCCCCTAAAAAAAAAAGGAAAAAAAAGAAGGAAGAAAAGAAAGTATAAGTATCCCGCATGTACCCTTGAATTTGGTTGAGTTTAATTTTAGTTGAATCATGCCTATCTTTGAGATTTCTTGAGTTTACACCTGTATGATGCCTTGAAGAGACTTGTTATGTGTTAAATTTGATTTTATATCGCTTAGCATGGTTGTTGAGCACATTACACGCACTATACCAAGAATAACGATTTAAGACTTGATGATCGATCAGAAATTGTTGATTAGTTTTGATATGAAGTATTGTCGTGTTTGCTTGATTGCTCTAAGGTCGAGTGAATAGATTTGATTCTATCAAACACCGCTGGATTCAGAGGCATATAGATTAGTTGCATTTCATTGCATTGCATTGCATTATGTTGTGTTACTTGGGGACAAGCAACGGTTTAAGTTTGGGGGTATTTGATAAGTGGATTTTATATACACTTATCCGGTATCTTTTAATTGAATTAGTTGCTTATATTTATGTGTCTTAGTTACTTTTCATGCATTTTGTGTTCATTTTGTAGGTTATACGTTTGGGAGCAGTGTGAGCGACTATTGGTAAGGAAAAGCAAAGAAAACGCAAAGAAAAGCAAACCAGACATCATTTGGGCTCTCATGTTTACTTCATGTTCTTGGTTTTGAACTTAGCTTACATTGAAGAGCATCGTCTTAGCTTTTCGGAACATTTTGAATCATTCCAATCGGAGTTCGGATGCAAGAGTTATGATTGTTGTACCAACGGACGTCGAACGTCATGGTTTTGGGTGGTCATTTGCATAGCAGTTACTTCCAGCTCAATTTCAGCCTTCATCTGCCCAGAATTTCCCACTCAAAGAATGAAAGTTTTAGATCTCGTCGATATCTTCGATTTGATAGGTGGCAGGCCCCGTAACTCCTCCTGTATCAAAAGTTATGGTAGTTTCAGAAAAAGGACGCTTGAGCGTAAAATGTCGTAACTTAGGGGCAGCGTGGGGTGCCCAAAATAGGCCTACGCCCAGCGCTGTGGTAATCTGGGAGCGAGTTTGAGATCGTACCCCAGCGCTAGGCGCTCTGGGAAGAGACCAGGAAGACTTGGACGCGTTTTGGTAATTTTGACACCTTTTGACTCAAATAGGATTGGGTTTGTTCTAAGCTAAAATTGGACTCAGTAATCTATAAATACATGATGTAAGGCATAAAATAAAGGGAGATTACATAGCTTAGCTTAGATAAAACACTCCATTAGATTAGAATATAAACCCTAGTTCTTAATTAGCCATTGGAGATTGATGCAAATTGAAGAACACTGAAGATCAAGAGCAAGAGCAAGAGGGGAGCATCAGATTTGCTGACAACAGATTCTATTCTCTTCTCTTATCATACTTTTATCTTTTAATGTCTATTCAGTTGTGGATTCTTGGTTTCAATTCATTAATATGAACTAACTCTTTTATTAAGATTTTAATTGAACCTTTTATATTTATGAATTAATTATTTGATTTATTCCAATTATTTATGTCAAGGTGAATTGTTTATCTTGTCTTGTGCTTATTGTAATTATTTGATCAATTAATTACCTTGTTACTCTAGAAGAAATTGAAAGAGGAATTCTAGGTTAGAATCGGGCATGATATCATGTGACTTAGTTATTTGCAAAGTGAATAATTAGGTTTGTGAATTGAATGGAAATATCATTCACCGCATATAACACATAAGGAATTGGGATTAGAAGGAGTTTAATTCAATTGTTTTTGCATAGGGATATAGCAAAATTAACTTGGATTAAATAAGGCAAATGATCACTTGAGAAAGGGCTTTTGGCACTTGAGAATTCCTATTAACAATTCAAGAGACATAATAATTGGGATAATTGGACAATTGATTTATAGTTCATAATTGGGGATATTGGAGTCTTAATCTTTATTTATCTGAATTAATTCGTTAAAATCTTAGTTTTAATTGATTAATTTAGTTTTCTTAATTAGAAAAATCATAATTTATGATTGTTTAAATAAAATTGATTTGGTTAAGAGTTAGTAATTGGTAATTTTATTAAATAATTCTCGTGGGAACGATACTCTACTTTCACTTTATTACTTGTTGACCAGTGTATACTTGCACGTATTCATTGATTATGTAAATCGATCAACACAAGTTTTTTGTTCTATTACCCACAGCGGTGCTATTTGTGTGTTTGTGTGTCATTCGGACTACCGACGCGTCTTGGTTTTGACCTCTTTTCGCTTTTTGGCTAAGTGTTGGCTAGTTTTGCAAAAGCTGCGATAACTCGATCTCCGTGATGTCGTAATCGAGTCCCGTTAGTTGTAACGCGTGTCTATTGCCTACGCGGTGCTATTGCCTATGTTTGCGTGTTAACTGGATGACCGAGGCGGGTTTTGGTCTCTTTTTCGACTAATTACCTAAGTTTTCTCAAGTTAGGCGTACGGGGCTCGAACTCGGGCTCCGTATATCAGAACCGAGTACCATCAGTTATAACGCGTGTCTATTGCCCACGCAGTGCTATGTGTGTGTTTATGAGTCATTCGGACGGCAGATGCGAGTTTTGACCTCTTTTTCGACTTTTTGGCCAAGTGTTGGCTAGTTTTTCAAACTGGACGATAACTCGGTCTCCGTATGTCAGAATCGAGTCCCGTCAGTTGTAACGCATGTATATTGCCTACGCGGTGCTATTGCCTATGTTTGCGTGTTAACTGGACGACCGAGGCGGGTTTTGGTCTCTTTTTCGACTAATTTCCTAAGTTTTCTCAAGTTAGGTGTACGGGGCTCGAACTCGAGCTCCGTATATCGTAATGAGTCGTCGGTTATAGTAACGTGTTCATTGCCTACGTGGCGCTATATATGTGTTTACATGTCATTCGAATGACCCGTATTTGGTGTTTTGACCTCTTTTTGGCTTTTTGGCTAAGTGTTGGATAGTTTTGCAACCGGGCATATACTTCTGTCTTCGATATGTTGGAATCGAGTCCGTCGGCCAGTAACACGTTTCTATTGCCTACGTGGTGCTATGTGTGAGTTTGCGTGTCATTCGGACGGCCAATGCGGGGTTTGACCTCTTTTTCGGCTTTTTAGCTAAGTGTTGGCTAGTTTTACAAACTGGGCGATAACTCGGTCTCCGTATGTCAGAATCGAGTCCCGTCAGTTGTAACGCGTGTCTATTGCCTACGCGGTGCTATTGCCTATGTTTGCGTGTTAACTGGACGACCGAGGCGGGTTTTGACCTCTTTTTCGGCTTTTTGACTAAGTGTTCGCTAGTTTTGCAAACTGGGCGATAACTCGGTCTCCGTATGTCTGAATCGAGTCCCATCAGTTGTAACGCGTGTCTATTGCCTATGCGGTCCTATTGCCTATGTTTGCATGTTAACTGGACGACCGAGGCGGGTTTTGGTCTCTTTTTCGACTAATTTCCTAACTTTTCTCAAGTTAGGCATACGGGGCTCGAACTCGGGCTCCGTATATCGGAATCGAGTCCTGTTAATTGTAATGCGTGTCTATTGCCTACGCGGTGCTATGTGTGTGTTTGTGTGTCATTCGGACGGTGGATGCGGGTTTTGACCTCTTTTTCGGCTTTTTGGCTAAGTGTTGGCTAGTTTTGCAAACTGGGCGATAACTCGGTCTCCGTATGTTGGAATCGAGTCCTATCAGTTGTAACGCGTGTCCATTACCTACGCGGTGCTATTTCCTATGTTTGCGTGTTAACTGGACGACCGAGGCGGGTTTTGGTCTCTTTTTTGACTAATTTCCAATGTTTTCTCAAGTTAGGCGTACGGGATCGAACTCGGGCTCCGTATATCGGAATCAAGTCCCGTCAGTTGTAACACGTGTCTATTGCTTACGCGGTGCTATGTGTGTGTTTGCGTGTCATTTGGACGGCCGATGTGGGTTTTGACCTCTTTTTCGGCTTTTTGGCTAAGTGTTTGCTAATGTTACAAACTGGGAGATAAATCGGTCTCCGTATGTCAGAATCGAGTCCCGTCAGTTGTAACACATGTCTATTGCCTACGCGGTGCTATTGCCTGTGTTTGCGTGTTAACTGGACGACCGAGGCGGGTTTTGGTCTCTTTTTCGACTAATTTTCTAAGTTTTCTCAAGTTAGGCGTACGGGGCTCGAACTCGAGCTCCGTATATCAGAATCGAGTCCCGTCAGTTGTAACACGTGTCTACTACCTACGCGGTACTATGTGTGTGTTTGCGTGTCATTCGGACGGCCGATGCAGGTTTTGACCTCTTTTTCGGCTTTTTGGCTAAGTGTTGGCTAGTTTTGCAAACTGGGCGATAACTCAGTCTCCGTATGTCAGAATCGAGTCCCGTTAGTTGTAACGCGTGTCTATTGCCTACGCGATGCTATGTGTGTGTTTGCGTGTTATTCAGAAGGCCGATGCGGGTTTTGACCTCTTTTTCGCCTTTTTGGCTAAGTGTTGGCTAGTTTTGCAAATTGGGCGTTAACTCGGTCTTCGTATGTCAGAATCGATTCTCGTCAGTTGTAATGCGTGTCTATTGCCTACACGTTGCTATTTCCTGTGTTTTCATGTTAACTGGATGACCAAGGTTGGTTTTGGTCTCTTTTTCGACAAATTTCCTAAGTTTTCTCAAGTTAGGCGCACGGGTCTTGAACTCGGGCTCCGTATATCGGAATCGAGTCCCATCAGTTGTAATACGTGTCTATTGCCTACGCGGTGATATATGTGTGTTTGCGTGTCATTCGGAAGGCCGATACGGGTTTTGACCTCTTTTTTGGCTTTTTGACTAAGTGTTCGCTAGTTTTGCAAATTGGGCGATAACTCGGTCTTCGTATGTCAGAATCGAGTCCCATCACCAGTTTTGCTGTGTCTATTGCCTATCACGGTGCTATTACTTATGTTTCGCGTGTTAACCGGATTAATCGAGGCGGGTTTTGGTCTCTTTTTTGACTAATTTCCTAAGTTTTCTCAAGTTAGGCGTACGGGGCTCGAACTCGGGCTCCATATATCGGAATCGAGTCCTGTCAATTGTAACGCGTGTCTATTTACTACGCGGTGCTATGTGTGTGTTTGCGTGTCATTCGGACGGCCGATGCGGGTTTTGACCTCTTTTTCGGCTTTTTGGCCAAGTGTTGGCTAGTTATGCAAACTGGGCGATAACTCGGTCTCCATATGTCAGAATCGAGTCCCGTCAATTGTAACGCATGTCTATTACCTACACGGTGCTATTGCCTATGTTTACGTGTTAACTGGACGACTGAGGCGGGTTTTGGTCTCTTTTTTGACTAATTTCCTAAGTTTTCTCAAGTTAGGCGTACGGGGCTCGAACTCAGGCTCCGTATATCAGAATCGAGTCCTGTCAATTGTAACGCATGTCCATTGCCTACGCGGTGCTATGTGTGTGTTTGCGTGTCATTCAGATGGCCGATGCGAGTTTTGACCTCTTTTTCGGCTTTTTGGCTAAGTGTTGGATAATTTTGCAAACTGGGCGATAACTCGGTCTCTGTATATCAGAATCGAGTCTCGTCAGTTGTAACACGTGTCTATTCCCTACGCGGTGATATTGCCTATGTTTGCGTGTTAACTGGACGACCGAGGTGGGTTTTGGTCTCATTTTCGACTAATTTCCTAAGTTTTCTCAAGTTAGGCGTACGGGGCTCGAACTCGGGCTCCGTATATCGGAATCGAGTCCCGTCAGTTGTAACGCGTGTCTATTGCCTATGCGGTTCTAACTAGTTATTTGACAGTTTATATAAGCAATATAATTACAAATAAGGAAATACATCAATAATAAGTTTTACCTGTCGAATATGTGGAGGAAAGATGTTGGCCAAGACAACTGCACATACACGGATAGCCTCCTCCCGGACTACACCCATGAGGTCGTCATCGGCAGCTGTAGGATCTATGGAGCCGTGGACAACCTCCTGAGCAAGCTAGTAGATCCACTCGCGTGATGGTGCGCCTAACTGCATGACACAGTTCGCCATGCACCCCTCAATGATCCGCCTGAAGAAGTTGTCGGATAATGAAGGGCCGACGCATGATCCACTCGCACCACTACCTCCGGTGGGTGGGCGACGTCGAGATCTCGCAGCAGGGACTATAGTGTAGGCTGGGACACGGGGAATGCCCACAATTCTACCCTTCTTCGGCCCCCTGTAGCCTGCAGCCAGTCCTCCATCTCCTCGTCATCACGCTCATCATCAGCCATTGGAGTATCACCTCTCTGGCTGCTCCGGACCACAGAAAGGTCCTCGAACCGTGTCTGAAAAAACACAGAAATATGTGAAAAGCAAGTATTTTGCTAAAAGAATATAAAAGGATTGCAAAGCCATTAAATACATACTAAATAAAATAATTAAATTACTTACCGCAATGTGCTCTGCCTCAGGTGAGATATAACCAACGTCACCTTTCTTCTGGTGAGCGTGCCACCAAAACTCGAGGCGGGAAGGTCGGTGCTTTAGACTCACCTCGAGTCTCTCCGTGTAGAGGTCGTACGACTGACTCCTAGTGTAGTGTGGGAGACGACTCATTGCTTGACACATTGTATCTTGTCTTGACATCTTCTTTAACGCTTCACCCTCCCAAATATCGCACATCTGCTCCCACACCAAAGCACCAATGAAATCTGGCCGAACATCTCTAAGTGTATGTCCATCCGCCATCTTGGTCTGGGCCTTCTTCTTCCAATCATAGACTCACTTGTGCCAATTCATCTCGAGATACTTCCCGAGAACAGTGCTGCTGTGGGCTTCCTGCCCATCCTCAAAGCGATAATATCTCTACAATACAACATATGAATATCAGCAATTACTTAATTAGTAGACAACATAAAGCAAAGCGGTAAATAAATATTCAAAAGCACAAATTAAAACTAAATATGAATGAATGACATCTTACCCTAAACTCAGCAATAATCAGCCCACGTGTGCGGTCATCCACATCCACTGGCTAGAGAATCGATTGCGGACGATCCCAAGCAACGTGTTCCTTGGCGTCGCGTCAAGGATACTAAAAATGAAGGTGGTTAAATTTCCAAATTGCAAAGAATATATAAAAGAACTAAATAATTAATACAAACATAATGTATATATTACCTAGTAGTCCCGACACGGCATATAAGCAGCGCCTGGGGGAGATTCCCTAGCAATCCACGTGCTAGTCCCCGAGGAGACCTCGTCGATCACCTATGTAGTGAAATACAACAATATTTATATTCTCAAATATAATGTCAATATTATATAAAATTAAAAACAATAAAATGTATAACAACAAAACTTGTAATTATACCTGATGATCCATTTGATCATCATCAACCTTCCTCCACTACTTACGGCCGAACTACAAAGACGTCCACGATCACCGTGTGGTGTACGCGCCATATCTGTATATATACTATCAAATCATCATCAAGAAGATAATATGCGGATAAAACTAAAAGGATACAAACACAAATATCAGAATCGTCATGCACATACAACTAAAAGGATACAATATGCATATATAACTAAAAGGAAACAACTATGCAATTTGAATACAACATGTAGATACAACTAAAAGGATACAACTATTACATTTGAATACAACTAAAAGGACATAAAGAGTACATACTCCTAATCATTTATATCATCAAAGCCATCAATATCAAAATCGTCATCTTGACGGTAGATCTTCACTTATCGTTGTCATCACCATCTTCGTCATCCTCGACGATTTCTTCAATTATATCTACCTCCTCAACAACATCGTCTTCACTTTCGACAGCGACAACATCATCCACTTCTTCACTAGACTCACTAATAATTGTCACATCAGCAGGTGTGACACTAGTAGACTCGACTTGTAAAGGTTCATCGTCTGGATGAGGAGTTGTGCCTTGAAAACCATGGGCTTTGGTGGTTATAACAAAGATGCCATGGGCTTGAAGGAGTCTTAACACAGCGCAAGATAGTACACTGTGTTGCTTGACTTGCTAAAATAAACGGCTCGTCCATACCATCGGATCTTAGTTTTGACTTAACGTTAATGTCTTTGAAATCCGATTTTTATCTACTTTAACTCCATTCTCAACATCAAACCGGTGACAATTGAAGCAAACTAATTCTTTATGACCCCAATATTTGAGAACGACAACTTCTAGAAATCGTCCATACTTAGCTTTGTATGGCAAGTGAATAGGAAAATGCTCCATTGAATCAAAAAACGATGGAGGGAAGATCATTTCTAACTTGCACATTATTTCCACTATCTGCATCTCCATTTTATCTATGTCTTTGGTGAAGCTCAAGTCAAGCATAGATCTCTAAAGAAATTAAAGCTACTGTCGATTGCTTGACCCACATTTCGGTAACAAGTCGATAAAT